>VWYP01033818.1:179666-228209 GCA_013400435.1 Pycnonotus jocosus
CACTATCCCCACAGCGGCTCCCGTCCCCACAGCGGCTCCCGGCCGGGCGGCGGCGGCGCCTTTAAGCGGGGCCGGTCTCCCGGAGCCCCCGCCCGGGGGCCGGGCCGGGCCGCCCCCCCGTAGCCTGNGGGGGAGCCCCGCCGTTCCCCGCTGTGTTCGCCGTCCCCAACCCGCCCCGCTCGCGTTCGGTGCCCTCCGGAGGGGCGGCAGGGACGGGAGGCGGGGAGGCTCCGATCCCCTCCGGGCTCGGGGTAGCGGCGCTGTGCCGTGGGACAGCGGCTGGGCGCCCGGCGGGACGGGGCAGCGGCGGCGCTGCCGGGGGTGCCCGGAGGAGCGGGACGCGGCCAAGAACGCGCTGGCCGCTGCTCAAAGCGCTGCTGAGCCCGGCGGGAGAGCGGGGGGCACCTCCGAGCTGCACCGGAGCAGCCACGGGCACAGCTCCGGGGGTTCCTCGACGTGGAGCCGGCCCCACCGCGGGCTGTGCTGGAGCAGGGCTCCATCCCTGGATCCTGCCGTGGGCACCCATCCCTGGCTCAGCGCCCATCCCTGGCTCCTGCCCTCCGCACCCCCGGCTCCCCGGGCACCCCGGTGCCCCCAAAGCCCGGCGGGTGCCTGCAGCTTGCCCGGCCTCGCATCCAGCCCGGTTGCGTGCACGGCCCTTGACTCAGCTCCGGAGAAGCTGCTTTGAGCAACACCGGTAATCAATGAGTGGCATTTGGCTGTAGGGAGATGGGGCAGGATTATAACCTGTTCGACTGGGCAGCAAATGAACCTTTTATTCTGGAGGTTCGAGTGCTGGCAGATGCCCTAATATCATGTTGCAAGTTCAGTTTATCCCTAATGCCCCTGCCTCAGGAATGGTGGAGGATTAGCACTGACAAAACACTGTTTTCCCTTATGATACACCGGATCATCTGCCCCTGCTCTGGCAGGGAGTGGATTCCTCCCCCAGGCCTCGCTGTAAACCTTGGTGTTTGTTGTGTTCCCGGCGGCTGGGACAGGCTCTGTGGCACTCTGGTTCCCAAGGAATGGGAAGGAAGGATCCCTAATTTGGGGGACACGTGCTGTTCCCCGCTGGCAGAGAGATCTGCTGCCACGACTTGGCTGACGTGACCCTGGTGAACGTCAGGGGAGCAGTAATGCAGCAGGTTTTAATCGATTTGTACCTGGAAGGTGTGAACGTGCAGCTTTGCCTGTCCTTCCTGCCCCCGGTGCTGGGGGTCCTGGGCAGGCACACAGACATCCCGGTTGCCTCCAGGAACAAAGGTGAAATCCGGGGGATTTCATCCGAGCCCTCCCTGCGCCGCGGGGTCTGCTCTGGGCTCTGGCACTGCTGCCTCGTTGGTCAGGGCAAGATGGAAATTTGCATGGCTTAATTCAATACCTGATCCCAGCTGGAATCTCGGAGCTGGAAAGCCAGAGAGCTCATGCTGCTCCAGTGCTAGAAACGTACAGGGTGTGGGGGGAGATCTGCCTGAGCCACGCTCCCTGGGAGAGAGGAAAGGGATGCAGAGCCGGCACAAAAAGTCTCAGGTCTCTGCTCTGGGAGCCAGAACCAGCTTTGTCCCAAGGAACCAGCCACCTGCTCGCCTGGGCATGCAGGGAGAGACTGGGAATGAGGAGTGGGGAAAAGGCACCGGGGCAGGGCAGTGGGGCTTATGAGCACCACCAGAACCATCTACTAAAGGCTCTTCACCAGAGAAGCCTTCCAAAGCTTCCTGCCATCGCTGCAGGACTTTTCTTCCAGGGTGGTTTTCCCTAGAAAGGAGGGGTAACACCTCAAACCAGGCACGGGAGCTTCTCCCAGCCCCTCCTCTCCAGATACACAACCTTCAGCGCACACACCCCAATTTATCGCTTCGAAAAGGACTCTCTGAGCAACCATAACGTGAAGGGAAACATCTAGCAGAGAGGGCTCTGGAAATAGCTGAGGAATCTCTGAACAGGAGCCCCAGCTCCCTGGATGCTTGGGAATAAAGCCAGGAACTGGGAGGCAAAGGCACTGCCCACCCTTCCCGGGGCACCTGTAGTGCAGGCAGTGCGTGGGCTCGGCTTACACAGCTACTCCCCTGCTTTAAAAATAGTATAAAACGAGGATAATCAGGCAGATTTGGGGTTTCCAGCAGGAGGGATCAACAGGTGCTGCCACAGTCACCCCAAGGCCAGATGGGTTAGGGTTACCAAGCTAATGAGAATTAATTCTCATTTATTTTCACCATCCCACCCTGAAGTGTGGGGGGTCCGTAGGTCTCTTCCTTCAGGGGCAGGAGTCCTTCATGGAGGAAATGTGAATTTGCACAGCATCCCTGAAAAAGGGAATTCCCCCCAGCCTGGAGCAGCCAGAGCAATTTCCTGGGAGCTGAGGGGCGCTGGCCCCATGCTCACAGGGGAAGCTCCACATGTAAACTCCATTTCCCCCAGATTGATTAAAACTGGCCTCGCTTCCTGTCACCCTGCACAACCCCATGGATGTGCTCAGAGGTGACCTCATTCCTTACAGCTGCTGTGGGCACATCCCGCTGCTCCCACCCTGCTCCAGCCGGCCCCTGCCCGGCCTTGGGAAGTGTGGGGAAAGCGTGGGCAGCCCCTGCCCGCCGGGAATTCCTCCGGGGGGGAATGTGCCACCAGCAGGTTCATCAGGGTGCCAGCTTTGAGACCCCCAAGGAGCCAGGCAGCTGAGAGCATGCTCCAGTTGGCAGTGCCCCTGGAAGAGGCCCGGGTGAGGCCAGCACGGAGGCACCGGACCATTTCCAGGACACGTTGCAGTGGATTTGCAGCTGCCTTCAATTTTACGGGCTCTGGGGTGGGCTGGGGCAGAGCCCCACGAGCAGCAGGCACAGCCCTGGGCCCGGCAGGGTCACACATGAGCAAACACACCAGGTCCCTGTGTTTTGTTCTGCTAACAGGGAAGAGATTGTGTCCCTCCTGTCGGCTGTGACTGCACAGGGCACGGCTCCGGAAAAAAACAAGGCTCCATCTTGCAGCACCCCGGGAGCCAGAGCCAGGCATGGGTCTGCTCCCTGAATGTGCCCCTCCTGCTCTCCATCCACATCCCCCCGGGGTCACACTTGGACACAGGGAGCAGGGGATGGAGCTTTCCTAAACTCCACCTGCAATCCAGATGCCATCAGCTGGCGCTGGGATAATCTGTAGTGCTCCAGAAGAGGCGGTGTCTCCTCTCGGGGCTGGAAAACAGCCCTCAGTGCTCAGCCGAGTAGGGAACTGATGCTGCACACAACTGTTGGATCCCGTTCGTGCCTCCTCAGAGCTCGGTTCTGGTTTTTAAAGCCTTTCATGCACCTACCAGCAGTTTTTAAGCAGGGTGCAGGTGGCTCTGTGCTGGGGGAGCCCCGTGGCCCCAGTGAGCAGCACACAGAGCGTGGCGTGCAGAGCCCGTGGCTCTGAAAGCACAGACGTGGCGTTTAGAAGAAAGATGGTTTGTTTTTCTTGCATCAAATCCTCTTGCTGCTTGCCGAGGGAGGCTTGTCCTCGGAGCAGAGCAGGGATTTATAAATACCAGCGTGCTCCAGGCTGTGCCCGCTGCCCGTCTCGCTCCGTCTCTGCGGCCCCGAGCTCTCCCTGTGGCCAGAGGTTTGGCTGGCAGCTGGCAGGATCCAGCTGGCAGCTGGAGAGGGAGCAGTGCCTGCTCCTGCTCTGGAGGGGGTGGCTGCATGGCAGGATCACAGCGTGGCAGGGCTCACAGCGTGGCCGTGGGCAGCTCTGCTGTCTCAGGAGCTGGTGACAGTGGGAATCGAGAGCTGCTGCCCTGCCTGGCAGCCTGGGACCCTGCCCATGGGGCCAAGTGGCATCCTCAGATGGATCCTTGCAAAAACCTCGCTGCCCATTTTTCCTGCTGGGAGAATGGCAATGGGGGAGTGAGCCTTTGGCTGGCAGAGCACTCAGACCCTGCTCAGCTGGGCAGCTCGGGCTGGGTTAGAGTCACCACCCCTCAGCCTGGTGCCACCCCAGGCTCGGTGCTGCCATGTGGGAGCAGAGCCTGGCTGTGCAGCGAGGGTGGCTCATCCTCAGCACAGGCAGGAGGCAGTGGATGAGCCTTGCCAAGCCCTGGCCTCACCCAGGGTGCCAGGCACCCCACTGGTGCCAGCGGGAGGGACACGGGCAGTGACACAGCAGTGTCAGCTGTCACCCCTCTGAAGGCAGCAGGCTGGGACAGGCTCCTCAGGGATCACCAGCCCTGCAGCCCGGGGAGCTGCCTCAGCTCTGGGAGCAGCCTGGATTCCAGGCACGGGGGGAGGCAGGACTCTGCTTGTGGATCAAACTGCTTGAGCTGGGGTCCTTGAGCTTCCCAGGAGAGCCTGGGACTGTTGCAGGGTGTCATATTGTGCGTTTTGGGCATGATTCCCCTTTTTGTGGATCCTCTGGGAAGTTACTGGTGTGTTCTGGCAAGCACGGGGACCCGGCTGTGCTGGAAGCTGCACAAGCAGCCAGGGCTGCTCAGAGCTCCGGGCAGACAGATTATTATCTTGATTTAACATCTGACAGCTCCCATCCTGCTCGGAGAGGCCGGCACAGGCTGCCAGCAGAATCAGTCAGGGGTTGGTCGCAGCATCCTCTGTCTCAGCCCAGATCACCCTGCCTGCTCCCGTTCCTTTCCCGTTCCAAACCTGAACCACTCGACCTTTCCATGGCGAGGCAGCGCTGATGGCTCTGACCCACGCGAGAGGAGCCTGTAATGGCTCCAGGAGCCCCAGCAAAGGCAGCAGAGCAGAGCCCCGGCAGAGCAAAGGGCTGCAGGAGGGTTGGGAAGAGGAGCCGGCAGCTCCCACACATCCTCTTCCCCTCCCTGCTCTGCTTTGGGCTCCCTTGGACTCAGCACAAGCAAGCCCTGACCCGAGAATGGCTGCAGCTTGTGCTCTCTGCTGAAATTTATTTGAAATGCCACTCTCCAGGACCATTTTTGAAGCAATTTGCTGTTCAGCCTGGCTGGGAAGAGCCCTGAGCAGGCTCGTTCATTCAGCGCCTGCGATATTGACTCTTCTCTTTACTGCAGGATTAGAGAGCATTTGTCATCTCCAAAATGAATAACTTTTCCTCTCCTGGGAGGGGGGAGAAGCCTTGCCTCAGTGCTGACATTTTGCACACCCAGCCCACAAACCTGCTTGGAATCCCAGATGATGATCTGGGAATTAAACCAGGGGCTTCAGTGTCTCTGCTCCATGAGCAGAGCAGGGCCCACCCTGCACCAAACCCACGGTCCAGAGGGAGAGAGAGGCCTGGGGGAGCTCTCACCTGTCCAGGTACCAGCCCCATGGTTGTGTTACTGCCACACAACCCAACAGAAACTCAAGTTCCTCAGGGACAAGCCACAGCCTCTGCTCTCAAGACAGAGAGGAGCTGTGTTAAACAAACAAACAAACCCTTAAAAATCAGCAAACCACCCAGCAGCAGCAGAATAAGAAGACAGAAGCTCAGACTTGCCAACTCATTGTCTAGAGCCCAACCAGTTCTCCCTCCTGTCCTGGAGATCACAGTATTTAACTCACAAACTCACCCTGTTTGACATTTGAGCTTCCAGAGGTGTTTTCAAGTCTTTCTCAGGAGGCCCAGGAGCCAGCAGTACGTTCCCATGGGAATTTCAGCCTTTGTTAACAGGACTGCGTTCCCAGGAATGAAAGCAAGAGAAACAAACTCCAGCTGTTGCAAGATTTGGAAGAGCAGAGCCACAAGCATTGCCAGCAGCAACCTTTCCAAGGGGCTGCACCACCAAAACGCCAGCCACGGCACTGGGATTGCTGCACTGCTTTGGAAATCCTCTTACCTGGAAAGGAGCTGCTCTGAGGCCGGGAGATCCGGCCCAGGTGGGATACAGCCAGCCTTCCATGGGAGCTGCTACCCCGGGCCAGGCACCTGCCCCTCCTCCTGAGACAGGGGAACCACGAAGCTCAGCCTGCAGGTGCAGCAGAAGGACCCACCTGAGAGCTGTGGAGAGCCGGGGGTGCAGGATGAGATCCAGGCTGGATGGGTGCTGGAGAAGTGTCCCCTCGCCATAAACCTGAGGATGGTGCTGGCCAGGAGCGCTGGGAAAGGACCTGGAGGCTTTGAAGAGCAGAGTTGTTCTCCAGGCTGTAATTAGCCACTGGCTTCCCCCACCCCTGATTATGCAGAGGAGGGAAATGGCAGAACCCACCAGTCTGCCGGGGAGGGAGGAGGCTGCTCCTGTCCTGCCCCTGCTGCACCAGGGTCCCCGGGGTCCCACTGCCACCCCGGGGTCCCACTGCCACCCCGGGGTCCCACTGCCACCCCGGGATCCCAGCCCTCGCCACGGGCTCTGCACATGGGCAAGACCAAGGCACAGTCTGGAAAGGGATTTACCGTGGGTCAGGGCTGCTACAAGATGAATTCATGCATTAACTGCAGTCAGCTCAGAAAAAGGAGGCTGTGATGGCAGGAACACCTGGTTGCTACCGGCCAGCCTTCTCCCGAAGGGCCATCTGCACTCCTCGGGAATGTCAGCCCTTTGCAGGGAACCCCAGTGACATTCCAGCTCCTTTGGAAGGCATTCCAGTGCTGCTTTAGGGCCGGTTCTGGGTCCAGCCCCTCGGCAGGACAGGCTCCAGCACCCCGGGGCACCGACTCTGTGTGACTCCCCAGCCAACACCATCACGCAGAAACCCCAACCAAGGAGAAGTGGGAGAAGAGGTGGGGTTTTATTTCACGTGAGATGTACCCTGGCAGTGCAGAGGCTGAAGGGGCAGCTGGTGCCCCCTCCCTGTGCCCTGCCAGAGCCTCTTGTGCCATCGGCCTTCCCAGGCACAGCCACGCCAGGCTCTGTGTGTGCTTTGTTCCATCTTCAGCGATTTTCTTTTTTTTTTTTTTTTCCTGCACTCAACAACGGCTGGGAAGAGGCTTTTCATTCCTTTTCTCTTTCTCTGCCCCAGCACAATGACGGCAATGGCTGCGTGAAGAGCACCAGTGTTGGATTACAGCGGGGTGCGGTGGGATGAGGCGGCTGTGCTGGGAAAGGCCAAGGGACATGGACAGGAGCGAAAGGGGCGCCTTTGGGCCAGGCAGGAGGGATGCAGCCCTGGGGACAGATGAGGGCTCACACCTGCGAGCCCGGGGGAGCTGCCAAGCTCAGCCCAAGGCGCCGGAGCCGCTGCCAGCCCAGGCAGACGGGGCCCCTTCCATCGCCAGCTCCCTGCACGCCAGCAGCTGCTCAGCCTGGTGTGTGTGGGCAGCAGCGGGGCTCTGTCACATGCCTGAGACAGCGTCGCAGTCGGTGCCACCCCAGCCAGCTCCCGCTGCCAGCGCCGCCGAACGCGGCAGGGGACGGGCACCTGCCCCGCTGCCGTGGTGGCTGTCCCCAGCGCTGGGCACAGCAGCATGATCTCCCACTTAAATAATGAGCTTCTCTCCAAAATATTGCGTCCTTCTGGCTGAGAGCTGCTCTGGATTGGGTGGGAGCCGTGTCGGCCATTCCGAGCCCCGGGGATACCAATGGAACTGGAGTTAGGTTGGACAGAGCAGCTGTGGCTGTCCCTGCATCCCTGGAGGTGTCCAAGGACAGGCTGGACAGGGATTGGGGCACCCAGGGACAGTGGAAGGTGTCCCTGCCCGGGCAGGGGATGGGATGGGATGAGCAGGTGTTTGCCACCGGCACAGCAGCCCCGGAGTTTGCAGAGCGAGCCCAGCCTGTCACATGCAAATCCCCAGATAAGTTCCTGCCTGCAAACAGGAACCACTTTATGGAAAGCAGCAGAGCCCTTCCCAAACCGCCTCAGGAGCGCTCCGGCTCCCCCGGGAGCAGCTGGAGGCTGTGCCTTGCTCACAGCTGGTTGGGGGCAGGAGCTGTTCTTGCTCTGCTGGGGTCCAGCAGCATTTCCCAGGTGATTCAGCTCTACTCTGGCAGCTTCTGGCACAGAAGGGGATGCTGGCCCCATCCTCAGCTTTTTAAGAGCAGGATGCTGTGGCTCTGGCATCAGCTCTGCCCCTTCCCCCTAGGAACAGGGGGTCCCAGTGGGTGGCTTTGGGCATTGTCAGAAGGACACAGACCTGCCCCAGCTGTCTGGGCATGGGCAGATGCTAAAGTAGACATTACAGCAAATTAATTACTTAAATGACTTAAATTTTTTTTGAGCCATGCCTTCTGTGGCAGCCTCAGGTTCCTCTGGGCTCACGGTGATTTTGAGTGCAGCGTTGGCAGGAATTGGTGACATTACAGTGTTGGCAGTGTCACCCTGAGTCCTCAGTGTCTCTGTGGGGAAGCTGTGGTCCTCCCTCCCAGTTCTTGGACACCCACCTAATCAGAGTCCAGTGCAGATCCCAGTCAAATCCATGCTCTTTTCTCTCCCCAGCTCAGCGTTGGACACATTCCATGAGCCATCCCAGAGTGCCCAGGTGCCACTGCGTGATCTAGAGCAGGACTTTGTCACCAAGTGTAAGTGCCTCAATCCCTTGCACTGTCAGTAAGAGCTGTCTGAGAGCAGGGATTTCCCCTGCTCAAAGAACTTTAATCCTTTGAAAAAACCACACCTTTCCTTGCTGCTCCAGCTGGGTGACTGCAGTGGGGGGAAGCTGAGCACTCGTAGCTGCAGCTAAAGCCTTGTTGGGGCAGGAACTTTTGCAGCTTTGGGTCCACAGCTTCAGGAGCTGCTCAAGAAGCTGCTGGCAGGGGAGAGCCACGGAGGAGGCCACGTTGTGCTCATTAAGTTTCTGTACCACAGAGCCAAAAATCCACTGGCAGCACCACCAACCACTGCTGAGACCTGCAGGTACTTCCCAGAGGGCAGACAGCTGAGGGCTGGGGAAGCCACAGCCCCTTAAAGGACTCTCTTAACATAATTAAGGATTGCTGGAGGGACAGATCCCTCTCCCCAAGGCCCTGAGCATCCCCCAGGTCCCCTCAGTTCTGCCAGGGTGGGCTCAGAGGTACCTGGGCAGGGACTCCCCAGCCTGCACAGACTGGAGCCTTTCCTGTAGCCCTTCTCCAAACAGAGAACACACAGATTGGCAAATTATTGATACTGCAGGGCTCATCCCCTTGCCTGCAGCTTCTCCCCTGGCTTTGGAGGTGTCCCAAGGGAGCAGGGGGAGTCAGAGCAGGGACCCTCCCAGGCGATGCCAGGCCTCTGCAAGTGCGTGTCTCTCTGCCAAACATTAGTCAGGCATTAAAGCAGGGCAAGCCTCCCCTGTCCCAGCCTCTGCTCTTGGGCTTTACTCTCAGCTTCTGACATAACCAGGTCACTCTTTCCACACTTCCCCTGCCTCCATGAGAGCTGATGACTGATGGGGATGGACGTGACTCACTGCCTTTCCTAATGAGCGACTTTCCTCTGTTTATGTGCTTTGGCGGGGCCTTTCCTACACCTAAAAAAGGAGAAGGGTGGCACTGGGAAGAGGGCAGCATGCTGGAAATTGCTGGCATCTGCTATTCCTCACCATCCCTTTGAACTGTGGCCAGCTGTGAAGCTGTTGTGTTCAAGCACGGAGAAGGTGTAGCTCATCTTCCACGTGCTGGTCCAGGTGAGATGCTGTCCAGGCCCACAGGTAAACCCTTGGCGAGTAATTGGAGCTAATTAGGCTGGAAGATTTTTTTGTTACTATCTGTCCGGGCAGCGCCTGGGGGGACAGTGGTAATGAGCACTGTGAAACCAGCCCCACATTCCCCAGGGAGCTTTGCCAGGCCACAGCAGGGCGAGCTGGGCTTTCCTGTTCCCTCACACAGCCACAGGTCAGGGACAGCTCCCCTCTCATGTGGCCTCCCTTGTGTTTTGCAGTGACTCAGCAGCGGGAGCTCTCGCTGTCCTGCCACCACCAGGCCAGACAATCCCTCCCTTGGCCCAAGATCCCGTTGGCTCTCTTCCCATAATGGAAGCCTGAGCGCCAAGATCCTCCATGACCTCCAGAAGCCACAACTCCCTGCCGAGAACTCTGATGGCTCCGCGAATGCTCTCCGAAGGTGCCCTGGGGGGCATCGCCCAGATCACCCCCTCGCTCTACCTGAGCCGGGGCAGCGTCGCCTCCAACCGGCACCTGCTGCTGTCCCGGGGCATCACCTGCATCATCAACGCCACCATCGAGATCCCCAACTTCAACTGGCCTCAGTTTGAGTACGTGAAAGTGCCTTTGGCTGACATGCCCAACGCCCCCATCTCCCTGTACTTCGACAGCGTGGCCGACAAGATCCACAGCGTGGCGCGGAAGCACGGGGCCACGCTGGTGCACTGCGCCGCCGGCGTCAGCAGGTCGGCCACGCTCTGCATCGCCTTCCTCATGAAGTACCACAAGGTCTCCCTCTTCGAGGCCTACAACTGGGTCAAGTCGCGGCGCCCCGTGATCCGGCCCAACGTGGGCTTCTGGAGGCAGCTGATAGACTACGAGAGGAAGCTCTTTGGGAAGACCTCGGTTAAAATGGTACAGACGCCCTATGGCATCATCCCAGACGTTTACGAGAGGGAGAGGAGACCCCTGATGCCTTACTGGGGGATTTAACGGGACTGCAGACGGGAAGCACAACGGAAGGGACGCGCCGTTCCCGCTCCACCAGGCTGGAGACGTTCCCTTCTCCTTCTACAGCCAACTTTGGTTCTTTTACCATACAGCAGAACCTCAATTCTCACCTCACTAACCTGCAAGGCCAACGATTCCCTTCAAAGCGTTTTTCTCTATGGGGATTTCCCATCTGCATCTCTGATTTAGCAAAACCGGGTCTCATTACAAGTTTATTCCTTCCATAAAGCCTCCGTCTTTTCTTCTTTTTTTTTAGTCAGTTTATTAGGATCCTCCGAGGAAGGGCCTAAGAGGCGTTGGGCAGAGTTGATGACCCACGTGCCCTTCGTGCAGCAGTAGTAGCCTGGATATTTTGTTATAGCTTTGTTTGCTTCCTTGCAAAACCCTGTAGTGGCTCAGGAGCAGCACTAGCGAGGCCCTGCTCCACAGCAGGTTTTCCAAGCACCAGGGAGGCAGGAATACAGGGGCTGTGGTGCTGGTGCTGGTGTTTTCTTTAACGTCCATAGTGACTCTCAGTATATAGTGTTTGAGATCTTTAGTCAGCTCTTAATCATATTCAAAGTTAGGGGGGAAAAGAAAAAAGGGGGAAAAAAAAAGAAAAAAAAAAGTGAATCAGTCTGTGTTGGCCACAAGTAAAATAAAAATTGAGCAATTCAAATCAAATAAATACAAGATCTTTTTTCAGTCATTCCATGCCAGGGCAATAGTCCTGGAATCCACTTCAACTCCCAGAAAATGCTGGTGTGTTTTGTGGGTGGAAAGTTGACAGATCTTGTCCAGATGTGGCTCAAGACAGAAGCGACAGGGTTGAAGCCGCTGGGCAGCCAAAGAGATGCTCAGGAATGTGGGGCTGGGCCGTGGTGCCACATCCCAGCAGCCAGCCCAGCCCCAGGGGAGCGGGGGAATCGCTCAGCTCCTGCCTTAGCCCATTCCTGCCTCTCACCATTCCGTCCTCAAGGTTATGCTGCATCCCAGGGTTGCTCCTCTCTGTCCCCAAGGGGGGTGACAGAGGCCTGGCCTCGCTCCGGGTGTGCCAGGAGCGACTCCAGCCCCAGCCCTGCCCTGGGAGAAGCCTTCCCGTGGCTCCAGGGGCAGGGACTGGTTCCTTGGAGTGTGACTGGAGCCCGGGGGAGCCCCGCTCCTGAGAAGGCACCAGAGTTTCTGTTGCCTCTGGAGGAGGAGCAGGCAGAGTGCTGCGATCGCTGTCTGATTTAAATGAGATTCTATACTTGTAAAAAAAAAAAAAAATCAATAAAGATTAATGCAGAACATGTGTTGGTTTCCTGTTCCAAAGGGGGCTAATGGAGCTCCAGCAGCAGCCTAAGGCTCAGCAGTGCCTTTAAACAATTCTGGCTGAAGGAGGTTTTCTGCTTTTCCTGATGAGTTTTTTTGCCCTGCTGAAATAAAGGTGAGGTTTGCCATCAGCTGCTCCCAGCTCAGGTTCCATGGCTGGATCCCAGTTCCAGTGGCAGGCAGACACAGGAGAATCATCTCCCTAATTTATCAGGAGTTAAACTTCAGCCAGGGAAATGGCAAGTGAGGAACTAGGAGTGAAAATCAAGATTAATCACTGGTCTGGAGACGTTCCAACTCATGACATTTTACAGGGAAAAAAATGCTAAAAATTGAAATCTGCTCACAAAATTAAACTTTACCTAAAAATGGGCAAAGTAGGGCTTAACAGCATTTTTGGTGTAAAAAATAGAAGGTTAAAAATTCTCCACTTTGAATTATTCTATAGATTTATACGCACATTGCCCAAGGACTGAGGGGAGAGGGAGATGCTGATGTTCAGCCACGAAGGCACCAAAGGCTGACTTCAAACACAAGGGAAAGTTAGACCTATAAAAAGTGATAACAAACCTATAAAAATTGCCTAATAAAGCACATGAGGAAACAAAGAATTCACCTGAAATCCCCATTCAAGGTTATATTACAGTTAGTGCTTGTGGGGATTTCACTGCAAAAGCTCCTCTTGTATTCACTACAGCAAAAGATTTCACACAAGTGTTTTCCCCCTCAAAATCCAGTTTTTTCTCCATTCTCAAATCTACAGAAACCAAAGAAGAGAGAGCCCTGGTTTAGCTTGGGCTGCTCTGAGCACACCCAGTGGCTTTGAGGGGAACACCCCTTCTCCTGCTCCCCACAGGCTTTTCCAAATGGTATCTTAATTGTCTGAAAAATATTTTATATCTTCCAACATTTGGTGAGACACTTTCCCCATCCCAGCCACAGAGCAGGTTTCACTTACATTATGATATAAATATTTCAGCTTCCCAGGCTGGTCAGATATGAAATGAGCTTTTTATTGAACACCAGGTTTGAATCTCAACACAGGATTTATAAATCATTGCAGGAATTAAGGGAGTAAACAAGGTACTAAAGTCAATTAATAACACTTACTCTCATTGGATTTAAAATACCAGCAGCAACTCCAGCACAGCATAAACCCAAACAGCTCCAACTAATAATCACAAAACTACTTCTGGAAGAAAAACAACATTTGCCCAGAGGGCAGGAGAAGAATCACAATAGAAAGAGAAGTTTTCTGATCGTTCTTCTTCATAAAATGATGACATTCCTATTTTAACACTGAGAACTGGAATTAAACACAGGTGCAGAATTAAAAGGAAATCCAAAGCAGCAGTTTGTACAATAGCAGCTTTTATTGGAAAGGCAGGTTTTGATTCCAGTTGATGATTCCCAATGGAGCTGACAGGATTGGAGCATTCCATGGGTTTCCATGAGCTCCTGCTCAGCCTGAACTTCAGCCTCACTCCCACAGCCTGCAGGGAGCTCAGGGAAGGAGCTGCTCCCACCAAACCCAGCAAGGAGAAGCTGCTGCCAGGGAGGAAAAGTCCTTGGGATGAATGGAGAGTGCAGGAGGTGACAATTGCCAGGGCACAGGGGACATCGGGGGGGCTGCAGGAGGAGGAGGGGCAGGGAAGAGGCTGGAGCAGCCCCCAGCACCAGGGAGAAGCTGCCACGGCACGGAAGCACCAGGAACACGACGGGGTTAAGCCATAAATACATTAAATAACCGAGCAAATAATTCCTCAGAACTCCAAATATACACAAAGAGACAGAAACCCCACTTTCCACAGGTCACGCCAAGGCAGCCCCTTTTATCTATTTACACATAAAATAAAAAAAAACCCAAAGAAAATCTCATTTCTCTTTTCCAGTGAGAGAATCCATGCAGGAAATGGAGTTACAGGTCTGAAATTGGGCACAAGCAAAGGGAAGGCAGCGTGTCCAGGGGCCTGCAGCAGAGGCAGCAGGGGAAGGTGGGCTGTGACAATCCTGTCACCTTGGATACAGCTTGGAAGGACACTGGGCTTTGGCTGGCAACAACATCCAGAGGATGCTGAATGCTCCAGTGAGTCATTGGAATGACTGGGAGCTGCAGCTGATCCTCCTTGTGCGATGCCTTTATCGAGGGACATCCATGCAAACCCTCCCTGTGCTCCCCTGGCTGAAGCTGCTGGCAGCAGAGCCCTTCCTGCTCCTCACAAAGCCACGGATGTGCTGTGGGAGCAGCAGAGCAGCAGTGTCACCCTTCAGTGAGCTCTGCTGCAGTTGGAATTGTAAATGTCCATTCCTGGTTTTTTTATGGGCCAAAAGACAGCTCAGAGAGGGGCTGACCTGGTATCAGGTACAGAAAAACAGCACTGCAAGATGCTCCTGTGACAATACAGCTGGGTGACCTGTTATTTGTGGCATTTTCTTTTCATTAGGGGGGAAAAATTCCTCTCTAGCAAAGTGTTGGGGAGCTGTGGTGGAAACCCAGGCTGCCAGCAAATTCCCTTTTCCCAATACAGCATTCCCTCTGTTCCAGCCTCTCCCAGCCCCTGGAGAACACCTGCCAGAGGCTCCCTGTCCCAAACTGCTGTGGGAAGATTGGTGAGGGGCATAGCAGCCCCTGACTGCTGCAAAACAAGGGCTGTGGGCACAAGGTGTGCTGCTGGAGCTCTGTCCCACCTAATTCCCTGCTTTTTTTGGTAATTCCTGGGCAGGATGTGGGAAGCAGAGCATGGGAAATCTGCCTCTGGATCAGCTGGAGCTGGAGGCACAGGGTGCTTTATTTCATGAATGAGCTAATTTGAGGCAGCAAGGAGATTTATTGTAATTGGTGTAAGGAAGGAGCCAGACACCTCTGAGCCAAGATTCTTTCATTTGGGCTAATTAATAGTTTCGTACAGCTAAGCCTGTTTGTTTTTTAAATACAAAGCATCGTTTTCCTCATTGCAATTTCTGTTTCAGCAAATAACCACAGGTCAGTGTCAGGTACTTGTAATGGGGGCAGGATTAACTTGGAGAAGCTGTTGAGATCTCTGGAGGAAAGGGATAGATCTGAGAGACTAAGCCAAAGAATTAAGGAGAAAGCTGTACCCTATGGATTTACACCCCACTTCATTCCCTGCAGCCCTAGACAGGGTCATGGGATGTCTCTTGAAGCTCCCACAGGTTTAAAACCAGCACTCCACTGACTGCACTGTCCTCTGGATATTGGATCTGAAGGAGGAACCAGGTACTTTAGATGCACAGGTAACATTTAGTGAGAGTCTGTGACACAAACCTGTCCAAAGAGGCACCTACAAAAGCCACAAACCAGCAGGGACACGATGCCTGCTTCAAACACAGCTTGTTGAGACCACCAAATTCCAGGGTTGAATCCCTTTGGGTGTTAAATCCCACTTGTGCTGCCAGCTGTGAGTCACAGGAACATGTTGCTACAGGTAGCAGCAGAATGCAAACACAGCCATCCCATCCCATCCCATCAGGAACAGCATCTCCACAGCCAAAAAAGGTAAAGACTCTACACAGCAGCAGATGTGCTGCATCAGCAGAGTCCAGCCTTCAGCAGTGCTGCAGCCACACGGCTCCCAAAAAGTCAGGAGAGACAAAAATCATACCTGGAGCTCAGGACAAATCCAGGGAAGCTGATCTGTATTTACAACAAAGATTGTGAGTTTTAAACTCCAGCTGCCTGCACTACAGAATCCACATAGCACAAGGAAAATTACAAATTACACCAGTTTTCCAGTCCTCACCTTCCAGCACTAACCAGTTCTGCATCCAGCACAACTTCCAACACAGAGCAGTAAGGTACAAGCACCCAGCAGCTTCTCCTTCTGAGTCAATAATTCATTCTGCCTCAATGCTGCTGTGACTCATGTGCTGTGATATCACAGCAGCAAATGCTTAAAGAACATCAAGGTCTGTGTCCCAAAAACGTTCAGGAAAAGATTTGCTCACAAATACAGACTTTAAGTGTTTAAGTGGTTGTTTCTATGCGAATCAGCCCAGCATTCCAGGTTCTCTGGGAAGCTCCATGCTGGCATCTCCCAGGTTTATGCACATGGTTACCAGGCTGCTTTTACACAGGATAACGTTTTCATCTTCAGAAAGACTGAAATGCCACTTTTTTTTTTTTTTTTTTTTGCCATACTACATATTTTCCAGTTCTCTCTGCAACCTTGGCCATTACAAGTGACTTCTTCACCATCTGTGAGAGCGGCTTTAATCTGTTGAGTTTTGGACCAAAATCAACCCCAAACATTTCAAACCCTGTCCTCAGCTCCAGCCTCTCCAGCACAGCAGTTACCCTGAGTCCTGCAGGATTAGAGCAAAGCTCCCCCTGCTTTCAGAGCAGGTCTGGCAGGATGAGACCTGGAGGTTTGGGCTCCACGCAGTTGATCCAGAAGTTGGCACAGCTGGCGTGGTACTGGTGCCCTCCGTAGGCCAGCTTGAAGTTATCTGTCTCGGAATTAAAGGCCTGCAAGAGGAATGGAAACAAGTGTGACACTCTGATCCCCTCCAGGGTGTAAACCCAGAGTGGAAAACAGCACAGGACTCCACCCTGAGCACTCCACCCCATCAACTCTGTTTGATTTTAGCTGCAGGTGGACAGAACCTTCAGCCATCACACCTGAGCCAAGCTCCACCTGCAGGAAGGGAGCCCTGGCCTGACCCTGGCAGCTAACTCACCTTGTTTCCTGCACCTTCTGGTTCTGTTCCATCTCCCTACCCGAGGAAAAGCCTGTCCTGCTTGCCAGCAGACAGCTCCTGCATTTATTTCCCTGGCTCCAGCCTGGCTGTGGGTTAGGCAGGTGCAATTCTTGCTATTAGTGTTATTTCAGGTTGAATTTGATCTAGTTCCTCCTGTTAATTGAAGCTGCTTTACAATGGGAGCCTCTGAGCGTGTGAAGCCATGAACAGGCTGAAACCACCTCGCTGTTTGTTGCTAGGAGATACTTTCCAATGCCTCACAGCTCCCTGTTTAAAAAAATATCCCAGCCCTGCTCTCCACACCCTGGATTTCCTGCAGAGATTTCTAAAAATGCCACTGCCTGCTACACAAAGCCAAAAGTCAATATTTCTAGCACAAAGCCCCTGAAATCCCCTCTCTCCTGGCTACAGACACACAGGCAGCACAAATTCAGGAACTCAGGGATTTTCTACCACACAACAGAAGGAGCACAAAACCAGAGAGCTGGGCATGAGGCACAGGCATGCAGACAGACAGGGGGAGGCTCTGGAGCATGTTAGTTGATCAGATCAAGAGTTAACGGCCACAGAACATGACTGGAGAAGAGGATTAATGATTGGTACAATTGAGGATGACAGCTGAGAGCCCATCAGCAGCTCAGCCTTCCACACTCAGGAAGAATGAGGCTAGAAAGAATGTCTTTTACGGGTTCATACTTTTTTGGGAAGTTCTTCCACAGGTTTCTCTTCTTTCTGAAATAATGTTGAAACCAAAAAGTCAGGAAAGGTGCCTCTGTTTTTAACTGGTTGGCACAACTCTGCACATGTCCTGGGAGTCCCTCCCAGCTCTGCTAATGGCAACAGTCCCCTCTGGTGAGCCATCTCATGAAGAAAAGTCATTAAAAGATTTTTATTTGTTAAAAAAATATGTATACTTTTAAAAAATCTTAGTATCCCACTTTCTTACCCATTACAAACAATTAAACTGAACCCTTTCTCCACAGCTGTGTCACACCAAAGCCCAAGGAACTCAATTTGAAGATTTTACTGAGACCCATCCACAGGTCAGAGTTTATAAATTATAACCATGATTTTTTTTTTCAATACACCCATCCCAGTCTGGGATTCCATAAATGGAAGCCCAGAGTGTAAATTCCAAAGGAGTTTCAGCACCACCCTTACTTTGCTCCTGGAATCCACGTTTAGCAGACACACTCCACAGGCAAGGTCCTGGGCATTTTTAATCCCTGGGCGCAGCATACAAGAAGAGAAATCCAGGGAGTTTTCATCTGGCTGAAGAAAGGAGACAGGAACATTTTAGGCATTTTCAGTGCCTGAGAAAAGTTTCAGACACGATGATAAAAAATGACTGAGCACCAAGAGCCAGCATGTCATGGCATGGCAGGGGTGACAATCATCACAGCTGGCAGGATGGATCTGCCATCTCCACCAGCGCTGATTTCTAACACTCAAAACCTTAAAAAAGGCCTCAGCTACAAAGGAAGGAATTCTTGAGCTGCACATTCCCACATCCAAAGGGGAAGAAGGAGCACTGGGAACTGGGGGAAGGCAAACAGAGAATCTGCAGGTGTCTGTGCAGCTGTGGGGAGGCAGCCCTGGGGAGGTGGCTGCAGCAGGGTTCATTGTTCTGGGCTCCCTGGTACTGCCTCAGCAAAAAAGGGCAGCTGGTTTTCTCTTTTTGGGGTTATTTTGAACCTACAGCATGGCAAAGCAAAATGGGATATGAGGGTTAATTCACACCAGCCACAAGAGAGCCAAAGGGTGGGAGAACAAACCTGTAAATAATAAATTACTATGGTCACTTTTCCAGTACTTAACCTCACATCTCAGCCACTGGATAAATGATCAATTAAAACACTGCACAAGGATGATATAAAACTGTTCAAATTTTGCATGAAAATAGTAATGCAAATAAAAGCAATGACTAGAAATGCAAGGAGCTTAAAAAATGGTGTGATCCCAGGCCATTTGTGCCTTAATCCACACTCTGGGTATGCTGCTCACGCTGCCCTGCTGAATGGCTGGAGAATAATTGGAATCCTGAAAAAAAAACCCACCCTTTAATCTCTAAGCAGATCAATCAAATTAATAAAGGCACTCTAATATTTGTTTACCAAATGCATGAGTGAAGCAAATGAGAAGGTCATCCTGCAATTTGCTGTGAAAAACCACAAGGCTGTGCATAAAATTACCTTGTAACAAAATCCTTTAAAAGATAAAATTAACCTTTCCAAGCACATGCCTGGGAGCTGGAATCCTTCTCTGCAGTTAATTGGCACTTCTGCATCATTTAGGATCTGTAACACCAGAGGTGTGGGTTCCACTCCACCCCTCCCAGTGAATCCCGTGGGGAAGAGAAGCCAGAGAAGGGGTGATTTGGAGAATCTCAGGAGTCACCAGTCCCTGGTGGTTTTTGGAAAGTTCAGCTGGACTGTGTGTGCATGTCAGAAGTCACTGTTTGCAGCTCCTGATGTGTTTAAACTTTAGCTGGAGCTACAAGCCAGGAGCTGCTGTGGCTCAGAGCACACGGGGCCAAGCTCTGGATTCTCAGGTAATCCCTGTAATCTTCCAAGAAAAAGCACTTTAGCAACTGTGTTTTAATCCACCTGTTCAAATTAGGAAAAGATCCTGATAGCTCTTGGGATTGCTCAGAGTTCAAACAGGTGAATACAGGTCTATCAGCTCCCTCTGCCAGGCAGGACAATGCTGAGGATACACATTTCCCAGGATGGCAGGCTCTGTGCATCACAGGACATCACCAAAATACCTGGGGAGGTTTAAAATGTGCAAAAGGTGTGTAAAAAGGGACTGATCATTTATAACACCTGCCTTGCAGGGAATGACAGGGAGCTGGAGATGGGTATTTCAAGCAGAAACCAAGAATTCCAAGCCTTACTTATAAATGAGTGTTTACTGGGAAGGAAAAACCTTTTGTGGGCACAGCTGCAGTGCAAGGAGGAAGCCACAAATTAAAATGCTCAGTGGAAACCTCCCCATGGTAATGATCTGCTCAGTGATGCTTGGTGGGATGTGCTGATCCTGAAGGCTCCTTGGACATGCACTGAGTCAGGGGGATCCAGTGTCAGTCAATAAAAAGCACACACAGATGGGTGATGCCCTAAAATTATCAGTTTTTCCACGCTTAAAGGAAGTAATTTTGCACATTGAATCTCTTGCAACACAAACCCCACAAGGTATTTGATGGCAGGGGGATTTTGCTGCCTTCTATTTGTGTCTATTCTGCACCTCTGTGTGCTCCTCTCTCCCTCAGCTCCTCTCCAGCCCCTTCCCATGGGATGCTCCTGCTCTAAAGGGTCACCCCTCAGACCATCCCTGCCTGTCCCCCTCACCAGCTATGCCCAAAGCTCTCCAGCTCCCACCAGGCTGTCTGGGAGCTTTTCCTGGCAGTGCAGAGCAGGAAAAGCTGTTTAGTCTGTGGCAGGAACCAAAACAAACTCGGGCATTTCCAAATGCAGAGAGAAGGGAAAATAGTTTAGTTGTTCCCCTGTTGCTCCACTGTGTGTTATGGAATTGTGAGCACTAAAGCCAATTGCAGGGATATTAAAAACCAAGACATGTCCATGCCATTCTGGCTTTGTAAAATGGCTTATTTGGATTTTATTCAATTTGCCTTACTGGAGATGCCCACAGACACCCAGGACATCACCTAAATCATTAAGGTACTAAGACAAGACCACGTTTGTGCATAAATAACAGTTTTCTTAGAGGGTTTTAAACTGGCTTTCACAAATAAGTTCATTTCCATTTTCCAAGAGAAGAAACACAAACTGTCAAGCCAGCACACCCTGCAAAGCCTCTTTAAATAAAATGATGACATTTGTTTTAGTAACCAGGTAGCTTATTTGGGTCTTACCGTGAGAGCAGCCAGGGACATGAAGCTGATCAGGTTGTTCCACACTTTATCAATATCCTTCAGCAGCTGCTGCAGCTTCTCACTGCAAACAGCAGTGGCTTTGATACCCAGCTCCACCCTCTTTGTTACTCTGTAGACTTCAACAACCCCTGTGGATGTAAAAGAGGGCAGGATTGCAGGGAATGCACTGGATCCCCAGCCTTCAACTCAGAAATGGCAAAACCAGAGAGGCACAGGAGGGGTGGGCCACGGAGAGTCAGTTCAAAGCTGGAGTTACATTTATTTGGTAGAGGAGTTCTTCATCATTGAGATGCAGGCAAAGATTAAGATTAAAAATAATACCAATTTGAGGAAGAGTGATTCTATATTCCTGTTTTTTAGGGAAGGACTTTCAGTGTAAAACAGGTGGAAAATTCAAACATACCCTGTAAATATTCCATGCCTTGAGCAGACTGGATAACTTCAGTGCAAACAGATGAACTGCTGATTCCATTTAAGGTGTCGTTTGCTTTCTTTATGACCTGGTGGACATGAATTTCATAAAATGATGGGGTTTCTATCTTTAAATAATCATTACAAAAAAGATTGCCCCCAGCAGAAACTGTTATTCAGAAAGGGAGGCAAATTAAACAAGAAATGATTGCCACACTCCATCACATGTTTTTATACACTCCTGCTTAAGTAGATCAGGGGAAAGTATGAACAGTTAAAACCTTAATGTATTCCCTCCAATACTTTCATTACCAAAATAAGAGTTTTAAGAGCATGCATGCCTTGCTGTCTAATTTAATAAGAGCATTCACACTTTGGGCTCTCTAATACTCAAATGCAAAGAAGAAATGTTAAGGAGCACTGATCTGGCTGTGAAATACCAGACAGCAGCACATGAACAGTCCCTGGGCACAGCACAGCAACAATTCTGTCCCTCAGCAAGCCCTGAGGAGCCCTGAACACACAATCCTGGGCAGCCAAACACAGGAACACCCCACTAACCAGAGAGCTGGAATATTCAGGGAAAAGCCAAACTAATCCCCAGTGACAGGGAGATTAGTGTAGGGTGTTTAGCTGAGGAGGTGGCAGCTTTTGGTTTAAAAACTGTAATTCCCAGGGCTGATTCCCACACTTTCTCTGCCTGCTGGTCTCAAACACTGAGTAAGGCAGGTCCTGCAGGGAGGAGGGAAGGATTGGAGGAGGAGGAGGTGCCACACTCACCTGCAGGGCACTCTCCAGGCACCTCTGCCACTCGTAGGCGTACCTCTCGCTCTCCTAGAGCAAAGAGAAGGACAGGCTCAGTCTTGTTCCTACACACACCTCCCTCCCTGTCTCCTACACAACAGACACACAGCAGACAAGTATTTTTAAAAGACTATTTGCAGATCAGCTGTGTGGACTTTTAACAGATCTGGTTCCTGATTTCTCCCCATTCTTTCAAGATTCTCTATGCACTTGAACTCTAAAATTTGATTTCTCAGAGTGGGAATGAGTTTCAAAAGGAGAAGATACAGGAGTGGGTAAAAGGTTTCATTGCACACACCTCCTCCTGGCACATTTGTTACAGTCTGCTGTTCTAGCAATGGGGATTAGCAGAGTTTAATCTCAGTCCTTTTCCCATCTCTTCTCAGGATGAGCAAGAGAAATAACCACCACACAGCCAAAAAAGCGAGGCCATTTCCCAAAGCAAACGGTCTCTGCCAAAGCTGGGATTAGATTTAAACTGTAACTAATTTCCAGTCATAAGCTTAAGGCTGCAAGGTCAAGTGATTCTGTGTTTCAGACAACACTCTGTGTTTTCCCACTCCCCTTTAGAGATGTGACAGAAGAAACTCCCAGGTTCCACTCACAGCATCCAAGTGCACCCAGCACCATCTCACAGTCACGCCCACACTCAAACAGGTGAAGCCCCCAAAAGCTGCATACAGCAGCCCCTTGGTGTCAGTGCCAGCTCAGGAGTGTCCCAGGCAGTTCCTCACCTCCACCTCCCCAGTCAGGTCCTTGTACTTGTCCCTGATCACGGGCAGGGCTGGTTTCTCACTCAGGGTGTTCGACCGGTCCCTGAAGGGCTGCTCCACAGCTGCCAGAGGTGAGGAGCGACTGATTTCTCTGTCCCCCAGGCTCAGGCTCCTCTTGTGGGACCCTGAAAAGTCAGGTTGTAAAAAGTTATTCCTTTACTCCAAAGACCCAGGCTGTTTAAAATGAGGGAAGTGGCAGCAAGGGTTGTCCCGTTCCTCCAGAAGAACAAATATTTCTCTTTACTCAGTGACTGCTGCAGATTTCCCCAGTCCCTCAATTCTTACAGGTTTTTGGCACAACAAATATTTTCCTTGTAGAAAAAAGACCTGCTCCAAATGCCACAGAAATCAATGAGAAGATTCAGGTCATTTCCAGCAGCCTTTGGAACAATCCCCATTAGCTAATTTATAATTCAGTGAGGAAAATCAGCCTTTGATAAGCATGAGGTCCCTCCACCGTGGGCAGGCTTACCTTGCACAGACAGGTCAAAGGTGGCCAGCTCACTCTTGATCATCTCCTCACTGGATTTCACCTTGCCCTGGGAAGTTGCCACCAAGAAGTCGAACTTGCTGATTTTTGGTTTTTCACTTTGGAACTCTCCAAAGTCATCTGTGGCCTCTCCCCGCAGCTCAGAGGAGACTCCAGAGAGGAAATCAGCACCCAGGGCTGTGTCAGCTGCTGCTGCATCCTGAACTTCTGGGGGAATTCTGGCAAAATCCCCAAAGTCCCCGATGTCATCATCGCTGGGACCGCTGGAGACCGGCCCGGAGTCCTTAAAGTTTGCAAAGGCTGCGAAGGAAACATCCTGCAAAGCATCCTCGCTGGAGAAGGTTGTCACTTTGGAAACTGTTGTCATGGTGATGTTTTCTGAGCTGCCAAACAAGGTCTCCTTCTTCTGGAGGACAGAGGTGGCCGCGGAGGAGCCGCTCCCCGAGGGCTGGGCGAGCTTCTTGCCCTGCTGGGCGTCGTCCCTGTCGGAGCCGGACCAGTCGTAGCTCGCCAGGCTGCTGACTGCAGAGCCACTGTGACAGCTTCCAAACGGGCCACCCTTTAAGTCATCCACATCTGAAACAAACCCCCACAATTAGGAGCTGCAGTTCAAACCCTAAACTCTCCACGCCGCCTAAGAACAACTCGCCGAGAGCCTGAAGGAACTGCAAGAACAAACACAGTGAAATGTAGTCACAGTGAGGCTTTGCACCAAAATAATCTGGAAAATACCTCAGCATTTCATACAAAAATTGCTCTGTTCAGTGAATGTAAGCCTTGACCTTTGAATGCTGTCTTAAATTTTAAGCTGAAAGTCACCCTACCACTATGGTAGTGAAGAAACACCAAAAAAAAAAAAGTTTCTGGCCAGTCCAGGGTGCACAGATCACCAGCTGAGTTTTCTGGCTGCAGAAATCTACAATCAAAATATAAATGTTACAACTCAAACACCTTTAATGCATTATTTCATCTTATCAAATCCAACCACACAGAAGACTGGGCTGACTTTTCCATTCCTCTGATAAAGCATTAATACACTTTAATTTTATATTCATGCATTGATACAAATAACGTGTAAAAATGTGCTGCAAGGATCTAAAAAAGCCTGGAAATCCTGTTTGAGCTTATCAGGGCTCCTGCAGTGCTGCACGGCCGACTCGTCAAACTTCCAGGTGCCAGCACTGACAGGGATATTGCAGAGATCATGTTTTAACCGAATAAATAGTTTGTAAAAGCTAAGTCTAGAGAAAATCCAATTATTTTGCAGAAAGCTCCAAACATTCTATACCCACCTGGTGATTACATGGCCCAATAGGTTCTTCTCCCTGCCAGGGGCAGGTGTGGGATCAGAGCCTGCAGTGCCTGGGGGCTCTGGCTGCTCCCACCTCCCTGATCTTTCCCCTCCAGACTGAGGCTGATCCCCAGTGGAGGCACACAGAGCCTGGGCAGGTTTCATCTGAGCCCCCCTCCCCAGCCCTCCTAGCCTACATTTGGCATTTGTTTTGCAGCAGGAACAATTGTCAGTTTGGATCAGAGACGAGGCAGCTGCAGGGACAGCAAACCCAGACCACAAAACGTTTTCCCTGAGCTTCAATCCTGGTGCTGAACACCACGGGCTGGCACGCTGGGCACGGACAGAGCCACGGTGGGGACAAGCTGACTGCCCAGCTGTGCTCTTTATTCCCTCCAGCCACACCAGCCCGAGGATTCAACCATTCTAACAAACCATTTCTGCCTTGCTTTATGCATCTCACTGGAAGGGGAGAGCAGGCCAGGCTCCAGGCTGCTTCCCAGGCATGACCCACATCCATGGCTAATGAAAAACCTGACAAACACACAGCACAGCGGTGGGGTTTAATGGGCACTGCCACGGGTCAGCGAGGCACAGCGTGTCAGCACCAGCTCCTCCCCAGGAGCTGCCACTCTGTCCACCACAGCATCCCAAAGCCACAGCTGAGCCCCCTGCACACAGCCAAGATCTCCGAGTGCCACTGGAATTGTCAATGTGCAGAGCAGCGGTTTGCAGAGGGTAGAGA
This sequence comes from Pycnonotus jocosus, assembly GCA_013400435.1. NCBI lineage: Eukaryota > Metazoa > Chordata > Aves > Passeriformes > Pycnonotidae > Pycnonotus > Pycnonotus jocosus. The sequence goes on from VWYP01033818.1 coordinate 204,558, forward strand.
TGAAATTACCTCCTCCCGGGAGCCGCTGGCAGAGGGGTCTGTGATTTATCACCACAGACCACACCCTGTACTCTCAAGATTTTGTTTAAAGGAGGGAAACGAAAGCTTTGCGTGAAAGAGAGAGCAGAAGCACCTCACACACGTGAGGCAGCTGTAATTAATCCCGGGATCCTGCAAACACCACCAGCTACCAGGCAAGCTCTGTTCTCCCTTCACTTCGTGTTGAACCCGGCAGAGATTTGAGCATCACATCGTTCTGGTGCTCCTGGGAGAGAAAGGGAGGAGTGACGATCCCACCCCGAGGATCTGCACACTCACATCCTGGGGGGAATTACTCCTTTGATAACTGCTAAGATTTCGAGCTGCAAGCACATCCTAAAGGGCCAGGTCAGGGCACCGCTGATCCACCCCTGGCTCAGGCACAGGCAGGATCAGCAGCAGGCTCCAGGGGGAATCCTGGACTGACCTGCAATCAATAGGGCAGGGCAGGGCAGGCAGAACAATAGTTTAATTATTCACAAACCAAGAGTCAAGATTCTCTGTGTGTGAATTCAGGCAGACACAAAACCTCTGAAGAGGCCAGGTGAAATGTAATGGTTTGATTCTCTACATTTGATTTTTTTGCGTAATTCCAGAAGGATCGCTCCAGTGAATAAATTTTTTCTTAGGAATATAATATTATAGGGAAAACACTGCATTCAGAGGCAGTGTTATCAGCTCAAGCAATCCTAAAACAATTCAGTGAGAAGTATGAGAAATAAGAATGTGGAACCCCACGTCCAAGCTGCCTGACCATCACCTGGGACCAGGTGCTCCTGCAGGAGCCAGCCAAGGCTGCAAGGACCATACAGCAGGATGAAATACAGTGAAAATACTGTTTCCCAGTCTTATCTCATCTACAGAAAAACTTGCCACCCCTGATTTGAGCCAACTATAATAATTTATTTCAACTACCAAGGATTAAGTTATGGCTGGAGGCAAATTACAAGCTGGAGCCTTCAATGTCAACAGTTTAATCACTTAAGGAAAACCCTTGACAGCATTAGTGACTGCCTGAAGAAAACTGAGAAAGACAATTCAGGGACGTTGGAATAAATTTAGGGATTTCAGCCAGCAAGGGAGACTTTCAGGTTTTTGTATTTCAGTGGATATTAAAGCCTGATGAATAAATCTGACTCTGGTGCCAGGTTTTGGTTGTTAGGGTGACACAGGTGGTGGCTGTGGAGCTCTGCTCCCAGCAGAGCAGCAGCAGTGCTGTTACCCTGGGAACATCCATCCCCTGCAGCCTGAGCAGGCAGCAGAGGCTGCATGGGGACAGGCACCACCTGCTCACTGCTCCCCTGGGAATCCACCTGAGAAAAGGGGATCAGACTGCAGGAATACAGAGTTTCATGCACTGCTGCTAGCAGTGTCATGCCTGTCAGCAACCACAAAAATCCCAACCCATTTCTCAGCTGAGGAATCCTGGAACAGTTAACAATAAGGGAATTATTCTCGTTTGCTTTCTCTAAAGAATGGTCGTAGCTAAGGTGGAAACCATCAATAATGCTGACTGTAAGATACATGAAAATCAAGGAAATAGGAGAGAAAAGCCTCCAAAGCTTGTGGAATTACAGGATTTGCTAATTATTTTGAAATGATGATGATAAAACAACATTTCACAGCAAAATAAAACCCCTGAGCTGACACTGGGAGCTCAGTGCCACTGAGGCCCTTGGGAAGGCCATGGCAAACACATCCACACCCTCCCTGCCAGAGCCTTCCCGGGATAAACCAGGGTGGATAAGCTCTTCTGTGTGCAGAATTAACCCAAATGAGGGCAAGGCAGGCAGGCTGACTGTCAAGTCTGGACAAAAACAGAATGAATACAGTCATGAATGTTCCTCTCCCTCCTCCAGGAATGATTGGCTGAACAAACACAAGCTGCACGAGCCCTGCAGAATGAGGTCTCAGCTTTATGTTCAAAGCTTTGCTTTAAAAACCTTTAGGGCTGGGCACGAGCTGCTGATCCCCAGAACCAAGGAGGGGTGGTGTGGTTTTCTCCCTTTCTATTTTCTTCCCTTTTAAAGTCTCTCCAGCTCGGTGTAAAGAAGAAAAGCCACATTCTGCTTCCTGGGCTCTTTTCTGGTCTTGTGGCAACTCCAAAACCTCACAACATTTTAACCATTCCATATCTCAATTATTTTTAGCTTTCTACCTTGTCTGCTAATTTCATGCTAATCCCAAGCTGTCAGTGGCTCAGGAGCTGGAGGAATTTGAAGTGACATAATTGCATGCCACAAATTTGCAGCTGTCATTCACGTTGGAAAGTTCCAACATTTAGAAGGCAGAACTTCCCAAATGGAAAATTTCACTTTGGGGTTCTGGTTAACTCACACTGGATTAGCTAAATAAATATCAGAATATTATTGAGCAGGCTTCTACCTGTAAAAGTCTAGACAGCAACACAGTTTTTCAGTGCCAACTCACAGAAACAACCCTGCCACCACACATTCCTTCCACTCCATCCCTCTCAAACACAGATCTTTGGGAAAATATTATTTAGGCTGATATGTAAAGATTCAGAAGGTCACAGGGAGCGAGGTCAAAGTGTTGGAAGAGGAGAAAGAAGCTCACCCACACCTTGCTCTGCAAGAGAAAGGCACCCACCAGCTTAAGGGGATACTAGAACCTTAAACTTTGTATTTTTGAGGAAAAAGAGATACATTGCTGGTTTGCAACAAATCACACACATCCCCACGTTTTCAAAATATGCCAAGGTAATATTTATTAACACAGCAGGACTTACAGATCACAAAAGATAGTGATACAGAGGAGCTCGGAAGGGCGGTATCAGAGTAAAGCATGCAGGTCAATACTTGCAGAAGAGAGATATCAAAGCAGATCTGAAAAGGCACATTCACACAGGAAATGTTTAGTTGAAATCAGACATTAGAAAAAGCAGCAAAAAAACCTGCAGTTGATTAAAATATACAGAGAATCTCCAGTAATGCCAAAGAAAAAGGTACTTTACAGGTGTGTCAGTGCAGCACATAACCCTTTGAGGGTGCCCTCTGAGGGCTCCTCTCGCTGCAACCTTTGGCAGGAAGAACAAATCAGGTTCACCCAACAGGAGCAGGTGCTCATTCAAATGCTCTCAACTCGGATTGAAACGTAAATTTGGTGTAAAAGAAGCAGCCTGGTTCAAACTAACAGCATGCAGCCAGTGCTCAAAGGGTTATAAGAGTAAATGCAAGAGAAATCAGGCAACATTAGTATCATCTACCTTCCACACAGAGAGTTAAGAGCCCAGTTTAAAGAGACTGTATCCCGTTTGGAGAGAGAAAAACTGGAAACCTTTCATCCCTCAAGAGACCATGGCATGGGAAGCGAGCCAAGGATTCCTCCCTGATTCCCAGCAAAAGCACCTACCTGCCCATACCTGGAAGCTACAAATGTCAAAGCTCACAGCCAAGGGACAAACACCTCTGTGTGGGCACATCAGCAAGTGAAATCATCTCTCAGCACCTCTGTCCTGCTGCTGTTCCCCTGGAGATGTGACACAGGGCTTGCACACATGCAGCTCCCCGGGACAACCTCCCATTTCCCAGCAGCGAGGTGACAAAGGGATACTGTCCCTTTTTGACATTAGATTTACAGATCAAAGGAAATGATGAGGAAAAAAGGAAAAAAGAAAATCTGCTTTTTAACTTCATGTAAACTGAAAAAAAAAAGAAGGAAAAAAAAAGGACTTGACCATCAGCAGTTCACAGCTTGAAATGCATCTAACACACAGAAAGGAACACACGAGCACAGGAGTGTTTGTAGCAGAGTGTCCAGAGCACGTCCTGCTACCAAATCCAAACACTTACATGGAGCAAAACTCTCCCTTCTGGAATAATATCTAACTTGGCACCATAGGAGAATACAGAGTTAAGGTTAATAAAAATAGCTTCTAATTAATACTTCAGAGTTCAAAAGTTTAGCAACAAGCACATGAAGGGCTAACCCCTTGAAACAAACCAAAAAAAAGAGAGGCTTTCCTGCCACAAACGGCAATTTTTCATCACGGATTGCTGTGGCAAAAGCACACGTCCTGTAAAGAGCTACAGAAGTCAAACTACCACCAAAAGAGGCTAGAAAAATATTAGGAAAAAGTGCTTTCAAACCCAAAGTAAACATTCAAGAATACACTGTTGATGCTACGTTTTGACAGCTCACTCAACTTGGAGTTCTCCCAAGCAGTAATATGAAAATTAAATGTCTTCGCTAATAAATTATTCCTGATATTTTGTACCCTGTTAGAGAGTATCTTCCACATCGAAGTTGCCAACTTAATTCTCTCCCCTACTTAAAAATATCATATAATGCAAAATTACAGTACTGTATATTTTTTTCTCTACCCATATCTGCAAAAAATGGAAGAAATATTTCATGTGGAAATAACCAATTCTTGCAGTTAAGAGCTTTTACATTTACAGTTTGTATGTTCCCCCTGTTCAGAAAAGCCTTTGACTGCATAAAACTTGTCCTAGAACACAGTAATGGTTCTTGTGTTGTTGAAGGCCACAGAACATTTAACTACAGCTTATCTCCTATGTATATATGAAAAGAAAAAGCAGGACACTTGGGAAATTTGTTTTATGATATGTGATCAGGTCAGAGATGGTCAGTTCATTCCCTCAGGAATGTTGTCATAAAGGGAAATTAAAGAAGGTGGAAACCTGATAAGGATAAAGTCAAAATCCCATGGTTTTTAAATTTAGGTCCAAGAGCTCCCAATCATGAAACCAGCACTTGCAGCCCCTTGGCACAATGATTCCCACGAGGGATTGATTTAACACTGGAAGGTGTGTGAAATACTCTACAACTGCAGTCCTGCAAAATCCTGGCTACTCAGCCTGAGCCCCACTGTAAGGGGAATACACTGGTGTTGGTGATTAATCAGCTTCTCATTAACAGCCCCAATTAGTGACCCTTGGGAACCTCAGAGCAGGGGAAGTCCCCAGGCCAAATGCTTTGTGGAAAAAAAGAGCTTAAAGTGAGACTCTGCCATCATCTTGCTGATATAAATGGAATGACATTGTTTGCACTGGAATATTTTCCACTCGAGTCCCTTAAGTGCCAATAGCGAACAGGTACCAGTGTGATGATGTTAAATCTCAAAAATAAACTGGCCTGGAGTTCAAACTGTTCCACCTATTTATATTTATAGTCTTCTAAGACAAAAACTACAGGGTGCCCTGCTGAGGGGCCGTGGCTGGCGGGGACACACACTGAGGAGTCTTCCACTACCGAAAGACGAGTGCATAATACTGTAATTGAGCACAGAGAACACGGAATCTGCACCACCTACGTTACCAGAGCAATCTAACCAGTTCCTCACCTGCTGCTGGTGGATGCTGGCCACTAACTGTTGGCAAATCCAAAGAGCTATCAGACATGACATGCTTAAGATCTCCTCCCACATCAGCCAGTTTCATGTCAAACTGAACAGACAGCGCGTCTTCGGAGTCCTCCTTGCCCACGCTGCTGCCGCCGATGGAAGGCAGATCCAGGGATTTCACCGAAGCTGAGTCTTCTTTGGCCTGCTTGAAAGCTGCCACTTTGTCCACCAGCGATTTCTCAGCGCTGCTGGAAGAAAACTTGCTGGAGTGGAAGTCAGCAAAGTCATCATCACTCTTCACCGAGGAGAGCGCGCCGTCCTTGGCCTCCTCGAAGCCCGTTCCGGAGCCCTCCAGGGACAGCTGCTTGAAGATGTCATATTTGGTGGGCGTAGCAGTGGTGGCAGAGCTCTGCCCACCCTTCACTGTGCTGCCTGAGGAGCCAGCCTGAGCTCCAGGGCCGGCCTCCAGCTTGAGTGCACTGTATTTGTCGTCAGGTTTTTGTTCGGAAAACCCCCCGCTGTTGTTGAAAGCCATAAAATCTGCAAAGTCATCCTGTCCACTGGCTGATGCGCCGTTAGAAAATTCCCCAAAAAGGTTGAACTCTCCAAAGTCATCAGCTAAGCTTGAAGTTTTGCCGGGTGCTGGCTGGGCAGAGGCGGATGGAAGGGGTGGCGGGGGAAAGGAGCCCGGTTTTGAGGTGTTAAACGCAGGAGGAAAGGATGGCTGCTTGCTTTCTCCAGAAAAGAGCTCCAAGTCTGCCAGATTCAAAGGGGTCTTGGCTTGTGTTGGCTGTTTTGGCTGAGCAGGCACAGGAGGGAAGGGTGCAGGGAAGGGTTTGTCTTTGGAGGGTGGCTCTAACGGGGAGATGCTGTCGGCGGTTTTGAAATCTGTGAAACCATCGTCGGCTCCTGTGGGCTTGAACTCTGCAAGGTTCTCTCCTGGGAATGAAAACAGGCAGAAAACAACAATTAAACCCTGCCCAATAAACACAGCACATTCACACCGTGCAAGCAAGCAAATTATTTCATGCAGTGTCAGAAGGTTTCACACCGACTGTTTAAGTGAAAGACCTCGGGGTGCACACAAAACTGCAAACTCAACTTCCAGGAGCCACACAAGTGCCAAGGTCAGTGATTCTACTTTTCACTCCAGCAAACACTTAATTCTCCCAAATAGCCTCAGAGTCATATTAAACTCCCTTTACACTGAGTTAATATCAAAACACACCATGACAAATAGATTCAAAAGGAGATCAATACTGCCTTATTTGGCCTCCATGCAAGTCCTTCTCCCCACCTCATCCTCTTCATGTTTGCCAAACAATGAATGTGATTTTGAATTTCACTTATACCAATACAGTATTTGCTTTTTACGGAAGCAATTCCTCCCCTCCTCCCTCTGAAATGCTGCAGCTTTTTCAGGGGGGATCACCAGATGGCTGAGACAAAACCAACATGAGGTAACAACGTTTCCATCGAATTTACATTAAATATTTTGGTGTGCTAATTTTGTCACTTTCTTCTTTTGAACATGAAAACATTGTTTAACCCATTCACCAGCATGTACATACTTGGACTACTTGTAATTTTAAAGTATTGATGCTTACTTGAAGACAAGTGTCCAATAAATATAGATTTTTTTCCATTTTAGAAACACACCACTAGCATTTAATTCTTAAACTACCCCAGTGTCACACTTTAAATCAGTTTCACCAAGATTTAAAAGAATATTCTTAATAATTGCAGGAAAGGACCACAACTACACCTGACCTTTTATTCCATTCTCCCTCCCCTCCAAACCAATTCATTTGGCTCAGCAACAATACAAATATTCCTGAAATTGCTACTCATTGATCAAAACTGCAACAGCACAGCAAACTAAACTTACTGAAGAATTGCAAACTTTTCCATTAGAAATGTAAGCTGGTGAAAGGGTTAAGAGTGGTCAGACCTTAACAGCAGGCAAATACAGCAACTTTCTATATTTTAGAACATGTACAGAAAGAGATCAAATGTTATTTCATTTTACTGCAAGCATTTAATCCTAAAGAGGTTCCAAGCATGAGAAGCTCACAAAACACCACAGGGGTTTCATGAATGAATGACTCCTTACTTAAAACAAATTCCAACCACATCACTACTTTAAAATAAAACTCAGGAGCACCCAGAAGAGATGCTAACCTTCCAGAAATACCACCAGCACATTGTCCCAACAGGATAGTGCCCTGTTTGCTCAAGATACCTCCTACCAAGTTTTTTACAGAAGCAGCACCACCATTATTTTAAAATTGCAGAGATGGAAATTCTGCAGCTCAAAGAGAAATGCTAAAAATGATCATGAAAATACAACAGAGCCCCAGTGCTTACCCAAGTATTTGCTTTCTGCTGGTTGCTCTAATTCCCGGAAAGCGCTGTACTTGTCCCCTCCATCTAGAGAAGAGGAGAAAAGAAATGCATTTACACAGAGAAAATTATGAATTCATACAGCAAAATTATGAATTCACACAGCAAACGTTGCATTAATTACTCGGATTTTTAAATATTAATATCTTATCAATGCCAAAAAGAAGATATATATGAAACTGTACAGTAAATTGCTCATAGTGGTTGTGTATTTGTCCTTTTACCTCCAAAAGCAGCTGCACTCTCAGAAGGCTTCTCAGCTGCCATTCCTTTAAACACAGCATATTTATCAGCTGGGGAGAGTGGCTTAGTACCTGGGAGTGGCATTAGTAAAGAAGGAACACTAAAAACAAAAGAGATAAAAGCAAAGTTCCTTAATTTATCCATAAGAAATCTGCATTTCCAGGTTTTATTTAAAGGAGCCTCTTATTATGCCTACAAAATTTGGTTCCTAAACCTAAGCTTATGTCTTAATGAGTGTTTAATCCAGCCTTTGATGACCTCAGCTGGGTGAATTCCCACTCTCACCTAATCATATTTCTTTAGTTCAAAGTCAATTTGCACCGTTCTTGATTTTCATTTATATCAAAACCACAAACAAAACACTCCAGAATTTTATACCAAGGAAGTTGCAGCCCAGAAGAGAACCAGCACACAGACACACCCCAGGAATCACTCCTGCTTAATTTATCCCTTTGAGAATTCCCCCAATAGAACTAGATACAGTAAAGAGTTAAAAATGCACGAGCTTTTGACAGCTCCATACTTTCAGCTTATCTAATTCTGATTATATCTCATTACATATTGTAAAATTAAGATAATAAAGTGGGATCACTGTTCAAAGGAAGGCAAATAGTAACTTTGAACTTCTGTCAGTGCCAATCAGTGAGTTTAGGCAGGTATCTAGTCAGCAAAATAAGGATTAGTGCGCAGTTACACAAGCAAGTCTTTTTGCATAAACACACTATATTTTATCCAGTAAAACTGCCACAACAACCTAACACCTTGTTAGCAAACGCTGGAAGATTTAGGAGGGAGCTCTCCTTGCCCTCCACACAAGCCCCGTTATCAGACCTCGGCAGCTCCAAACAACAACATCCTTTACATATGAATGATGCATTCTACCTCCAGATTGTGTCATTCACATTGAAAACCTGAATGAATTTCTATTGCATTCTTCAGCCTGGAGCAAGAATCTTTCCAGAGCCATTTAAATCTCCTTATCAGCAGCCTACAAGCAACACACAAACGAAGCACTTGCACACATGTGCTGATGCTGGTCTGTGATGCTTGCAGACAGACAGTGCAACGGCAAAAAAAAAAGAGAGCTTATGGTAATATAATTAAATTTCCCATCCCTGCAAAGCAGGCTATTAGATATGCAATCTTGGCAAATGGAATGGTTAATCAGCTGTACTCCACAGATGGCTTTTTTTTAAATAAAGCTCCATAAGCAATTAGATTATAGCTCATTGTAACATTTTGTTCAAAACTGAACGCTTTCACAACTGAATAAAGAGAACTGCTGCAGTGAAAAAGAAACATCATTTTTTGAAATTTTTTTTTATGATCCTCTACTTCCCATTGTGCAATTTACAAACAGTTTTCTGTCAAAACTTTCAGTAACAGATTAGCTTCAGCTGCAAAATGACATCTAACACAAGATAAACTTAAATCAGCATCTTCAGATCCATGTGGGATCAACTGACATCCCTGGGAGAGTCCAAGGCAAGGCTGGACAGGGCTTGGAGCAATTTGGTCTAATGGAAGTGTCTCTCTGCCCATGGTACTGGGGGGAACTGCTGATCTTTAATGTCCCTTCCAAACCAAAAGATTCTGGACTTCCATGCCATCAGCAAAATTCTATTTCTTACAGAAGCCATTTGCCATAGTTTAAGAGAACAATTGGGTTCAGCATCCCCATTTGATGTCACTGCTGAGGAAGCACCTGGTAATCAGGGCTCACATGGAATTCAGAGCTCTGTTTGCCACTAGGAACAGCCAGTTCCTACCCAGAAAATGTGTCTGTCTACAATCAGACACCTGGGAGGTGCATAATGAGGAAAGAAGACTGTAATTTTGTAGTCTTTGTAGACCTTGAAAGGTTGATTGTAAACTATCAAAGGGAGGAAACATGTTTATTTATTTTATTATACAAAACCTGCCAGATCAGGAATTCCATCTTGGCTCCCAAAGGAAAAGCCAAGATTGCTGGAGTCTGAACCATATTTCAATTGAGATTTACAGTCAGGTATCAAAAGTTTAGACACTGGCCAGAGAAATGACAGAAACACCAAGGCCCTGGTACCTGCTCCGGTGCTGTGAACTGGCTGCTTTGGCTGCATCCCCCTGGAAATCTGTGAAGGAGTCATCCAGGGAGCCAGACTTTGAGGCATCCTGAAACTCCTGGAAGTCATCATCTTCTGGTTTTACCACCTGAGTTACAAACAACACATGAATTGCTATGCTGTTGGCTCTTCAAATTGTCATACAGCACGAAAGCAGCTCGGAGCAGTGTGATAAAGAGGAAAAAAAAAGAAGGAAAAAAACCTTTCAACACCAGCATCATCAGCATTTCCACTTTGTCTGCACCTCATCCTACTCAAACACACACAGGATTACAGGGAGCAAGAATGAACAACAGAGGAACTCTACTCCTTTCACAATAAATATGTTATTGATCACAGCCATGTCATCTTTTAATACTGGACAAATATTAATAATTTAAATCAATGAATAATTTAAAATTATTAGTACTGCAAAAAATATTTTCTGAAGGATGAACCATGTCTGCAAACAGCAAAATTTATCCCCCACATGATTTACCTTTGCAAACGGAAGGTTTTCAGTGCTCTCAGCTGCTCCTGAAACTCCTATTTTACCAGCTATTAGAGTCTGTTGTGCAGTTTAATCTAAAATTCCATTTTATGTGCCTTACAAAACCCTAACTACAACTAAAATCCTCTTTGCAATACAGAACACTTTTGTACCTCTTCCAACGCCACCAGAAAGAACTGAAAAAAACGAAAGAACGCCCTTAGCGCCCTTCACATTTTCAGACTTTCAGCTCCGGTTTTTTTTGCCAGTTACTTAAAACCTGTTATCACCATGTAAGTTTGGAAGTGCCAGGCTAATTTCCCTTGCAGGGAAGGGGGTTTTCCAGGCAGGCAGCGAGCTCACCTGGCCGGGCGGGTAGGAGGGCAGGAAGGCTCCGGAAGGTTGTGCTGCAGCTCCTCCCGCTGGAGCCGGGGCTGGAGCCGGGGCCGGAGGCGCGGCCGGGGCTGGAGCAGGGCCGGGGATGCTCATGCCCATCACGGAGGGCCCCATGCTCAGCCCCACGGAGGCAGGGGGAGCAGCGGGCAGCAGCGGGGGCTGGCTCACCCCGCCGGGCAGCGGCACCGGGAACCCGGACAGGGTGGGGACGGGCGCGGCTGGAAACTGGTTGAGCACGTCAGGGCTCACGGCAGGGATCCCTCTCTGCAGAGACAAGCACAGTTACACGGGCAGCCTTGATCAAAGGGTGTAGAGTGCTCTCAGCTCCACTCTGCAGCTTGTGGTACTGATGCCAGCAACGAGCAGGCACTGGTCAAGCTCCCAGTAAACCTCCCACATCCCAACACACCATCAAGGTCTATGTAAGTGAATTATATTCAACACAGAATTACTGAGGTTGGAAAAGGTCTCCAAGGCCACTGAGTCCAACCTTTGACCTATCTTGTCACCCAGCACCTCCAGGGATGGGTGTTACAGTGTGTAATCAAATTGTAAATGGTTCATCCCATTCCTCCCTGGGCAGCCCCTTCCAGTGCTTAATAGCTCTTTTCATTAATGAATTCTTCCTCCTGTTCCAGCTGAAACTCCCCTGGCACAGCTTGAACCATGTATTTTTGTCCTGTTGATGCCTTAAGTTTTAGCTTTCGTATTTTTGAGATTCTGTGCTGCCTTAGTGTGTAACTCTGAACTTCATATTGTTAGTAAGTTCTCTTCACAGAGCCTCATTTGCTCATCTGTTGCATTTGATATTAAAAATATACATACATGTGATTTGTAACCATATCTAGGAACTTCAGTTGACACTAAAGAAAATTGAAATGCAAGCGATGAAATTGATAAAATTATAATCCCACTGAAGTGACAAGGGCAGTTTCTCCTCTAGACTTCAAGAGAAGCAGTATTTTACTGGAGGTGGTGGCACACAGGCTGCTCAGGGGGCTGCCAGGTGAGAGCCATACCTGAGTCACTGCTATCATGGCCAGCACGGAGTAGAGCTCCTCCTTGGTGAGCTTCCCGGGCGTGGTGCGGTTGGCCAAAGCCCAGATCTGCCCCAGGGTCTCCCTGGGCAGGCCCGAGGACATCAGGATGGGGTAGAGCTTGGCTGTGTCAATTCCAGCAGGAGTCAAAGTGGTTTCTAAGATTTTCTTGTATAGCTCTGTTGTGAGGGAGGCAGTGTTAGACAGTGACAACTGCTCTTTTCAAATATTATTGCTTTTTTATGTTGTCTCAAACTCAACATGATATGAAATCAGGAGCATTCTGGCACTGTATTGTATCATCATGCTTCATCTAAATGTGTTATTGGATGGTCTTTACCGACAAGTTTAACTCAAGCAGAGAAATATTTTATATAAAATACACTTAGTGCTGCATCTCAAACCACATTTCTTTAATGAAATTGCAGAGTAACTCATATAAAAAAGATAGTTCTAAGAGTCTTATGTATTTAAACCTCAGTGTAATCAATATTTACTGCAGCAATTCATTTTCTATTAACTGTGTTATTTACACACAGAAGACAAATAGCCTTCAGAAATGAGCCTGCCTAATTATAAGACATGCCAAAAACCAGAATACCCATGAAAGCAGCATGATCAGCAATGCATCCTCTGCTGGGATAAGCTGCTGCCACAAATGTTTAATCTAGAATTTGTTAACATGCTCGAATAAAACACCCATTTCTTCAAATGCAGATAAGACACCATAAATATGTAACAAATCAAAGATCCAGGACTCCTCTGATAAGGGAGTAAGACTTTGATCAATAAGTGGCCACGCAAGCACAGGTATGTTCACACCCTGCACTGCCCACCTGGCCAAATGCCCACTGGTTGGTTTACCTGGGACCAAGCTGTCGTTGTAAATCCAGGGAGGCATAATTTGCTGGATGGGGTCCTGGGGAGGGAACACTCCAACTCCTAAAGGTATTCCATTCAGCAAGAAAAACAGTTGTATTAGGATACAGAGTACAATGATCTTAAGAGACTACACCTCAGCTGGTCAGCATCACTCAGCATTTCAGGCAAAGATTTCAGACAGGAATCACTGTGCTCAGAGGAGAAACAGATACTGCAGGAATATGAAATAATAACTAGAATGATTTGGCAGTAATAGATTGTAGTTATGTATGTAATGAAATAAGGAGCTCCTCATGTGCCTCCCTTTTAACATCCAGATGTACAGAACCTAATGTCTTGCTGTCTTCAAAGTTTCACAGCAGTTCTGTGTTACAACAAATTCAGCTTCCCATCAGCTCCCTGCTATTAGGGCTGTTTGTGGAATAAATTAATCCATACCTACCATAAACCCCACAGAACATCCTCCCCTGGGAAATCCACCAACAGCACAGTGACTGAACCTCAGAAAGATTGTATCCCACATCCACAAACCTGTATCCACTGCTCCCAGTCTTCAGCTCCAGGGGACACCACAGGCATCTCCACTACTACAGGCTTTCATAACATGATCTGCCACACTTCACTCCCTGAAAATCGGTTATTTCCTTCTCCACTATGTGGACTCCTCCCCTCAGTCTCCCTCAGCAGATTTTATGCTCATCTTGGATGGAGCTCTGACCAAAATCAGCATCATTTCAGATTTATCTTTCCCAGTACCCCTGTATCTCCTCATCTTCCACATGGATAACCTCCTGACTGCAGTCTGATTTCTAATCATCCCACAACTCCAAGCACATTCTAATATAAGCAATTCCTTCCATTTCACCAAGCAAGTAAAATAAATTTATCACCTCCTCAGATCTCGTTATTCCTCAGTTTTTAACCCCCCTTCCATACTCAGGCAACAGTTTTAACAAAACCTTGTTTTAAGTTTTCATCGAGACCATCTTTTGAATATTCACCCCTAAAGCACAAGCAGACATAGTGTGTATGAGCAGCAAATACTTGAGAAACAAGCATTAACTAGCTGAGAGTTTTAACCTGGCAAGATTTTATCCCCTCAAGGTTAAAAGATTAAAACCCACTGACCATCTTTAGTGGCAAGTCTCTCTAAATAGTTTTTCAAAAATACCTTTAGACAGCACAACTTCTTTTTCCCCAAGACAGGAGAGAATACTTTAAAACAGTGAACCTGATTAAACCAACATGTTAAAAGTGATTACATCAATAAACTCACATGGAGAAAGTTCAGAGCAAAATCATGGCAGTTACACTTTGAGCAGGAGCAGGAGGCACTGACATATTATTCAAGCAGGCATTCAGAGCAAAATTAGGCAGGGTTGGCCTTGGAATTAGTGAACAGAGCGTTAGCACCAAGCAGCATCTCATTAGATTGAAATTCTGTCAAACGTTTCGATTGCTCACCACACTCTTCAACTGCTCTGTTTTGTTCTGAAGCCTTGTGCACCTCTGCAGCAGCACTGGGACCACTTTCATGTCCACCTACAACATCCCAGTCACTGCTGGTGAGCCTGGGATGGGCTTGGCTTGCAGCTGAGGCTTTGTGCCCAACTTCAGACGTTTTAAGTTTGGTTTGCTCTTGTTCACATTCATCTGAGCCATTAGCTAAGGCTTTCTCCTCCAAGGAAGAGCCTGAATAAACAGCAGGAGGAATTATTTATACCTTGTTATGAACTGCCCAGATTGCAGTTCCACACTTTTCAAAGGAAAAGTACTTTTGGAAGCACTGATGAGTTAGAGATGATCAGCCCCAGCTCAGACCAACAGCACCACCCTCTCTGGACACTTTCAGAGCCTGGTTCTGCCCTTTACTTACCACAAACACAATTAATTCAACAAGTAAAAAACAAATAAGAAGAGGAAGACTCAAAACTATTTCCTGTATCAGGATTATTGTTGCATAATCGTCCAGGCATCAGGAGCAGAAGTGCCCAGTATCTACTTACATCTCCAGAATTCTTCATGTTCATCTCACCAACATCCCTTCAGCCTCCAAGGGAGGAAGCACACAAGTGCTCCACGGCAGCATAATCATTATTTAATATGCCACCGTCTCAACTGTGTCTTTTTCTACCACACAGATTTAGGATTATGCTAAAATACAAGATTTAATTCACCTAAGATCAGGCATGTGCATATTTAGCAGTATTTGGATCCACACATGACTTGCTTTTACAGGCAGTTCTAAGAGAAGGGAGAAAGGGACTTAAATCATCTTTTCCCATGGATCAGCAGGTTTCTGCTTAATTGCCTAAATTATTTTTTCCAGCCAGACTGAAAAAAAAAACCCCAAACCCAACAGATTCAGTAGAGACTCTTTGTAGCTCAGAAGGTGACATGTAAAAGAAGATACTTTAGAGTTACCTGTTTTATGGGTATTGGATGGAGATGCAGAGGTAGGAAAATAAGGAACCTGCCCAGTTGTACCATGCAGGGTGGATAACACTGGAGCCTGGGCTGGAGGGACAGGTTGGAGCACAGCCCTCTCTGAAAGCAGCTGCCCAGCCTCAGTGGCAGGATGGAAAGGCTGAGAGGTGGATTGAGGCACCAGTTTGGGGGTTTCAACAGGCCCTTGCATAAAGTCACTAAATTCTTCATCATGGAGAAAAGCAGAATGGGAAACAGAGACAGCACAATGGGATGGTGTGGGATGATCTGCAAATGGAATGAACACACAAGGCAAAGTGATGAGGAAAAAGGGTCATGGGTGGGAATGTGGGAAAAGTGGCAAACACTGGGGGAATGCACAGCAAATGGGCCAGGAGGAGCAGCATGGAGTGTGTGTGGTGACAGATGTGAATGAAGGGTGTCACTGCCAGCGTAGCAAACACAAGGTAAAACTGAGCAGCCACTTCCAACCAGGCATCTTCTCCCTCAGGTTTTTAGGATGTTAACACTGAAACTTGGTTCTTAACACTGGCTGTGAAAGTGTTCTGTCTGTTTTAAGCAGACAGGGTCACAACAAATCCAGAGGTAATATCTCAAACTGGACATAATGGGGTCTGTCAGGGGGATATTCTTTCTCCAAGGAATGTTTTATCCACAGAAACTTGGCAATATATCATAAGATACAAAAGAAATATCTGCTCATGTAGACTATTTTCTGCTTGATCCCTTCCAGTGTCACCCATTTTAACAGGACTGGTGAAGGGCAGGCAAATCTACAAAGGGAAGTTGTCAGAGACCACCTGTAACTGCGAACTTACCAAGGAGTGAATCCACAGCAGAGACACAAATTTTATATAGGAAAAAGCTCACCTAGATAAGCCTTGTTTCAGGCTAGACTCTAAAAAAACTACACCATAAGAAATCTGAAGTGGCAATTGTTGCCAGTGTAATTACTGAGAACACAGAGGCTTGGTTTGACCATGCCCAACAGACACATCAGCCAACTGTGACACTCCACTCAAATCTTTACACATGGTTTTGATCATTCTTAGCACTTAAATAGCACTTCTCATCTTCAAAAGCACTCTGCAAAACATTAATTAATGCTTTGACTAGAAAAGAACAAACGCTTTATCAATTTGCTTGATGTTTCACATTTAGCACAGCACATGAGGCTTTCTGTTCAAGATTTCAAGTCTTTTAATAAAGGCTGATATTAATAATATTTCACCCTCATACCCTGACCAAGCAAACAGTTGTCAGAACGACATTTGATTTTATAAAACTGTTAATCCACTCATTCTGTACCACCAAATAAAAATACTTGTTGGAATTAGTTCCCTCTGCTGAGGATTTCAAACACTGGAGTTTTATTTTCAGTTGGAGAATGAGGAAAATTACAAACCTGGCTTTTTTGGATGTGTTGCTGGTGTTGGGTGCATTTTAGCATCTCTAGAAAAGCCATCTAAGTTCCCTTTAATGGCTTCCAAAGCATCATCTCTGCTTTTTTCACCTGTCTGAAACAGCACAGAAAACGTTTTGAAAAATCCACAGAACAGCTCAGTTTTCTTCCAAACCCCACACTTGTTCAGTGCCAGAATTAGCAATGCCTGCTGCTGGCAGAGTGTGTAAAGGACTGACTCTTCCAGAGGTTGTTCAAGCCATAATCTGGCATCTCATGCAATTCCCCACTGATTTGCTTGTTGAAAGAGACTCTCCCATTAAAAGCTATTTAAAAAAAACCCCAAAAAATGAAGGAAGAAACACTCCTCTCATTATCAGGCCATACCTTGGGTTTCACACTGCTCAGGAGTCTCAGCTTTTGTTTCTGCTCTTCAAACTGCCGCCGTTTTCTTTCCTCCTCTAAGAACTTCTGCTGGTGCTCAAACCTCTTCCTGAAGGAAAATTATTTTAAATATATATATTTACATAAAAATAATTTTTGTGAAACTTTTCACAGCAGGTTTGTGCTTTATTTCTCTGTTTCTACTGTCTCAAATTCAGATAGTTTGGTGCATACACTCCTGCTTTTTTGTCAGACATGGACCATGGAATATCCAGCAATATTCCACAGCCCTAAACAAGAAGAAACCACATCTCCCCCTCCCAAAAGGATTCCCCAAGGCTCAGCGAGGTGTCACTTACTGCTGCTCCTCTGCAAACTGCTTCTGCATGTCGGGGCTGTACTGCGGGGCGGGCGGGCGCATTCCCAGGAAAGAGGCCTGGCCCATGTAGGGCATTCCAGCTGCTGGCATCGGCCCCAGGGCCATGCCACCCTACAACCAAACACAGCACACAGCTCCAGGGGATTGGGTTTTTTCAATTCCAGTAAATTGGTTTTGTTTTTTTTTTCCCAAGCCGCTGGCAGTGCCAGTAAAATCGAGCCCATCAAATCGGGAGCGCTGCAGGAGCAGTGGCCTCAGTAGATGGCACTCTTCCCCTCCACAAGGACTCACAGTCCTCACAGCATTTGGGAAAATCGTCAAAGATCAAGCCTTCAAATCCCACCTGCCCCAAGAGCAGGAAGGCTACAGCCATCCTACACAGCTCAGTAGGGGTTTTCTTGGGATTTTTGGTTCCTGTTCTAAGTGATTTCATAATACTTTTATATTCCCTCCTATCAACCATGGATGCTGGAAAACATGATCTAGGCATTTCCCAGACATATCCAGGGAACCAACAATATATTACAAGAAGAAGAATCTTGTCTGAATAAACTGTCTCAGAAGCATTAGCTGAGAAATATATTCTGGGACATTTAGAGCAGCAAAGCTGCCTGATATAGAAGGAGACAGAAAATAATTTACTTTTCTTACCATTCGTTTTGCATTTGGTCTCAGAACACGTAGGAAGAGAACAAAAGTTGTTTATTATTTTTAGACCAGCTCTCATAAAAACATCTTCCTACTATAAATCTTGCCAAAATAACATAATAAATTCCAGGTGGGGGAGGGAAGGGAGTGTAAGGAGATGGCAAAACACAATAAATTCAGTTTGTGACACAGCAATTTGGTTAGAAACTCATGCAAAAACATTAAATTTCAGCAAAGTGCAAATCTGTATATGAGCACATATGGTGCTAAATAGAAAACAATAGATTAAAAGAGAGAAAACATAATATTAGCTGCTTATACTTCATTCTTATTCCCCAATTAGCAACAGCAGCACTAAAGACAAAGTTCCTTTAAGGAAAAATGAGAGTGATAGGACAGAGGGAATGGCCTTAACCTGAAGGAGGGCAGGCTTAGATTGGATACTGGAGAGAAATTCTTCCCTGTGAGGGTGGGGAGGCCTGGCACAGGGTGCCCAGAGGGGTTGTGGACTCTCTGTCCCTGGAATTGTCCAGGGTCAGGCTGGATGGAGTTTGGAGCAACCTGGGATAGTGGAAGGTGTCCCACTGGATGATCTTTAATGTCCCTTTCAACCCAAAGCAGTCTGGGGTTCTGCAGTTTCAGCCCACATTTCACTGTCCCACACCTGCATGGCCATGGCTCCAGGAGGCATCTGAGAGCCATAATTCATTCCCATCATCCCTGGCATATTGGTCTGCATGACAGGAACCATTGGAAATCCTTGCTGTTGCATAGGAATCATCCCTGCAATGAAACATTAAACAAGGTAAGTGCCCAGTTAATGTTAAAAGCCTTTTTTTCCCCCCTTCCCTAACTCTGCCTCCCCCATTTAATTGTTCTTTTTTTTGTTTACTAAACCAGCAAAGGAAAGTAAAAATCTCTGAGTTGTGCTGGACTGTTTAAAAATAAAAATATTTGCTACACTGCAGGCAGCCACAGAATTTCCTTAGAAATTTTTCCACAAAATATCCTTAGAATTTTCCTTAGAAAGCCTTAGACTTTCCTTAGAATTTCATTCCTAAGCTGATGAATTCTCCCACCATCCTAAAAATTCTCTGTGGGTTTCTTCCCATATGATTTTTGGAAGGGTCATTTCCAATTAAAAAGATTTAATTAACCAGGGTGACTGGTGCTGGTAATTCCCATTTCTCTTGAAAGCAGCAGCTTCTGAAAATAAATCTTGGGAAATGAAAGTCAACCTCTCACAAAGCAACTTCACACTCTGACCTGGCTGGATAACTTGTCAGTAGGTTAATTAGCACACTTTAGGTTAATTAGCCCACTACATGTGTTCAACTGGTAACCATACTTGTCAGTAAAAGCTAAACTTGCACAAAACTGGAGAGATCAAGCTGGAATGTATTAATTCACTGAATAAAGCAATTGTGTTATGTTTCAGTATCTTCCTGTCTCACATTTTGTTGTCTTGGGAGACAAACACTAACATGCACTTGTTACCAGCACACCATGAGATAATTATGCAAAAACACTCCAGGAGGCCATGACACAGGCAGGAATAATCTATGAATCAGTCCCTGAGATTTTAATTAAAAACTCCCTATTTCCCCCACAAGTTCTCTGCATATTTTCCCCTAATTAAACAAACAGCACTGCATCAGGAATGAGAACAAAGGCAATTTAAGGCTGAGGCTCTCCTATTGTATTAATGCTTTCCACACAGGTTGTGACTCTTGTCCCAGGGTCTTGATGTGCTTTGTAAATATTTACCAGGTCTTGCAACACCCACACAGTATGGGTAGACACAGCTGGGAGATGAAGCAGAGAGAGGTGAAATGCCACACTCAAAATAATACCAGAATCTAAAAGGCAAATTCAGGTTAAAAAGGGAGATGTAGTTTTCCTGGACCTTTAATCCAGATTCTGGTGATGCTGCTTCAACAACACACAGGAGGTTTTCCCAACAGAGGGGTGAGGGTCGTTTGAGCAGAGCTGAATTCAAGGGAAAAAACCAGCTCAGTATGGAGTTCAATTAATAATCCCACCTCTGAACATCACTGCAGACCTGGTTTAGGTGTAATTTATCTAAACAAAGTAAAGAACTTTGTGCTCAAAATGTGAAGTTGACACGTACCTTGAGGGGGACCTAAGCCGCCAGCGACGGGAAACATGAAGCTGCAGGAGGAAAACAAGAGGACGTGAAATTCTGTCACTTTAGTGCAAATATCCACTACTGAAAATCCACCTCGACTTCCATGCCAGCACCATCACCAGGAGCCTCCCACCTTCTGGTCAGCACTTGCATCTGCTCCTGCAGGTTCCACAGAACCCAACCCAATCCCAGGGAAAAATGTTATCCCTCAGCGGGACCCCCCAAAGCACCGGCAGCGCTGGACAGGGCCACGAAACACAGATCTGATCCTCCCGGCAGCCCTGACACGGCTTTGACTCATCCACATCACCCACAAGAGACTTTCGGCACCCACACAGCTTGGGAACGGGTCAGTCTCTTGTGTAGGCTAAGCACAGGATGAATAAACATCTCCTCTTGGAAGTATCTGACTCAGCAGGACCATTAACTGCACCAGAGAACATTTCTCAGCTGCTTAGGAACAGCTTTGCTGAAGAAAAATGAACTACCCACAAAACCCCGTCACTTTTTGCCCCCTTTAAAAACATGAAGTATCACAAAATAATGGAGTTTCTATTTTCTCAGTTATCTAATTGCTAAAAAGCACCTTGGAGAAAACATTCATTCACGTATTGAGGGGCAAGTGCACCTAGAGGAAGAACCCTTAAAATTTCAACGAAAATCCTAATGGAAATTGCTAGCCCTCAATCTCAAACAGCTGCCAAACAGCAAAAAAAGGACCTAGTTTAAAATTCTCATTTGCAAGCAAGTTGCAGAAACCCACATCAGCAGCAATTTCCCAAACAAGAACCTCACTCAGTGTCCCAGGCAGTTATTACACCAAAGTGCTGTGGAAGAGAAACACACTTATGGATATTCAACGTTCAATTCCAAGGGTGGATGTAAAAAGAAACTGCCTAAGAGTACAAGAGAAAATGCCATCAGAAACGGCTGCAGGAAGTCCTGAAAGCCAACCTGGTTTATAAATATAAAAGAGCTGTGTAATATGAGCACTAAGATAAAATAGGGAATTTAAATTATGCATTTATCCAGGAGCAAATTGCACCTCCCCACTGTACAGGCAGCGGGTCACACGGTCACCAAGACAACCCACTTGCTCTTCACTTCATCCTCTCATCAGCATCTTCATCATCCTGAAGCTTCTTCTTCAGCCCTGATCACTGTGTGCTGATTTCTCCTTCCCCAGCTATCACACACCTGCACTTTCCAAATCAGTCTTGCCATCCTTCACTCCCATCATCTGGGGTTCTCCCTCTGAAGAACTCTGCAGACTCACACACCTCAGCCCCAAACACGTGCAGGGCTTGGTTCTCACCACAGCCAAGGTCTGTTTAACTCAGTTCAGTCATTTTAATTTGCTCCTTGGCATAGAATATCACCATGAAAACAAATAGACTCAGTTTAGTCAGAGTGATGAAATATTAAATGCAATTTCTGAAGATCTCCTAAACATGCAAAAGTGTTCTAAGCTTCACGCTTCCCTTCTTGTCGGGGAACCTGGTCAATAAGAATTCTCCAAACCAGCAAATGCAATGTAAACTGAACAAGCATCAGGAGGTACCACTGCTGCTTGGAAGCAAGTAGAGGTCAAACTATTAAATATTTATCCCTTTCTACAAAGCTCCTGGTTTATTTATAAGTCCCTGCCGAAAAAAATAAAAAGAAACAATCAACAACAACAACCAAAAAAAACCACCCCAGCTAATTAGAGGGCACTGAAGAGGAGCTAGCCCAAAGTAGCAAAGCAAGCTCTGGCAGCACAGCCCCGTACGTGCCGCTCAGATTCACCACGGATTCACTCCAGGACTCAGCGTGCAACTGCCAGCACCAGCCACACTGGCACGGCCACAAACCACCCCACCAATGGGAATTTATTACTGAACTGCTTCTGTGGAGATGCAGAAATGCCCAGAGCAGTCAGTGAAAGCAGCTGGTTCTCGTGGCTGAGGGAGCCAGAGGAGGGACGGTCCCGTGTGAGACCGACTCGGGGTACGCTGCACAAACACAGGAAAGAGAAGGGAACAAAGGGATCACCCTAAAACAGACCTCTTAAAGCAATACTTTAAATCTGTAAATTCCTACTAAATGAGTATTTTAAATATGGAGCTTAAAAAAAAAAACACCAAGAAGCCCCAAACCAACCAAGCAACAGCTTCAGCCAAAAAACACAGGAGTGTGGGGAGAAGCAACTCCTTATTTGAATTAAAACTTCACTGTAACAGCTCCAAAACACACAGAACATCTTCCCACCTACAAGTGGATTTTAAACCCCTTAATTCCCAAGCAGTACAACTCTATCGATGCAACAGACTGTCAGAGTATTTTTGAATGGCAGAAATGCACAAAAACTGAAGTGAAATCAGGCAAAGAACCCACACAGACACAGTACTGAACTTTTCCTCTACCTCCAGACTTTGTCCTCAAAGAAACCAAAATACTATCAATGGGAAATGGTGATTTGTAAATCCTTTTATTTTTCAGAACCTTTATTTCATTGAAAACATTCCCAACAACACAGACAAAACAGTGGGCTTCAGATATCCAACATAACTCAATGAGCTTAATTGTGAAATGCAAAATTTCCTCATCCTCCCTAGAAGTAGGACAAGAGATAATAGCAGACAAGAGCCTGTATTAAAAAAAAACATTACTAGAGTCTTCAAAGGTGGTGAAATCCAGTTTTCCAACCTTCCCAGAAACACAACAACATCTCTTTTAACACCAGTTCTTTCTCCTGACAGGATTCCTCAGTCCTCCCTCCGGCCAAGGTGCCCTTTGTGAGAAGGAGGGGAAGAGGGAAGTCCCCTGGGAGGCTCCGTCCCAGGAGGACACAGACAGACCTGCCCGGCAGTGACAGGAGCATTTACTGCTGCTGACATCGGCAGCACCCAAGCAGGGCAGGCAGAACCCCCAAATCCTTCCCACCCCAATATCTGAGACTGCAGCTGCAGAGCCTGATGGCAAGCGGGGCACAACTGCCCAAGCCTGGACACACCGGGGGAGATCAGCTGGGCCCCCCAAAATGTGAATAAATCTCAGCGAAATGCAAGGATGCCGTGGCTGCATTCCCAACAACACACCTGGGACCGCCCCACCCCACCCAGGACCCCATCACATCCTGCCCGGGACCTTGATGTTCCCAAGGATGACAGGTACCACACCTGAGACCCACAAAGCTCCCCAAGACCCCACAAAGCTCATTCGACAACCCCTGAACCGCACCTGGGACTGCCACCCAGGAGCCCACGCACCTCACCTGAGACCCCACGCACCACATCTGAGACCCCCACATCCCACCCAGAACCCCATGTACCATACCCGAGACCCTACGCACCCAACCTG
>VWYP01033820.1:0-21388 GCA_013400435.1 Pycnonotus jocosus
TTTGTTTTTGGTTTTTTTTAATGCTTTGTAGTCCCTTTTGAAATGAGAGCAAAACAAACGGCCTCAGGTTGGGTTGAGGAGATTCAAGTTGGATTTTAGGAAAAATTTCCTCCCTTCAGGAGTGGCTGAGCACTGGAAGAGGCTGCCTGGAGCAGTGCTGGAATCACCACCCCTTGAAATGTCCAGAGATCCATTGTAGCTCTCTGGGATGTGATTTACTGGGAATATTCAATCCAAGATTTGGACTTGATGATCTTGGAGGTCTCTTCCAGCCTTAATGAGAATGAAATGCTTGAGCACTTCCCTGAAGCAGGGCTTGTGTCAGGCTTTGCAAATATTCTGGATTGCTTGGAATGTCTGACCATATTTAGGAGCATAAATAGAGCGTCAATAAATAATTTGGATTATTAGAAAGCCTCTCACACCCTGATGTGCTTCCCACCGTCAGGAAAAAGGCTGCAAGGTGATTAGGAATTCACAGAGAGGATCCACAATTAATGTTAATCTGCTTACAACTCGCTAATAATTAGGTTTTAATGATTTTTAGATCCAGTGATGCTTGTGGTGCTTAGCTGGGCTTTCATTTTTTATCTTTTTTTTTTTTTTTTGCAAATAATAATTGAGATAAATATTTTAAAATGTAAATGGGGCAATATTTACTTTGGTGTTTCAAATGTAGGACTTGTGACAGTCAGCAATGTTTTCTGCCAGTTCCTATCCCACTGCAAAGCCTTTTGGTGTTTTCTCTTCCAGCATCTTCATCTTTCCAGTGGGGTTTTCTTTGGATTCATTGTTTGTCCTCCTGGTCCAGTTGTGGGGCTCAGTTGAACCAAACCAGCTCAGAGACTTTTTGCTGGAGGAGAAATTTCTTTTATTGGGATGTGGAGACAGCAAAATCTTTCCCTTCTCCAAAAATACCGATGAAAATCAGCTTTGGGGACTGAACAGAGCTAAAAAACCCAAAATAAAGAAGAGATTCCAATGGGTGGTGCATCTTGTCCTACTAAATCCTGCATCCACTCCCTCTAATGTTGGGGTTTATTCACGGTGTTATGTTCTGTGTGGGTTAATTAGTTTGCTGCATTTGGGAAATTAATTGGGTTTTGGTTATTGGTTATGTTTATTGTCAGTATTACAAGACCAAAAAAAAAAGATTAATAGCAAGGTAAATCATCTCATTTACTGGGAATTAGGGGACTCAAACTGAAGTACTTGCTTAAATATTATTATATATTTGAGTACATATATTCTAAAAAGAAAAATCTAGTTGTTTTTTTTTTTAAATGAAAGCCTTAGGTCCAGCTTGTACCTGAAGCCAAAATTCTCCCTGATTTCAGCACACTTGAAGGAGAACTCCAGTGGATTTAGGAAGATATTAACTGAGTGCTGAGATGGATGGGATTAAGAGGTCAAACTGGAAAGAAACAGAGCAGAGCAGAGCCTGAACCTGACACGCCAATCCGTTGTTCTCATAGATTTTTACGCAAGAAAATGCCATTATAAACATCTTTCCTGACCTCCTGCCTATTGCCAGGCAGGAAATTTAATCCCTGATTCCTGCATTAGGGGAACCCTCTCTGCTCTGTTCCATAAAATGCTTGTCTTGTTTGTTTTGCTGGGTGATATTTTACCTGCTGGGAGCGGAGAACATCAGCCAGCACAAAGCCAATTTCTGCTCCCATTGCTGGGGATTTCTTTGAAGCATTTTGATAGCTGCTGTCTAAATAAAGGCTTCACGAAACAAACCCTGCTGAAAACAGCGCTCAAATCTCTTTCCCGTCGCTGCTCAATTCTTGGCTATTTTTTTCCTCCCCTCTTCTCTTCAGATTACAAAAAGTTCTTTGTTTGTTCAAAAGCCTGAGCCCACCTGGACCCCTCCTAAGCCTGGTTTGGCCACAAATCCAAGATGAAAATGCTCACTCTAGTCCCAAGTGGGACATTTAGTGAAAGAATGCCACACAATCAAGGTAAGATGATTTTTTAATTTTTTTTTTTTTTGAAACTCACCTCCAGCTCACGAAACTGGAGGGATGAGATTGGAATTCTAGCCAAAAAGTAAATCAGAGAGTAAAATAAAACTGCTGAGAAAGGTGTTTTGTAGGGACTGTTACATCTCCCACTTATTTCAAACCCAGAATTGTGCTCCCCACATTGAGAAAATCTGGCTTTTTTTAATATCCTGGCACATTTTCAGTGACTGGATTTGTCTGCCCTCACTTTATTATGACAAGAAGTGAAACCTCAGGGGAATTTAGGCACTTAGGCTGTTCTATTCCATCACTGTAAATATATTTATATGTAAAGAAGTCTGAATTTTCTACCAAAAATGAAATAGGAACCGTGCACAGCATATTCAGGTGTCTGAATAGAGGGGGTAGAAATACTAAATGTCACTAAATCAGAATACATTGCCCCCCCAAACATCCCTGAAAAGGCCAATTCAGGAGTTTGGGGATTTTTGCAGGTTGTTTCGATGAGTTTCTCCACAATCTGATTTGTGCTGCCCACATTAATGGAATCACCACGTTCTGTGGCATTTCTGCAATCACTGCTTTATCTTAATTATAAGTAATTTGCAAAAGGTACTGGAGTGGGAAAATAAACAAAGGAATAAGAAAAATCTCAGCTAAATGCAGCACCAGAAAGATATAATTATGTTATTGATTTCATTATCAAACATTAACTGATTTGGGGTTTTAAATCAGCTTTTCAGCCAAAGCGTTGCTCTGAGAGTATTGAGTAATCTAATGTTTTGGTTTCCATTTTTTATTAGATTTTTCTCTGGAGGGAATTTTTGCATTACGAAAATGTGGATAGGAATAATCTGAAATTATGTTTTAAGATTTCAAAAGTACACTTACAAGAGTTTTAGTTGTTCTGAAAGAGGGGAGCAGGGAAGGGAAAGTGTGAAATGCAGTAGTTTAGTTTATCACTGAGTGAGAAATATGTAGTTTTNGGCAAAAAGACTCTGAACCACCTGAATGTGGGAAATCATAACCTGACAGAGCTGCAGGTGAATTTATCAGCAGGCACCTGCAGGTCTGGGGGATCTCATCCAGAGAAATGGATCGGGGAAGGGTTGGCCAAGCTGACACGGTGAGATACTGAAGGGAGGATGAGCTCTGGGTGATTTATCCCTGGCTCCTCTTTCCAGGTGAGTTAATAAAAGCTCATTTCAGTTAATCTGCATCCACTGGGGATGGGCTGGGTGTCTTTGTGGCTGGAATGAGGCTGCAGTCACGCCTTGGCGAGGGGAGCAGGGCTTAAAGCTTCCGACGTCCGTGAATTAAATGAATCAATCTCTTCCAACACACTTTAAATTGATCTTTGATTGGACCACATGGCCCTTGGATAAGGCACCCTGCTATTAGTCAATTTGACTTGGAAAGATGATGATACAAATTCAAATGGAAAGATGATCTATATTGAGCAGCTGTGGTTCTGCAGAGTGATTTTTTTTTTTCCTTTTTTTATCAGTATGCTGCTCTGTTTGTGAAGTCCTTTTCGTGAATACTGATGTCTGAGCCCAGGGCTGTGTCCAGAATTGCAAACTTGGGCATTTGCATTAACGATCTGTGGCCTGTATTATTGCTTTAATCCTGCCTTCCAATTGCTCAGAATCTATAACACAAAATGCTCCTATATCCTCTGCTTAAAAGAACCCATTTATGTCTAACACAGTTACTCAGAGCTGCCTGCTGGTTTGAAGGGTCTGCCTTCAAGTAGTTTGAAATTCATATTGAAATTCGTGTGAAGGGCTTGAGAATGTACAATTGAGATTAAAGCCCCGAATTCCCAAGGGGAGGGGTTGTATCCAGGCACCTGGACTGCAAGGGAGGCTCCTTGTGTGTGGTTTTATGTGCCCAGGGGAGAGTGGGCACGTGGAGTAAATATTTTCCTCGATTTCAGCAGGGTTTGTGTGACCTTTGCACAAGTGACAATATAAAAGTGATGTGTGGAGTGATTTCCAGCTGATTTATTTCTGATTAATCGTAAGGCAAATGCCAGTAATTTTTATGAGTGTGGAAAAGGTGAAACCTCGCTGACCTATCTCAGATGTTCTTTAAACGAGGCTTATCCTCACAAAGAAGTGTTTATTTTAAAATCCAATAATCAGCTGATTTATTAACGAGCTGAACCAATGCCTCTTCAATGTCAGGCACCTTCTGCTTTCAGCCTCCCTCTCTCACATGCAGCTCCACCACCAAACCTCATTTCTAACCCCGGCTGATTTCAGCCCGTAATTAAAATTGCATGGCTAAATTACAAATAACCCTTTCCCTTTATCCCCTGCCAGAGAACATTTGCAATGGGACAACTGACGAGGCAGGACACTTCTGGATGGAGATCTGGAGGCTCCATTGTGTCAGCTCCTTCAGAGCTGCTGCAGTGCCATTGCCTTGTCAGCTGCATCAATAACAGAGGGCCAAGATCAATCTGTAATGAAGGGAGATGAGCTCATTTATCCAACTGAAGCACTGGGATCCTTCCCCAGGAGCTGGAAGCTGGAATTACCCTGGTCATGCTGGAATGTTGCTCTCTATACACTCCTAGTTTGGAATAGCCGTAAATCAAATTTACAGCAGTAAATCAAATTAAACCTCTAGAACACAACGTGTTGCTCCTAAAGATTTGAATAAGAGCAGCTCATATTTCAGGGGTTGGAATGTAGTTTATGTGGACACAGCATTTTGTCTCTGATTTGTTGTTTCTAAGCTTTGTGTTGTGTTTTTTCACTCAAGTTTGGCTGGAGAGCCGTGGGTGGAAGAAGTGAGAGCCTCAGGTGGCTGCAGCCAGGAGGGATAACTGTACCCAAAAGCTGCTTGGATCTGCAGGTCCTAGAGGGGATCATCCACATGGAGGGGCCCAAAGGAATCCTCTGGAGCCAAAAAATGACACCTGACCATACCCCTGAAACTTCCTGCTGCTTTTCCCACCTGAGGTATGACCTGACTGTTCCACATCCTTGCAGCGTGTGCCAGAGGCTGCATGCCTGCTCTGGACAGATCCTTGTGAAGAGATCACAGTTTTAAAAAGGTTAAAAACCTGCTCAGGATCACTGTTCCCCTGCAGGAACTTTCCTACCAGCCCCTCTTACACGGAGTTTCATGCTCCATTTGGCTTTGGCAATGTGGCTTTGAGTTCCCATCCCAGCAGGGTCACTCCCAGCATTACAAGCAGGTTGTTTTCCAAGTAATATCTGGAAGTTTGATGTCTGGGAGAGGTGTTGAGCTGCTGGAATGCAGCAAAGCGCTGACAAGTGCAACAGGGCTGTGTCAGTGCCAGCTGAGGGCTGAACTCGGTTTCTATTAAAATGATCCAGAGCCGTGCTTACAGCCTTTGCAGCAGCAAAGACGTGTTGGAATTCGTGATCTGTGCTTCTAATCCTTCTTTAAAATCAGTGGTCTGGAGGTGGGCAAGAGGTTAATGATTGAAAATTAATTATTATGCAGTGACAGAGGGGGAAAGTAAGGATGTGCTCCTCACCTGTGTCCCTGCAGACGCTGTCACAAGCGTTTGAGGCAACATCCACCCTCCAGAACCCCCCTTGGTGATGGTGTGCTTCCAGCTGTCTGTCATCACTCAGGATTGGGTACAGACAGCCCTGACAGGCCAGCCAGGCATGCCAGAGGGACACAAAGGAGCTTGGAAGAGCTCTGGCAGCCAGGAGTGGCAGTTCTGCTCCTTGCCAGAGCAAGGCTGACAGCTCCAGGGCTGTGGGCAGCCAAGCTGAGGGCAGCTGGGAGCTGGGATTAGGCTGCTGATCTCCCCAGGATCTAGGAGGGGATCAGTGTCAGCCCTGGTGTGGATCAGCAGGGCCCAGGGGGATTAGGGAATAAACCTCTTCAGCCACACAGGTTCCCTCCAGGGCAGGAGGAGTCCAAGCAAAGTGGATTGTGGAGGGTTTTTCTTGAATTCTTTCTGCATTGTGACTCTAAAAACTCCCCCCTTTCATGCGTGTCTTTGCTTGGGGTTGATGATAAAGAAAGAAAAAAGACTCACAGAACTTTGTATGTTCTTTAGGGGCATACTGGAAGTTGAGCCTGAGTGAAATGTGATGCAATATTTTTATTTCCACTTACTCGTTGCCATGTGTTGGAGTAGTTTTGTCAATTCACATGTTGCTTTTAATTAATAGAGAATTTTATGGTTCTTGCTGTTGATGTGCCATTCCTGCAGCTTTGTCCCTCACTGTTCAGCTCACTCCTTGTAAGAATTTCTTCTTTACTGAGTGACTCAGGTTAAACTACCAGTAATTTAATAAAATTAATAGTCTAATTTAATATAACTAATAGTTGTTTAGCAGCTGTTTAGTACTGCTTGATGAAGAAAACTTGTTTCAACCGACACAAAAAAATAAGAGTTGCTCTAGAGAAAACTCTGATGGCATCTTTTAAAAATGAGCCTCATACAAAGCATAGTTCATAATTATTTGTGTACTTTTAGACTGGAGGTGCCTGAACATTCTGGTGTAGTGTCAAAGAATTAAAACCTGAATTAAATTAGTAACCAAATAACTAATTAGATAATTCTGATAGTGACTGTGTACCTGGCAATGTGTTGTCCCACCATTGCCTGGGTTTTAATTGAAAAGAAGCTCTTGGCACTGAAAGACCTTACAGAGCTGGAAAGGTTGGTAACGAGGAACCAAATTAAATCAGAAGTCAGCTTTTTGCCACATTTAATATCTTTCTAAAGTTAATTGGGATTTGTTCATCCACACACTTGTTTAACTTGTGATTCTTGTTGAAATAAAATCATCACAGAATGGTTTGGGTTGGAAGGGACCTCAAATCTCATCCCATTCCACCCCTGCCATGAGCAGGGACATTTTGCATTTTCCTCTATCCCAGATTGCTCCAAACCCTGTCCAGACTGGCCTTGGACATTTTTGGGGATCCAGGGGCAGCCACAGCTTTTCCTGCTAATCTATGGCACGGCCTCATCACTGTCTTGGTAAAGCATTTCTTCATCAATAACCCAAATTAACTAAAAATTACTCTGAGTGCAAGGATGGACTATTGGTGAAGGTCATCAACCAACTTTGCATTAAATAAGACTCTTCTAAATTTTTCCAGCTGAAAAACTACTTTTTGTAAAAATATATATACATATATATCTAAGATCTGACAACATTTTTAGAGGTAAATTCGTAATTTCCAACGCCTCCTCTAAAAATCTTTCTCTCCTCAGCAAACATCCCAAACATCCCTCTTCCGGCGGATTGCCGCTAGAATTCGAAGCATTAAAAATAACCCAAAATTCACCTCAGAAAACCCCGTTTTTGACCTCACCGAAAGGAGCCCTCCTGCTCGCTGTGACATTCCAAAGAAAACCGATATCAAACCCAGCCCTGATAAGGAAGGAGAGGAAAAATGTGCCACAACCGTGGCTCAGAGGGGGAACGAGCGAAGGGTGGAGAGTGGCGGCTTGATGAGCTCGACTCCTCCGGCTGGCTGAGCACACGGAGCAATCACCGAGCAGGGCCCAGAGCCCTAATTCTCCCCTCCCTCAGTGGAGTTTTTAGATGGATTTAACCCTGCCATCCTCACTGAAATGATGCCTCAATTATCAAGCTGTGGCTGGGAGGATTTTTGCGCTCGGAGCAGAACAGCTCCTGCTAAAATGCAAACGGGAGAAGCCGCTTTTTGTCAAATATGAAAATTTTCCTGTTCAAATGAGGCTGTAGATTGATTCTCTTCAGCCAATGAAGCATCCTCATCCATTTTTTATAAACTGGCATTTCAGAAAAATCACAATTTGTAAAAAAAAAATAGGGCACGCTTCTCATTTAAACACAATACTTGTATTTTTACCCTAAATAAAGACAAGACCTTCACAGTCTATTAAAGCAGAAATAATTCTGCTGCTACAGCAATCGTGTGAGGAATTTCCATTGAGAAATGAGGAAAATCTCCCTGTTTTGGTTCACTTCAAAAAAATACGGATCATTTTCCTCTTTCACAAGCGATTTTGCTGTCGAGATGTTTTTCACAATGGCACGGCTGCGTTCACACCTGCCCTGAAGGAGTTGGTGGCAGCAATTCTTTGTATTCCAGGGATCTACAGGGGATTAATACCCCCCAAAATGCCCTCTCAGCTGCACTTCCAACTCATGCTCAACACAGAAGGTTATGTAAAGTGTGATGTGATAATTATGGGACTTTTTAAATCCTAAAAGATTATATGGCAGCATGTTTTTAGTTATCTCTTTAATTGGTTTTTCTTAGATTATCATCTCAAAATTCTTACATTTATGTAAAATTGTAGATTCAGTAATATCTTTCAAAACCTCCGGTTTTAATTTTTAATACATCGCAAAAAAAAAACCAAGAAGAGGAATAAGAATGACTCAAGAGTTGTCCTTGACAATGACAAATATTTTTTATTGCTTTTATGATTTTAATATTCCTAATGATTTAAAAATCTGTTCTGATGTTATTCCGGAAGAGGCCAGATGGCCAAATAATGTGTAGCATGTAAATTAAATCAGCAATCTGATCAAAACACTTATCCAAAAACAAATACAGGCTGTGACAATAATTCCATAATTTTCAAAAGATAGGAAAAAGCGTCTTGTGCCAAAAACTGTGCTTTAGGTATTTCTTAAAATGGCATTGGTGGTTTTCAACATAAGGAACATGGAAATCGATGTCATGTGTGACAGTGGGAAGTATCTATATAATGTAAAACATAAATATTATTAATTATTCAATTCTTTTGTCATGAGGATTTGAGTATTGGTTTTTTATGTTGGGTTGAGGGGGTGTGGCCGGTGCTTGGCAGTTCTGTCCTGTGCCAAAAGTGCAGGGAAAGTTCTGTGGATGTGGGGTTTTCCAGATTTTTTGCTTTAGATGTTGTTCCCAAACGCTGCCATCAGCAAAGCAGTGCCAGCTCCAGTTAAACCAGTCAGGCCAGCAATACAAACCAGTCCATAACTGTCCAGGCAGTCCCTGAGTAAAGTGGAACTGGAATTAGGATTAAGGATATCCCAAAAAGGAGTAAACATAACTGATTGCGGTTTCATGTTATTAGGATTGTTTAGGGTGTACCGTACAGTCCTTTCCTTCCAAATTGCCAGCTTTAATTTTATTGTACAAAGGAATGTTGCTGAGTCCCAAGAATCTGGGTAAAATGAGGTTTTTCTGGAGCAAGAGGCCTCATCTCATTTTATCTCTCTTTCATTCCATCCAGCAGATCACTGGAGATTGTTCTTGATTTGCTCTTGCCAGAGACTGTCCCTCTTTATTAATATAGCAATACTGAGATTTAATTAGACCACATATTTTATTTCACTTCCCATCCTGTCAGCAACAAAAGGTGCAAGGAGAGCAGATCATAAAACATCTCAGCTTGATGGGGGGGGGGGTCACTCCACCAGCTCTGCTCCGCAGGGCACGGAGCAAGGTCACGGAAAACGGGAGCACAGAGGAGGAGGGAATAATGGATATTCTCATATTGGCTTAGATCTGCTCCTGTTTAAATCAAAGTTTTAATGCAGTGAGACTGATTCTGGCCTCTGTGGTGAGCAGGATCCTCCTGATGTGGAAATACATCCAAAGGAGGGGGTTTAAGCAGCACTGCAGTTTGGTGGCAATGGCTTAGGTGACAGCAGTGCCTTGTAAAGTTTTTCACCTCTAGGTCACCGCTCCAAATCCAGTGTAGGTCATTACTGACACAGAGTCGTTATCATCTCATGAATGCCATCAAATGGCGCTCCAAATGTTAAGTATCCCATTCTGCAGTTGAGACATGAGGAATCTCTCTGTCAATTTTCAGGACGAGCCGCGAATCGCTCATCGTGCCTCTCCTCACCCGTAGCCTCCCCCTTATCACATCCCATAAAAGCCATCACCTGCCAAGGGTGGTCGATACCCCATGGCTAACCTGCCATCCTCATTCTCTGTAGGATAGCCAGAATAATTTATTTGGTTTGTGTCCAAGATGATTTTCTGTCCTGTCATTAACATTACCCCTTCCCTGCTCTGCCGTGGAGGTGATTTGGTATAACAGATGTTTATCGCCAAGGGGTAAATAATTAAACTCAAAAAGTGCTTTTCATCTCTGTGTTTTCTGTTGTTATTTGCAGAGGTGGCTGAAGGACAGTGTTGACTTTACCAATGATATTGTGTCCATTTTATGTTTCAAGACACAGCTGTTAGTCCAGTCCCAATAAGGCTAAAACTTCAAAATTTATATTGGGATTGATATTGATAAGGGAAATCCTTATCAATAAAACATTCAAAGTTAATTTATAAGAAAACTTTCTTTTATTTGGTGTCACGCTCTCCCAACATCCTTCTGGATCCAAGTGTCCTCAGGTCCAGTCTTTGTGAAGAGGGATAGGGAAAGATTTTTCGTGCTCAGGGTGAGGATTTCTTCCTTTTCTGTTCTGGGTACATCTCTATTATCATTTACTTCGAGTCCTTTTCCCCTTTATTATGCGTGCTGCGTCTCAGTTACATTTGGAAAACTTCCCAACAGCTCCTCCAGCCCAGTGAGATATGAAGGACAACATTTTGTGACCTGGTGGCAACCTGAGCCTGTCAGAGCCTGGCCATGTGCAGCCTTCAAGGAGCAAGGACAGGCAGGGGAGACCTTTGCTGACCAGGGCTGAGGTTTTAAATAACACCAGCCCTGCTGGAACAGTCTCTGCTGAAGCTGGAGTCCTTTGTGAGGGTGACCTTCCTCTGGGCCAAGAGGTCACTCTCCTCTGCATAAAGAAGAAAAAAAGGACAGACAGTTGGAGAGAACAGTGAGGAGGAAGCCAAGGAACTGTCAAAATGTCTTTAGGATATGAGCAAATTATTACTTCTTAATGTGCTTAAAAGACACAGATCTGCAATGAAAACTAGTAGATTTTTTTTTTTCAGATAAAGTAGAAAGAATATGTGAAGTTTTTCTTTCTCCTTCCCTCCTCTTTTTTTTTNGAACAGAGTTTCAAGTCTACATCTCCACTTAAGGAGGTATTTTATTTTCGCCTTGGTCAGCATATAATGGCTGTGCCACTAAGATTTTTTTTCTTTTTCTCCTTTTTTTTTTTTTTTTTTTTTTTTTTTTTACTTAGAGATTCTAAAATACTTTTTAAATAGGATTGTACTCTCCAACCTTACTTTTCCAATTTCTTCTTAGCGCTGTTCCTACAAAGGCTGGTGCTGGTGCCACTGGAACAACTTTCACAGCCAGCCTTTGCTTTTCCCCATCCAAAGTGCAAGCAAGGCTGAAAATGGAGAGCTATTAAAAGCCCTGTTCCCAATCCAGGTGGAGAGTGGTGTGTCAGCTCCAGGAGAGGAAGGACACTTGAGGTAAGCGGGTGCTTCCCTTGTAATTTAGAACAAACAAGGTTTAAAAGTGGAGAGCAGGACCCCATTGCAAAGAGATGCTCAGGGAATCATTTCTGAGGTGAATTGTGCATGTGAAATAAGATTAAACCTGTGCACAGCTCGGGCTGTGGGTGACAGCTCCCACCCAAGTGCAGAGGAGTTCCTGTAGGACCAGCACATCCATGGGATAAACAGTGCTCAGCTGCCTTCTTCCTTTTGCCACCTGTATTTGCTCCAGCCCAAAAGGAGATGAGTGCATGGATCGGTACAAACTGCTCTGGCTTCAGGAAAACACACAGGAAGGAAAGAAACCAACCCAACTCAGCAGTAAAACCTGGGAAATTACGGATTTTCGGCCTGGCAGTGCTGAGGAATGAACAGCAGGTAAAGAGGAGGGAGGAGGATTTGCCTGGACACATCCCCAATGAAGTTTCCCTTTTGTAAAAGGAAATTAAAGCAGAAATTATAATTCAAAGATATTTTGATTTTTGAAATTACACTGCTTTCTGCTTCCAGGTTGGGTAAAACTGCTAAAAATCAGCTTGTCCTGCAGAACAGATGGGTTCCTTTCTATTCACTGTGATAACAGGAGGGAATCTGATGTCCCCATTACCTCAGTTTCCCTCGCAAGGAGTCAGTGTCAGACCAGCTCTGCTAGCCTGGAAACGTGATTAGAAGCTCTGCCAGGTTTCAGGGAAGTCTTTTGACCTCAAATGTGAAAATATCTTCTTATTTAATAGACCATCAGAGTCACCAGGTTTTCCAAACCACCTTCCTAAAGAAAAATAAACTAAATACACTTGAAATGACTCAGGAAAATCTTGTGGGAAACTGCATCTTGTGATCCACATGCAAAGATCTCAGAGCCTCTTGCAAATCTTTTTTATTTTATGTATTTTTAAGGCATGACTCCTTTTGGTTTATTTTGTTTTTACTGGTGCAGTGCCTTCTAAAACGTTTTATATGTACAAAAGAATGGAAATACAGGCAGCAGCTGAAGCAGCTTCCAAGGAAAAGCAAGAGGAGGATGATTTACTGAGAGCTGTAATGAGAAATAGACTCTCAGTTCCATAAATTCAGAGCAAGTCCTGGTGCATCTCCCTTAAGTGATGTCCTCTCCCGAAGCGCCACGCGACTCCGAGTCCATCCGCCGGGGAAAACTCATGGATTGCTCTGGGTTATTTAATAATGCAGGCAGCGAGGAGGGAAAAATCACTGCAGGCAGAGAACTGCTCACAGCTCAGGCCTGAAATCCCCAAAAATGAATGGCCAAGCGCTGCCCTCCCTGCGATCCCATCGGGAAGATGAGTTGTCCCGCACTGCTCCTCTCATTAGATCCCCAGCAGCACTGAGGAATTATTGATGGAGATATCCATGGATTGCAGGGTGAGAGCCTTGGAGGCAGAACTGGAAGGTTCTTTTAACCCAGGAATTGCTGTTGCCTGCTGGAATCTCCAGGAAAATCAAATGTCTTTGAAGGTGTTTGATTACGCGCCGCCGATCAGGGGAAATGTGACAGTTTGCCTTGGGAATGTTCTCTGGAATATTTTTTTTACATCACTGAGGAGCATTTTGCCTGAAGGTGTGAATTTCAAATTGTGCACTAAGGATCTCGAGATGTAGTGCTGGGTCTAGGGAAAAAAAAAGCGAAGAAAAGGGAGAGAATTCCAGTAATGTAGATTAATAGAAGAAAATGAGATCTACATGAGAGGTTTGATTAAATTTGGAATCGGCTGCTGGACCAGAAAGACAGAGCCAAGTAAAAGCATGGAGTTAACTAAGGGAAAAATGAGTTTGGAGCAGGAACAGAACTGAAATTCATCTTTGCCAGCGAGGCAGAAAGCTGGAGTGACCTTGAGAGCTGCTGTGAGTGCCGTGCACGTGCGAGCCCCACGGCGGCACGGGAGAGCCCTTCGCAAGGGCAGCTCTGATTTTTGTTTTGGTGCGTTTAACACAGAGCTGCCGTGGACTGTGTGTGGCAGTTTGGGCTCAGTCTGTGACTCAGCCTGCTGAGGAAGCAAGGAGCTGGCAGAGAAACTCAGGCTCCTGAGGCCAGGATGGTTTTGTATCTGAGGTAGCCTCAGTCTCCTCGTGGTGCAGGAGAACTGGATGTGGCGTTAGATGTAGATTAGTAGATTAGACAGCCTCCGTTTAGCTGTGTTTTTTTACAGAGAGATTCTTCCTGGCCATCAGGAAGCATTTCCTCACGGAAAAATGTTGTTAAATGTTGGAAGGGACCTCCCAGGAAGGTTTGGAATTCCCATCCCTGGAGTTGTCCAAGGAGTAGCTGGACATGGCACCCAGTGCAAGGCAGGGATCAATCACAGGTTGGATTTGATGGTCTGGGAGGGATTTTCCAGCCTCAGTGATGGTGTGATTCTGTGATGGGACCTGGGTCAGTGGTGATAAAAGCAGTGCTGACAGTTTTGGGGTCCCTGAGTCAATAGATGGGTAAGTTACTGCTGTGTCACGGCCGGTGGTTGTCCTAAAGAATTTGTGCTTTTGGTCTTAAACTGAATCATCCTCCCTCCAAGGCTGTCCTGTGTCCCCCCAGCTGGCTGAGCTCCTCTGCAGGGTGTTCCCAGCCCAGGTGAGATGAACCAGCTGGGGAAGGATCCTGCTGGGATGTGCAGGTCCATAAAATAACCGAGGGTGGAAGGGAGCTCAGGAGCTCCTGCCCGGTGCCGTGAGCTCTCACTGCTATTGCTGGGGCTGCTCCCGTCACTGTTATGTGCCCAGAGGGATCCATAAAACCCTGAGGAAGAGCAGAGTAACACAGTGACACCTTGAGAACCATCCCAGACACGTCACTGTCCCGTTTGGGCACGCTTCCCACTAACGAGACACTCAGCAGTGCCGTCCTGCAGGTATTTTCCATCGTGCTGATCCTCTGTGGGCTCGTTTTTCTGCTCCCATGACCTATTTTTCGCTTTCTGTCCAGTCACAGCCACTTCACCTCCTTGTTTTAACATCCTATTCTTTCTGTCCAGACTCTCTTTTTAATTTTTTTTTCCCCTGCTAGTTAACTGTAATTATACAGCTTTTTAATGAGTTTTGATTCATTTAAACTTGCTTTACGTGCCTTACAGCAAACCCCCTGCTGGTCTAATTTTATATAGTGTGTTTAATTGAGACCCCTTTTGCAAGTACACAGTTTGTGTGTGGTGAGCACAGTCTCCGACCATAAATTCTGCTTTATTCCCACTTTCCTGATTAGATTTTTATTTGCATTACATTAATGTTTTTTCCCCCCACTAAAACGCTGTCATGTACATTTTAACCACTCCAGCAAATTAATTCTTGCTATATTTAATGCCATACAGAGAAACGCCTTTATGGAGCTCCTAATTGTTCATTTCGAGCATTCCAAAATTAGTTCCCTTTTATTAATTGGGGACTCGGTGCGTTCTGGAGAAGACAGAAAGCTCTCTTGCAAACCACATTAACTGGACAGATGTTCTGAAATGTGTTAAATATTACCCAGTGAGGGGTGATACAGCTCATCAATCATGCCAGTGCCACAGCCACTCTGGGATCTGGTGTGGGGTGAAGGTGCTGTGGGAGAGGCAGTGTCAGAAAGGATGAACTGACACCACAGAGAGCAGATTTATGTTGAGGGTAAAGCAGGAAGGAAATCATCATTAAAAATTACTGGAGAAATGTTATTATTCCATATAGAGAGTTATAGAATGGTTTGGGTCATCTAATTCCAACCCCCTTCAATGAGCAGGGACAACTTCCACCATCCCAGGGTGATCCAAGCCCTGTCCAACCTGGCTTTGGACACTCCCAGGGATCCAGGGGCAGCCACAGCTGCTCTGGGAATTCCATTCCAGGGCCTGCCCACCCTCACAGCCAGGAATTCCTTCCCAAAATCCCATCTAAATCCTTGACCAGCTCAAAGCCATTCCCCATTGTCCCATCACTGGACGATGCTGAATGGAAACTTGTAACGCTCAGCAATGCCATGAGAAAGGAGGGGACTTGGTTTGGGTTTCACTCGTGGTTTGGGTTTTTTTCTTGGTTTGGGATTCTCTCTTTGGGTTTCACTCTTGGTCTGGGTTTTTCTCTTGGTTTGGGTTTTTCTCTCAGTTTGGGTTTTTCTCTTGGTTTGGATTTTTCTCTTGGTTTGGGTTTCACTCTTTGTTGGGTTTCACTCTTTGTTTGGGTTTCACTCTTTGTTTGGGTTTCACTATTGGTTTTCCTTTTACAAAATGTCAGGATCATTTTATGAGCACCAAACAGAAAGTTTTCAAGCAGAGCAGGAGCTGTCCAGGCAAGATTTTCCTGAATATATTGACTGTGTGGGTAAGAGGCAGATTAAAACTTTCTTTCCAGAGCAGTCACCAAAAATAACCCGCCCACCTCCTGTCAACTGTTCATTAACTGGGTCATCTCCATCCCTCTCTTCAAACAGATCTTATCAGCAACACATCTGATGGGATAAGGCTGTCTTGGGGTGTACATTTACATACACAGAGATAAAAAGGCTTACACAACCCTAGGAGCAGAAAATGCATCTCCCCCAGAGGATGTAGCAATGTTCCCTTGCTCAATCCTGCAGAATGGGGATTTCCTGCCCTGTTAGCAGCTCCATGACAAAAAAGCCAGGTGTCCTGAGAGGCAATTCCAATGACCACGAGGCAAGAAATGCCAAGTTCCATTCCTTTTTCCAGCTGGATGGATGATGTTTGAGCAAAGAACAAAATCTCTGCATTATGGTTCTTAACTAACCCATTGGAAATAGCCCTGGGAAATATCCAGAGCTCTTTGTTTTATAGCAGGGTGTTCAAGGCTGTTTAATCTTTTCCAAATGTGTGGCAATAAAATGGAATTTTCTGGAGCCTTCCAAGAAGCCAATCAGGGCACGCACTGACAAAATCCCAAAGTGTTTAAAATCTTGGGCGCAAAAAGAGCTCTACAACAATTAAATTTCATCTTTTAGGTGCTGGGTGTTTTTGAGAAACCTGCTTGCTGAGTCAGCACTTTAGATTTCATCCTCCCTCATCCAGGTTTTCCATGGGATTTGCTGATAAACCAGCTGATGGGTGTGGCCAACAGGAGCTGTGAGGGTGAAAGATGAAGCACTGACACTCAAGACAGCCACCGGCATCTTGCTCAGCTTCCATATTGGGGTTTATATTTATTTAATGTATTTCACATTATTTTTATATTCATTTTTATAAATTATATTTGTTTTTTATATTTATTTAACATCTATTTATTACACATATTTATTCCCTCTCCCCAGTGTGTGTCCTACACTGCTCTCAGAGGGATGACTTGGGATTGGATGTGGGGTGGCCTTGGAAAACAGGACCCTGTGTCCTGACTGGAATGAAGAGTGCTGCTTCCTGAGGGACGAGCCTAATTGATCCTAATTTCATCCCACAGAAGTCTGTTGTGGTCCTGAGGAGTTCTGTGGAAATCTTTTAGGAAATGTGGAGCCCAAATGTGGTCATTTGGTGATGGTCAGACCTCGCTGTGGACAGGGGTGACCTTATGGGCTTCGTGCTTTTCCCAAGTCAAGAACTCTCCATCCACTCAAGTCAAACTTGCTCAGGATGGAAAAATCTCTCTGGGATTTGTCTATAAAAAAATTGAGCAATGAGTTCATTCAATCACATCATGGAAAATAAGAAGTTTCTGGTAGTATGAGAACGCTTTGATTAGCTGTATGATCAGCAAAGAAAAAAAAGCCTGCCATAATAGTCACAAAATCTATTGAGGTTTATTTTTGCTGTGAGCACTTCAATTTTCTGCAAAAGCCACAAGCAAACAAGACTGTTGAACCATTTCAATCTACTCTAAGTCAGAAAGCACAGTCTCTGTCGGCATCTCTGCATTTTATTATTGTGTCAAAAATTAGGTGAGGAGGAGAAGCCCGAATGAACAAAAAGCCCTTGTGTCTCCTGTGTTACAGGAATCATTTTTGCCTGGCTCTAAAGAGGCAGCTCCAAACCCCAGCAGGATTTCAGTGTTGGCTCACAGCAGAGTCAATGTTTGCTCAGTTCTCTCTTCAAACACTTCCAGCATTTTGACCACTCATTTGAAATCCTCCAGCTTTCCTTTG
The DNA here is from genome assembly GCA_013400435.1 of Pycnonotus jocosus. NCBI lineage: Eukaryota > Metazoa > Chordata > Aves > Passeriformes > Pycnonotidae > Pycnonotus > Pycnonotus jocosus. The sequence continues at coordinate 17,398 of VWYP01033820.1, forward strand.
AAGGGTTCTGCTTTCCCTGGGTGTGGAAACAAACACTGGAGGTCTTTGTGACGCTTTTCAGCCGATTTTCCTGCGGTGCCATCCCAACTCTGAGGGATCCCTAAGAGGGAAAAAGGATTCAGGACCAGCTTGCACATCGAGCTGTGACATGCTCGGTATTCACAGCAAATGGGGGAATATTCACTGAGCTCACAAAAACTCCACAGAATCTCCTCTGTTTATGGTTAAAGTTCATCCAGGTCAGAGAATGTTCTCCAAAAGTTCTGCTGTATGTGTGGGACAGAAGTCCAGAACCCACAGGAGATGCTCAGAGGAGAGGAAGGACATCGTGGCCACGTCATGATGCAACAAGAGCAGGAAACTCTGAGGTGTCCAAACGATTTGAGAAAGGTCAGCAAGGCCAGAGAAACCCTGGCAGAGTATTTTCATTCCATGCTCTCAAACAGGATTGGAGTGTTAAATTGTCCATGTTGGAGCAGAGTCCTTTCTCAAAACCAGGAATGTTTTGATCATGTTTGTACCTAATTTTGATCACATTTGTACCTAATTTTGATCATATTTGTACCTAATTTTGATCATATTTGTACCTAATTTTCATCTGAGTGTTTCCCATTCCTGCTGCTGGAGGTGTTTTCCTTGTGTGCACTCAAACCAATTTTTGGTGCCTCTGACACCACCATCCTCAAAAGCACAGTGAGAGTTCTAATCCAGCAGGATAAAATTGATAACTTTTATAATGACATAATTATTACTGGGAGTATTAAAGAAATGAATATAATTAGTGCATTTCTTTAATCCGATGTTATTTTTAGCCTTGACTCTACAGTGACACATTGGCTGACAACATCTTTGACACGATTTTAAAATTCAATGTAATGTGTAACCCATTATCTTTCCTGACAGGTTACCTGCCACAGTTTCCTTACTCAAATCCAGCTGTAACTTCCAAATCAGTGGTTTGACATTCTCCACACTCAAAATTAAAATCAGAAATTAAATTTTAGAAAGTTTTTGAGGGAGTTTGGGGGGAGTTTGTCCATTATGCAGTTTTTGTATCTTCTCCACAGACATTAAACATGCTTTTGGGAAGGTGAGAAGCCCTGTGCACCCCACAGGAGGTGAGTTCTCCAAAATTGCTCTGTTGGGTTACTCATAACATAAATCTCTGCTCCTGTGAGTAGGAGCCTGCCTCACAGGCTGGCACTAATCTACAATCAAAAAAATCCCTCTGGGCTGGGGAAAAGGGTTTGAGCATCACCAAAAGTTTAGGAGGGAGTTGCCCAAGAAGGCATGAAAAGGGCTCCTCTTAGCCCGGGGTTTCTATTTTTAAGTAGATAACTGTGTTAAGCTTTAGATTTTTTTTTATTTTCAGTGAATGAGTATTTGAGGTTCCTTTCCAGCCCTTTCTGAGCTGTAGAGAAAATGGAAATAAATCGAGTGGAAACAAATCAAACAAGAATATCCATCCGAGATATCGCCTCTCAAGGTTTTTCAGCTGAAACCCTGCACCAGGTAAGGTTGTTTACATGTCCTAAAACATGCTCAAAAGCTTTTATTTTTAATTGAATTTGCTATAATGTTGCAAAGTGTCCAAGTTTTAAATAAGATGTTTATTAAATCTGTGAAACCTCGTGTTATTGGGTGACAAGGTTGTGAAAGCAGGAGGTGTTCAGCATTTAGGGAGTGCAGCTGGAAATTCCTGTCAGAAGTTCCAGAACCAGAGTGTGATTCCTACATGGAGCAGGGCTAGAAAATACCCTCAGGTTTCTGGGAGTGCTTTCCAAATTCAGCTCAGCACAAGAGAACCTGAGATTTTCCCTGGGGCTCCCTCTGAGATTGTTATCAATGCTGTTCCTGCAAGGAGATGCTGTAGATGTTCCTCCAGCCATGGGCAGGGTGTGTTTTCAGGGGAAAAAAAAATTATGGTGTGTGAACCAAACTGAAAAATCAGAGTAACGTGTGCAACGGGAAAAATCCAGCTGCATTCTAAACTGAAAAATTACTCCCCACCTTTTGTTAGCTGAAGTAATGAGGGTGGAGAGAGATTTGGGTGTCGCTGCCTAAATCCCGAGGTAATTTATGCTCAATGTTCAGAGGAAAATACCTCTGGAAAGGATGTAAATCAAAGCAGAGCTGAGAGGGAAAAGCTGCATGTCTTGCTGAATGGGAGTTACAGATGTTTTAGCATAAGTGTGAAATTATTGGAATAAGGGAGACACGGCTGAATGAGAAAGGTGACTGGGGATTTAAAACATCAGGAGTTTCTGGGAAGGATGTACAAAATGAAATTGGAGGTGTTATTGGCAAGGGATTAGGGAGGCTCGCAGAGAAATGATGGATATATTTAGGTGATATGGCAAGGAGTTTTGCTTTGAAATTAAGAGCAGTGAAAGTGGAGAGGTGGCTGTGGTATTTTGTCTCCAGGGGATGAAAATCAGGTCATTATTTTAAAAATATATTAAGAAAACAGATTAGTACATCAATTACTGCAAAAAGTGCATCAGTTACTGTGTGATAATGTCTATGTTGATAAAGGAATAAATTGGAACATGGATTTTGGAAATGTCAACACTTGGGTACCGAAATACCCAACCCCAAACCTGCAGTGAGGCACTGCCTGAAAATTTCCCCATCCCAAATTCTCAGCTGATCCTAAATGAGCTCAATGCTGATGGTTTGTATGAACCATCCCCAGGGAATTTCACACCTGGCACAGCTGGATGGAACACAGCCTGCTGTTGATTGCAGATCTGTTTGCTTTGGCTTATCTAGGGAAAACGTTTATCACTTCCTTTGCTCCCCATTTTTTGGTTGGTTCCCCTATCTCTGCATCAGCTCTTCCACCATTTGATTTTCCTGGCATCCTGTTTGCCTTTTAAACAGCTCCTCATGGAGCAGGGCATTGATTTCTCCTGCATCTTCAGAATTTCACCTCTTTTCCTGCCTTTCCAAGCTCTTTTTTTCATCTCTTTTCCGTGCCTGTGTCACTCTGGTGAAACAACTGCCACCAAATTAACACCCAAGGCAGCCGCACCTCCCTGGCCCTAAACCTGCTCTTGTCAGACACAAAACATCCCTTTCCCTTTCCTCTTCTCTGTTTCATCTTGTTCTAAACCGATTCCTATCAAATGATTGGCCAATCCATCTGCCCACCAGGCTCTTTTCTAATTTCAGAGAGATTTGCTGCCACTTTAATTTCACGTTGCAGCCACTTCCCTGTCTCGCTTTGAGAATTAATCTCTCCAAGCACTTTAACTTCTCCTTTTCTTTATTGCTGCTCTCTCTTGCTTATTATTTCCTCCAACATGCATCAAATTCCCAAATAAAAACCTGACAGTGGCCTTTCAGGAGCTGTAAATATTGATGGTCTGGGTTTTCTTTGCTTGGATGTTGATTCATGTGATGGCTCTTATCAAAACTTGTGTGGTTCTTCGCCTTAAAATGTCTCTCTGGGTGGTGACAGAGGAACAGCTTGAAAAACAGGGATCACAGCCTTGGAAAGAGGTGAAATTATTGATATTGGGGACTTAGTAGGAAAAACTTGTTCCCTAAAAATGTTGTTAAGGCTTGGAGCAGAGTGCCCAGGGCAGTGGTGGAGTCACCATCCCTGCAGGAATTCAAAAAAAATATTTGGATGTGTTCCTTGGGGACACAGTTTGTGCTGGGACTTCCTGATCTTAAAGGACTTTTCCAGCCTAAATAATTCCGTGGCTCCCTAAGTTTGGAGTTTCGGAGTTCTGCGCCATCCCTGTTTACTGGCCGAAGTAATTGGAGCAATAAATATGAGAAATCTCATAAACTGTGCTCTGAAACACAGAAGATATTTGAGTCTGCTTTGGGACAGGCAGTTTGATCCACGGAATGGGAATGGGAGCAATTAAAAGCTTTCAGAACCTTCTTCTGTGCCGTGGCTCAGTCAATGTTATTGAAAATCCAAAGGCAGAATTACCCAGCACAGAAATGTCGCTCAAAAAAAAAAAAAAAAAAAAAA
>VWYP01033820.1:21408-41825 GCA_013400435.1 Pycnonotus jocosus
GACTCGCCAAAAAAAAAAAAAAAAAAAAAAAAAAAGATACTTTTTGTTCAGCTTGAAAAAACCATTTAATCCAAAAGAAACAGGATTTTGAGGCTGCTTGTTTTTGGCAGACCAATCCATATTTCTGCATGCAGGTGCTTTTTTTTGACAGGTTTTAGTCAACAGGTGTTTAAGGGATAAATGGAGTTGTTAACGTGGTAGGTGCACAGGGAGGTGTTCCCTGGACGTGACAAAAATCCTGCAGACAACAAGCGGAGTAAAATATCAAATAAAATAAAAAGTGGAGTAAAATATGGGATGTGGGGCTGTGGTCCAGCTGGAATGGAGCCCCAACCATGGGGGTTAACTTGAGTTTTTTATTTATTTCTAACACGAAATTTAGAAATTCAGACCAACATGAAAACAAGGAGCTTTCTCTCTCTCTCCCCATTATGATTTTCTTGGAGGTGATTTAGAGGAAGGCTGTGGATCAATACAGCAGCTTTTTGTTGGCACAGTGATTTTTGTTGATTGATAAATTGCCTCATATTTTCAAATTTGAAAAGTAGACAGTGGAATGGAGTGGCATGAGGGGATCTTTAAGCTCCTTTGAAACCCCCAAAAATTCTATGAGTCTCTGCCTGTTCTATCTCTGCCAACCTAAGCTAAGTCTTAGCATTGAAATGTTTAAAATCAGAAACAAAATTACTTAAATTCTGATTGCAGGGCCAAACACCCTCTTGCCCGATGTTTGTTATGTGTTATTGCCTCAAAGCAATGAAAGAATATCATCGTTAACTTTATTTAATGGTCGTCACCGACCGCAAACTCGTTTAATTATAACCACGAGGCGAGCGCACGTAGTTAGACTGATTATTTATCAGCCAGAGGTTGATGGCTTTAATAGGGCAGTAATCTCCTAATGAATGCACTTTAATTGTCTGTATGGAGAGGCTGTGGAATTGTTATTTAAAGTGCAGAACAACCCCTGAATTGCAAAGGCCCAGACAGAACAGGGCAGAACAAACGCTGCTTCCCAAAGAAGTTCCACTCTGGAGTGAATTAAACTTGAACTGGGGTCAACCACCTGCAGTAAAACCCAGTTTTTATGGCCTCTTTGGCTTTGGAAATGTTATTCTTCTTTTTTTTTTTTCCCCTTTATGGTGTGTGTATGAGTGTTTCTTGATTTACAGTGGGATGTTTTATTAAAAACGACGCCCGTGGTGTCTCTGCGCCTGCAGAATGCTGAAACTGGAGGGATTATTCGCAGGCACACGTTGAAAAGCCAAAAAAAAGCCAGCCCAGCCTCACCTCCCGCTCTCCTTGGGAACAATAACTGCCCCTGGATTTTAGGCAGGCTGCAGTAGAATGTCATGGATTTATTATTTCACGGTGATTTATACTGGTAAATATTTTATTATGGGTTGGAGTTAATATTTTTCAATAGTCGTACCCGGCGTTAGGACTCCTTTAGGGTATTGATGTTTTGTTTGTTTATTCAGTTAAATTTGTGTCTTTAAAGTATTTGAGAGTGGTTTGTGGTTGGAATTGATCAACATTGTTTGGAGGGTGGTCAGTGACCACAGGGACCATCCCCAGAAAAAAAATCAAAATTTAGCTTTTTGGGGCAGTCCTATCAGGATATTTAGGCTGTGTGATTTCTGTACCAATGCCACGATTCAGGAATATCCCATTCCCACAGTGTGTGTAAAGGATTAGGCTTTGAGAATCATTCCTGACTCTTTCTTCTTTGCTTCAGTATCTTTAAAACTCAGCCCTTGTCATGTTTTTCATGGCCCAATCAAACAAATATTACAGTGAAGCTCGTCCATGGAATCTTGGAATAATCTTTATATGGAAAACAATCAATATCCAAATGAACAGCAGGAATGGGCTGTTAACAAACACAGCATTAAAAACTAATTAAGGATGCATAAGGCTCAAAAGGGGGAAAAAAAATAACATTGAAGCACAAAACCCCTGCAGGTTTTGAAGCAGGGGAAGGGCCCTCTGTGGTTTTTTGGCTTCCTTGTGCTCCAAACTTTCTTCCAGTCCTCTGTTCCCATTTAATACTGGCACACGGTCACAGCAACAGATTTCATTTCATTTCTTCCCCCATTAAAGCATCCGGATTCAAAAATAAAAATATGAAAAGCACGGAGTGAGTAGGTGGAAACCCTTTGTTGTGGAGCCAAACAGCAAGATGGACATTCTGTAATTTTCTGACACAGTGGGAGCTCTGCACGGGGTGGGGGAAAAAAGAGCTCTTGAAGCCACATTTCCCTTTATCAGTTCCTGTGCCTTGAGTGCACTTTCTAGTTAAAACTTTTAAATTACTTTAATTACAGCAACTTTAAAAGGGCTGCTGCAGAAATTTATTCCCACGCAAGTGAAGAGGTCATTAAAAGTTGTGGCACTGCAGCTAATTTGTGAACAATGCAGGGTGTGAGGGGCTCCGGCTGCAATAATTACAACATCCCAAGATCCATTTGCATTTCCCAGCAAAGCCCTCCCTCAAATTCTTCTGCAGGATAAACATCAAATCTATCATCATCAGAGGTTAATAATTGGGAGCCTCACACCAACCCACTGACGTGATCCTGGAATAAATCCCTGACAGGTCAAGCTTTGCTTGGATTCACCTGGAATTTTGTGAGCTGAGCTCTGCTGCAGTGGAATTCAAGGGCCACAAGGTCCCCCCTTGAGCCTCCTTTTTCCAGGCTGATTCCCTTTCCCAGCTCCCTCAGCCTCTCCTGGTGCTCCAGAACCTTCCCAGCTCCATTCCCTTCCCTGGACACCCTCCAGCCCCTCAATAATCCATATTAAAAGTAATAATTCATTCCCTCATCTGCTGTAATTCCCAGTGTGTGGGAGCCAAACCCTGATTTCCACATCCAGGGGTTCCCTCAGTGATCTTCAGCTCCACCAAGGAGAATCCTCCAGTCTGGAGCACGGGAAGGAACCAGAGAGCTCTTCCCATTCCTCCCCTCAGGGCAGGGAAATGAAATCAGTCAGATTTTAGACAGAATATTTCACCTTTCACCCCACCTGGGTGGGTTTGTTCTTTTGTCTCATTTCCTGCAGAGTTCAATCTCATCACGGACACAGGGGAAGCCTTGCCAGGGTAACATCCTGAAATCAACTGGAGTCGCTGAGGATGAAATCTCCCTGAAATTTCACTCAAAGAAGGTGTGGCTAAGCCTTGGCCCTGCTTAGCTCTGCTAAAATATCCCACTTTTCTTAGCTATTTATAAATATATAAAGAAATAAATTTAATTATAGATATAAAAATATATACAAGTTTTATATATAAATATAAAATACATTTAATTTTNCAAAAGATATTTTGCATATAAAATTACCTAAGTCACAGAGGTCCCATAAGAATTTGGGGTTTTTTTCCTCCAGGAATTTTTGCCCTGTATATATTTCCTCGTGTTATGACATAAAACTGCTTTCCCTAAACATTAGAAGCCCTTTTCACCCTCCTATTTTCACAGCCATATGTTCCAAAGCAGTAAATTCCAGCTTGGTTGAACACTTAATGTGGTGTTGGCAGCAGGATCCAGGGGTTTTTTTTAAGCCCTTGTGATACTTAAAACCAGCAAAGCCCTTAAGTGTGACAGAGGAAATCAAGCCTGAAAAGCTGATTTTTGCTCTGTCTTGTAGATGATGCTTTCCACCTTGAGAACAAGCTGTGAAATATTAAATTTAAACACGGAAGGTTTCTTTCCAGCCATCCTTTGCTCAGCAATAGTAGAGGTGTTAGCACAGATGTTGCCGTGATGGGAGGAGGTGGCTGATTTAAAAATGACCCCAAAATCTGGGGACCTGTGAGAGGTCAAGAGCTTTTCCTTGTTCCTCTGATTCAGATTTAATCCCATCCATGATTAACTCCAGCAGGAAATATCTCACTGCAGGCACCTGGGCATCCAGCATGCTCCAGACAGGCAGGGAGAAGGAAATTTTTGGGGAATATTTCCTGGTTCCAAAATCGAGAAATGTTTTTGTTGTGTGAAATTAACAATCTCTTAAATTAAATTATCATAACTCATTCCTGCCTGGGCAGTGCCTCCAGTGTGTCCCTTGGATTGTAGGGTCCATCCCATCTCCATCCCAAGGGACCAGGAGAATTCCTTAAAAATAAACCCCATTTTTCTCCCACTCTGCTGGAATTTTGTTTTCTTACAATCCCAGCCTGGGCAAGGACTTGGCGAGATTTTGAAGCTACCTGAGATTTTCAGTTTTAAATTTTTATTTATTTTCCTCCTCACTTTTGGCAAACAGATTTTCTTGCCAGACTCTACGTATTTCTTTCTGTTTTTTTTTTTAATATAAAGTAGTAACCATATTTTATTGTTTCTTTATAGAGAGTAATAAAACACAGCCCTGGAATGGATGAAGAGGAATACAAAAACAATTGCAAAGAAAAAGCACAATATAAATGTAAATCAGGCACTTTTTTACTTTTCAGAGCTGTGCTGGGCTTTTCATCAGTTGGTCCATCGTGGTAATCCTTTCCAAATTGTTTAATTTTCTTTCCTAAATCCGTGGATTTGTCGCTCCGCATCCTTATCCTCCACAAAGTTTCTTTAAGGGAGATCCCACTAATGCCAACCAATATCCTGGAGATTTCTGGATGTCTTGGTGGAGCAAACATTTATCTGGAGTGGGGAGAAGATGTTCTAAAGAGAAAAGGAAAGCTGAAGCATTTCATCCCACTCTCCACAGTAAATAATCAGCCAAAACCCCCCTAAATATGTAATGAGGAATCAGGAAAAGTTGAAAAAAAAAATCCAGTTCTCTATATAATTTATTTATTATTTGAACAAGCTCAGTAGAAAATACTTCTGAAAACTTTGACTTGTTTAATGAATTTTTTTTTTTTAATTTCTTCCTGAAATGTCTTTATAAAAAAGTTATAAAGCCCAGTTGCAGAAACCAGGAAAAGTGAAAATACTTTCCTTTTCCATTAGAAGTGTCTGTGGTCAGACCCTTCAGTGAAATCCTGAAGAAGGCAGGAAAAAAAAATTCAACTTCTATAAAATGCTTTCAGGAGAATGAGGAGGAATGAAAGGAGTGACAAAATCCATTTCATGTTTCGTACCCAACTTTTTAATGCATTTTTCATTCTCGAGTCCCTTTCAGGTGAATATTTCTGCTTTCTTAAGTCAATGCTGACCCTCCTTTTGTGTCCACAGAAGACTTTAATTAAAGCTGACCAGGGAAAAGACCATTATTGAAGAGAGAAGCAGCCAGTGAGGGTTATCTGGAACCAAACCTTTTATTCCCTGAACAAAACTGCTGGAAATAGGAAGGGCAGCACCCCTTTGGATCAGGGCTGACCCACGACTTGTCTTATAAGAATTATTACATTCAATATAATCACTGTAGATGTGAAAACACGACACAGGCTTGGGAGATTTCTTTGTCCTGCTCTATCTCTGCAGTCACTGCTCTTAAAATTCTGCTATTATGACAGAATCAGCTCCAAATAAGACATTAAGAGGAAGGGGAATGTTTGCATTTAAAGATCTTTTTTGTAATGAAACGTGGTTCACCCCTTCAGCCATGGACAGGGGCATTTGTGTTCCCCTGATTCCGTTTTCTTGCTGTGTTTGAAATAAAAAGCGATTTTTTTAAAAAGCCAGATTTAAAAAGTATGGTTGGGAAAAGTTGGGGAAGTTTCTCACCACTCCTGAGTGCATGTTCTGGCTGAAGGTTGGCATCATTCCAAAGATAAAATTGCGAGCTTAAAAATGATTTGGGGGTGGAGCTGAAGCTTGGAGCGGTTGCAGACGCTGGAGTTGGAGACATCAGCAATTTTTGGAGGCAGGGAAATGGAGATTCAGGTGGGATGTGCTGAGATGGGATAAGGAGATGAGTGAGGACTTGAGCATGAAAATCAAATAACAGAAAGCTCTCAGATCTGTGAGGAGGGTGAGTTGTGTTCCCTCCAGAGAGGAGGGTTGAGACTGTGGTGAGCGTGGCCATGCCCACGGTGGCAGCAGAGGGAGGATTTGGGGACACCTGGATTGCAGGGATCCACCTGTGGGAAAGACTTTTTATTCCAATGAAAATCCCATTTTGGAGCTGAACCCATAAATACATAAGTAGAAAATGTGGCCTAATCATTGCTGGGAAAACCCCTTGGAGGGGTTTTGTCTCAATTCAATATTCACACCTCCAAGAGGGTCGAAAGCAATTTTTTCAGGACAATGTTGTCGTTATAGTCATGGAACAAGTACAGGAGATAACAGGCAGCCTTATCAGAAAGGTCAGGAACAAATTAAAGAAAAGATTGGAGCTGTCAGGATTTTAGATTGTTGTGTGGAAGAGACAAGGGATGTAAAATATATTGAGTGGGGACATTATTTAATGCTGGTGGTTGTGATTTCCATGCTAATGGTGATTTTTTTTCTCAACAAATCCACTTTTAAGCATCTTTCTTACCTGTATTTTAGTATTTGTGACATCCCTGTTCCCCTTTTCCTTGGAAAAAATTTGTTTCAGTCACTGTTAATTGTCTAAATATAATAAAATTCTTTACAAGGCCCTTTCTAACCTATCAGATTCTGTGAAAACACTAAAGAGAGTGGGTATGGTTAAATTGTTTAATGGAGGAGGTTAAAGTGTTCTTAATTCCAATTATAAAAATTAAAAAGGGGAAAAAGGAACAATCAAAGACAGCAGTTCTGGTGTTTGATTTTTCATTTTATAACATAAAAATCCCCACAAACACCCACCAAAACAGCCAATAGGGGCCCAGTCGCCATCATGCACCAAACCTTTTCCAAGGAAACCACAGAAATTCCCAACCTCTGAGCATTCCTGGGGAGTCCTTTAGACTCGATCACTGCAACATCTCAGGAGAAAAATGGGTTTGCCCCAGGGCAGAAAAGATGAAGGATGCTTGAAACAAATCTCCTGGAAGAGTGATACTTCTCCTTTTGCTCTGTGATTATTTTAAAACTTAACATAAAATTTTCTCCTCTGAAGGGATGTCTTGACTGCAGCAGTCAGTGACTGAATCATTGAATTATTTCTTAAGGTGCTTGGAGCTTCCCCACCTGGAAACCGTCAGTCAAAAGCCATTAAAATATGTGCACTCCATCTTCTCAATCCCAGTTTGATAATTTCAAATAAAACTAAACCTCACTGTCCTATTTTCAGCCTACCATTTAGGTTTCCATTTATCTTCCTCACTTGCTTTTTTAAACTTTCATTTTTTATTTTTTTTTTTTACAGCAAGGCTGCAATAAAGTCATCAGGAATTTGATTTTATTTGATGGAGACCTGCTGAAGAGATGGCGCTTTCTGATAGTCAGTAAAGGTAAGTCAAGACTCAAGAGTGATGGACCAAAACTTGGTTTAAGCTCAGTTTCTACCTTTTTTAATTAATAGGGTGATGAAAATGATAATGAATTTGGGGAGGTTGGGGAAGCCCTGGAATAGAATTCCCAGAGAAGCTGTGGCTGCCCCTGGATCCCTGGCAGAGTCCAAGGCCAGGTTGGACAGGGCTGGGAGCAGCCTGGGATGGTGGGAGGTGTCCCTGCCCATGGCAGAGGTGGAATGGGATGAGCTTTGAGGTCCCTTCCAACCCAAACCATTCCAAGATTCCATGAATTAAGGATCACATGCATTAGGGGGCAAAGCCAGCAGTGCTCTCTTTGGGAGGATTGAAAAGATTTGCTCTGGGACAGAACCTGCTGTGGTGGGGACTGAGGAAATCTGGATGCCCATTGGGATGCCCATGGGAATCTCCATAGGGATGCCCATTGGGATCTCCATTGGGATATCTCTTTTCTCCACGTTCAATCAAAGACATTTTTTCTGAGAAATGACTGAGTATGTGGATACACATGATTACGTGAAGGAAAACAAAATCACAGCCTCACAAATTATCAGGAATCTTGCAAGAGGAGTTTGGCTTCTTTGAGATGCCAAACAACTCATTGATTGCAATTTTTGCACTAATTTTTGGTAGATACCCATTGTAGCCGTATCCCTTGTGTTTCCCTTGTGTTCCTCTTGTCTGTCTCTGGTTCTGTCTGCACTTTGAAGGGGCAAAGAGCACACGAAGGATTATTCTAAAAGAGCATTTCCACCCTTTAATGTATTACAAGAAGCAGCTTTAATAACAGCGTGGACAGCAGAGGCTGCGCTGGAGCCTTTATAAACACGGGGAGAGGATGGAATGGAATATTTTGTATACAAAGCTGAAATATCATTGCCACCCAAAGTACAGCACTTACGCCCAGAGTGCTCTCTAATCCATTTTAAATTGAACAGGAATTCTTCAGGGAAAACACCCTCTCTTTCCATCAGTGAGTTGTCTCTTTTGGAGCAGTCACTGATCCTATAAAAGCCCCCACTCTTCTGGCTCAAACTGTTCCCAGATTTGCTGTGCATGGCTGTTTGCTGGCAATGGGTTTTAGGGTTTGTTATGGGGTTGATACATTCGGTAAAAATTGCACCTTGGGGTTTATGATGTGGCACGGGAAGGGCTTCAGCCCTGTGAACCAAACACATCTAAAATGTTATTGTTTAGGCTTAACTTTATTGTCAAAAAGCAGATATTAAAGAACATCCATGCATTTGTTAACCAGGTGATGCATCCCTGGATGGATTGCCTCATGTTGTGAGCGCTTTGCCTTTCCCTGGTTGCACGGAATTTGTGACAGGCCTCAGAGAAGTCACCACTTCTGTAATAAAGTTTTGGATTCTCTGTGAGATTTTTGGGGCTAGGATTGACATGATGAACAAGAAAAGCCACACCCAGCTGGGAGAGATGGAAAGGAATGTGCAGGCACAGCATGGCAAGTCCTGGGTAATTATCACTGATTTTTACTTTATTTTTAGATTAAAAAGTTGCTGTTAGCACAAAGTCTCTCCTCTGCTTAGAGCTTGTTTTATTTCCACCAGATTTGCTCCCAGCATGGAAGCTCTCTGTGGAGCCAACCTCATCTTCTGGCAGGGATGTGGAATTGTTCAGGTCTCAGATGCTCAGATTTCAAACCCAAATGGATGCTCAGGAGCCAGAGCAGCGACTCTGAGCAGCCAGGGCAGACACAGCTCGGGGGGTGAAGGGCTTTGCACTTTGTCACGTTAGCAAAGACAAAAGCTGCTCTTCTCCATCAATTCTGACCAGGCTTGGGATGTTGTAGGATTGTCTGGCTTTGATTGATGTTGCCTCCAGTTCCCCAAGGGCTTTGGTGAGGAACAAAATGTTTTGGAGAGAGAGAGAGAGAGAGGGAAAGCTGGAGCAGCAGCAAGTGCTCCTTCCTTCCAAAAGGAAATAAATCCAGAGCTCATCCAGCCCATCCATCACTTCTGTCCCCTCGGTGTCTGGGGTGGAAAACTTCTGAGTTTTCCACTGTGAAGCTCCCTGGTGAGACAGAAGGAGGTGGGAATGCAGTTTAATGGAGATGGAGGCTCCCCATCCCTCCTGAGGGATTCTGCAGGAACAAAACCCGTCTTTTCCTCCTCCATGTTCTGTTCAAGCCAGAGAATGGGGTGTTTTCCCTGCTGAGAAAACTGCCCTAAATCGCCCCAAAATAAAGTACATTATTTAAAATTAAATAATGCTTTATTTGGATTTGCTGCCAAAATACAAAATAGAGGAAATACAGGAAAAATTGCTGGACTTTCAATTAGGATTTCCTTCTCCTTGGTGTTTTTTTTTGTTATACTCAGCAGAAGATATGGAGAGGGAATGTGACATTTTAGGGATAAATGTGATGCTGTCCCAAACTGAGGCCTTGAATTGGCCTGTGGAATTGAAATGAATTTCTCACAGAAATTTAAATGATTTCTGGTCGGATTGGAAGTGGAAAACGTTTGGGTTATGTTTTGTAATTGCCAGATTAGACAATACTTCTGTGTGAGATTGAAATTATTATTTTAGAGTCAGAGTCAACCAAAACTGGAGCCACAGAGGGCAGGAGCAGAGAATTTGTTAAACTGGGCAAGTTTCCTCTGGGATATTGTTTTAAAATATTCCCCTGATGAGCTCTGCTTTCCACACAGGGTGAGCCCTTGCCCACATCCCTGTCCCCAAAAAATCCTGTCAGCTCCCCTGCAGGTTTGTCCCATTTTTTGTCCTAAAATACCTTTACCCAGCCCCCTGCATTCCCATGGATGTGGTATTTTCTTTTATTAAAATGAATATCTTGGCTCTGTACGTGGATATTCCCTACTCCTGTGGAGAATGGGAGGCTGGAATGATTCATTAGAAAGGTTTTGCAAGAGTGGTTGCCCAATGCCAACCTTCCCTTTAAAAAAATCTCTATAATTTTGAGGGTTTTTTTTCCTTAAAAAGGCTTGGGAAGGCAATTAACTTCTTTATCTATTTATTATTGTCTCACCTTGGGATGGGAACTATAGGAGCTTTGATAAATAAGTTCAAAAGTTTGTCCAGCTTTAAAACTGCTTTTATAAATCTCTGCTTTCTGCTGCTCTGAGGCCCTGGCAAAGATTCCCTGGATCCCTGGAATTGTCCAAGGCCAGGCTGGATGGAGCTTGGAGCATCTTGGGACAGTGGAAGGTGTCCCTGTCCATGGCAGGGGGGTGGCACTGGATGACTTTTAAGGTCCCTTCCAATCCAAATCATTCCATGATTCTCCATTGCTTTGGACTGATACACAGATATTCATAAAATTTAACATCCAGGAGTGAAATCATTGTTTTATTCACATTTTTTGGCTTTCAGCGGCTCTGAAATTAATTAGATTTTTTGCCTTTTTTTTTTTTCCTTATTTGCTTTATTCTTCTGGCTCTGCTGTGTGAAATGACAGAGCTGTGGTCAGGTTGGCAGCCAGGCTCTGCCCTGGGAGCAGCCACTTCTCCATGACAACAGAGACTTCTTGTTTCTCACAGCTGTTTAAAGGAGGATTTCTTGAAACCATCCTAGCCTGATGTCGATAAGCACAGTTTTCATAGAATTAGCAGGACGAGGGGACACAAAAGAAATTCCCAATTAATTACAGCATGACGGATTTTGATGCCCCTCTTTTGTGCTGTGGGAGACAAACTGGGATGCGTGGCTTTCCCCCAGCCCCTCCTTGCACCGGGGTTCCACGCAGGGAGCGATTTTTCATTTTGAACCCAACAACAACAGCGACATCTCAGAGCAGCAGCAGTGACCTCCATCCCGCCCGTCACGGGCCATCAGCCCCTGAGCACCTGTCACACCCCGGCACCGCGCTGAAAAAATGTCACAGTGTCAACACATCCACCCTGGGCAGCTCCTCTGCTCTCTCCTCTGGTTTTATGTCCCCATCAGTCAAGCCCAAGGCGCTGAAATCCCGGTGTTAGGAAAATTAATCCACAGTGCCAGAGGTTTGTGTCCAAAAAGGAGACAGAGGAGTCCTTTGACTTTATACCAATAAAGGGAGAGGCCATGGGGCATTTACCCTGGGTTCTCTCAGATTTTGGAGGGCACAACCTCCTTTTTATCCCAATTTCCCAGCCCCATTTTCCCTCTCTCTTTCCCCATTCCCTGAGGTACTTGAGAGGTGCAGACTTCCCTGAGTGCCCAATACCTAAAATTCCCCTTTAATGTATGACCCCCCTTTTAATTTTCAATTCTTATGGAATTTATGGGTCTTCCCCATTGTTTCTTTCATCTCTCAATACCCAATTTCATTGCTCATCAAACCCACAGTTTGTTTGTAAAGGCAAATCTCTTCTTTTCCATTCCTCAATCAGTGGAATCCTTCCCGTTGTTTCATTTCTCTCTCGGTGCTGGTTTTTTATCCACCAGCAGGCCCAGTGTTCATTTGTACAGACAAATCTGTCATTGCTCTCACCAGCAAAGGCTCTGGAAGTGGAGCAGTGATTTTAGGAACAGAATGCTCATTCCCTTTAAGCACTTCCACCCCGCCCTGAAGAAATAATCACTTTACAGCAGCCAATAAAGAATGGATTAAGCTCCAGCTTTGAAGAACTCGTCTCCAAAGGGCCCCGAAAGCACTGTCTAAAAGCAATATTAGCAGCATCAGGAGCTGAGAAATTTCACCAGCAGATCTAGGTCAGCACATTATAGGGAGAAACAATAGAGCTGATGTCAGGAATATTACCCAAAATCTGCCTCTGGTAGTCCGGGGGGATTTAAGTCATCAACTGAGCTTTCATTTGAAGAGTTTGGGGCATGGCTGTGTCAATTTGCATCCTCGTGTTTGGGATTTGGCTCACCGGGGGAGGTTCTGCTCCAGGGTTTTGTTTTAAAGGTTTTCAGTCTCTGCTGTGGTGATGATTTCCCCGTGTGGTTGGTTTGTTATCGGGGTGTGTGGACTGAGAGTGGAATCCTGTACGTGCAGCCAGGGGGGTTCGGGTTGGATATCAGGGAAAATGCCTTCATGGAAAGGAATGCTGAGCACTGGTGGAGTCCCCAGCCCTGGGAGGGAGGTCCCAAAGCCATGAGGATGTGGCACCTGGGGACATTCAGCTTGGACTCGGTGGCCTTAGAGCTCTTTTCCACCCTCAGCGACTCCGTGCTTGTGTAAATCCCCGGATTCCTTTGGAATGGTCCTTTCTGGGGTTGTGCTGTTTAGGGAGGCACAGCAGCACCCTGTGACCCTGCTGGGGACACCCAGGGACAGCCCCTGCAGGGTTTGTCCCATTTTAAACCCATCATTCCCCAGCAGATGATGCTGATAAAACCCTCCCTGGACAGGGAGAAGAATGAGCAGAGAGGAGGACGGGCAGGTCTCTGTAACCACTTCAGCATCCTGCCCAAAACACCTGCAAAAACAAGGCCTGTGTCTCTTTAAAGTTGTGTTTGGGGATTTTGGTGGTTTTTTTCAAAAAGCAAATTTTTTTGCTTCTTTTTATTTAAAGGGAAGATCTCTGGGAGGTGCTGAGTGCTGTGCATGCATTTTTGCACTGATATTAAATGTATATTAGAGACTAAAAGCTCCTTGGTGTGTACAGCAACATCCATCACCATCAGCCCGGAGATTTGAAGCGGAGACACAAAATTATGGGTTTGATGTCGGGAGGTTTTATCAAGTCGCTCCAAAACCTCCTGTGCTTCAGAGGAATATAAATAATATTATTTATGTTAATCTGCATTACAGCGCTGAGGCCTGGTCACAAAAGGGAGGAAACGCAAAGTTTTAATCCTGAGCTGATGTTTGATGTGGTATAAAAGTAGAGATTTTGCGTTGTTTTAGCACTCTAGTTGAAAGCACAATTTTAATAATAAGATAATGGAGGAAAAACAAAGATGACTGGAGTGTCTGTGGCAAAATTATAAAAACATCCTTTTCTTCTGTGAATGCTGATGGATACCAGGAAACCACCTCTCTAGCAGCTGGGTAATTTGATTTTGTGTACAATTACAAAAGATAATTAAGCATCTGAGAGGAGGGAAAAAGAAAAAAAAAGGAACAAAACAACAACAAAAAAATAAAATAAATTATGCCAGAATAAAACGAGTTGTCTAGCTACAGGAAAGCTATTTTTAAAGAAATCAATTATTCCCTGAAACACGAGAAGCTTCATTTCAGAAATTACAACAAAAGGAACCGCTGGTAACCACCCCAATACATCTCCATTTCTCAAAATAGTTCAGGCACTCACAGAGAGAAGCCAAGTCATTCATTATAGAGCACCCCCAGGAGAGAGATTTTCTCCAAGTGAACTTCACATTCCTCTCTTGTAGAGAAAAAGCAACCCTGAAATAAAGACAAGTGCTCAGAAAGAAAACTCCAGTGGCCTTAAAAGCTGATACATTTATGGGCAGTGGAGGGATTTTGTGGGTCAGATGGTTCATTTACGTGTTTAGCAGTTCTAAAATCCTGGGGTTTAGATTAAAAACTCTCTCTGTAGGAGTGACTGGACTGTAAATACATCATTATTTTAAATAATTGATCATAATAATTATTAAGGTGTTATTATTACCTTAAGAATTATTGAGGTGAACACTTTATTAAGGTGTTCAGGTGTTAAATGATAGAGAAGAAAAGGTTACATCAGGTTTGATTCACCACTAGAGACTGTTGCTTCTGCAAAACGACAGCATTTTATGCAAAAGTCTGGATAAAATTCCTGCAAAAGCAGCCAATACATGCAGTAATATTTTCACAATAAAATAGATTTTCCACAAGAGAAATTACAGTTTTGCAAAATTGGCGAGTCAGACGCAGAAAAGAGCCCTCTCAAAATTGATTAATTTTTTTTTTTTATTTTTAATCCTGCCATTACTTTTTGATAATAAGACAATAAATTGCTGCGTTCTGCTAATTTATGATTTGGCTTTGAAAGATTTCACTTTGGTGGAGGATTAGCAGAGCTGTTGTGTGCAGCACTCAGCGAGGTAAAGAGGCTTTGCTTTTGGCTGTTTTCAAAGGGATTTGATCCTTGCCATCCCTGCAGAGCTCTCCCTGGGAATGGCCATGACAGGGAGCTGGAAATGGGCCCTTGGCAGGAGAGATTAACTCTGCACCTTTGCTTGGTGGATCAGCTCGATGGGCAAGAGAGCCTGGATCAGTTTATGCACAATCCAGAGCCTCTGATGGGTTCATTTTGAAGCACTCCTTCAACACGAACAAGGAAATCATCTCAATTTCCTCTCTGCTCTTCCCTGTATTTTCCTCGTGTACGGTGCTGCCCCTCACTGACATTTTTGTTCTCCCAAAAGCTCAGCTAGCTGGGAACTGAACCAACAAGTTTTTCAGCATCATCCTTCCTCTCTGAGGCCTCAGGGATCTCCAACATTCCCTGAGAAAAGGATGAAGCCTTTCAGTTGTAGCTGTGATCCTGCACACCGTGGGTTCCACACCAAACCTGCAGATTTTTTTGCTGTTGGTTCTTCATGCAAAGCAACTCACGAGGAAAAAACACCTCAGGTTTGATCTTTAGGGTGATGCCCTGTTTTTTTTTTTTTTTCCTCTTATCTTTTGTGGTTTGCTGAGAAGGGATTGGTGGGTGAAGGATGGGAAGGATGAGAGAAGGTGGTCAGGGCAGTCGTTGTAAGGATGTTTTCTTTTAAAAGACAGTTTGATGAGAGTTTGATGGAAATGAGATGGCCACCAGCACAAACTTCACCAAAAGCTGTGTCTCTTCTTCAGCTTCTCTGACCTGGAGAACCTTCTGTGAGGTTTTTGGGGATGCATCTGCACCTGGCTGGAGTGGACTTGCGGATTCCTGCAGGAGGAGAAATTACGACATCACACAGAGGCTCAGCTGATACAAAACAAACCCATCTCTACTCCTTGAGCCAAAACCTCAGAGAATTACCAACCACCTTAGAGAAAGAATGAAAATCAATGTTTGAGGCTGAAAGTCACTGGCTGAAATAAAAGGTCAGGTAAGGCCTGAAGAACCATGACCCCTCTTTTCTACCTTGGTCTATCAGGAGCTGTGGGAAACGCTTGGGATGGTTTCCAGAGGAAAAAGTGGAGGAAAAGAAAACAGTTCTGGCATCTATCAAACCTGTAATTAACACTCCCATCATCGAAAGTGACTATTAGCTGAAGTTTCTTGAGCAATTTGTTGTTAAGAAGGTGGTTTCTTGCCACATCTTTTCATAAATGTATTTGATAAACAAAACCAGATTAACACTGGGCAGTATTAGGAATTCCTGCATGTAGGTTTATGCTCATGAAATAATGTTTTTTTTTTATTTTTAAAAATCATATTTATCTACCTGGGATGCACCTTTAAGTTCAGAATTGACCTTTAACTCAAAAAAAAAAAAAAATCGAATTTTGAGAGCTCCAGAAATTCGAGTCCTCTGCTGCTGGAGGATAATATTTGTGTTTAGGTTTCCCACAATTTGCCATGTGTCAGTCGTGGTGTCCCGAGGAACTGAAAGGAAGGAAGTGACAAGTTGTGGTGACAAGTCTGGAATGAAAAGATGGTGGGACGAGCAAACCTAAATAAATGCAGACACAGCTGCTCTTTTCTGTGCTGCTGCAGAGATGAAATCCCCAGGCTGACGAGTTTGGGTTTGTTGTGTCACCGCCTGGAAAACCAAATTGTGGCTCTGGGTGCTGCTGGGCAGGGAGCCCTGGGGATGGAGAGGGAAGGGAAGATCTTGTTCAACCAGCAAAGGAAAGAGGGTGAGGCTGTGGGTAAGGCTGAAATGCAAAATGCCAGCAGAGCTTCTGCCCTCTCCCTTAGTGATTTCCTCTGAAGCTGGAAGTATTTGAAGAGTGGTCATTGGTTATTTTAACCATGATTTTGTTGAATATTTCAGCCTTTCTTTGCGGGAATAACCGGGGAAAACATCAAAATATCATCTAAACTTAAACAAGTGTAGCAAAAGCAGAATTTTCATGGAATCACTGGATGGTTTTGGGTTGGAAAGGACCTTAAAGATCATCCAGTGCCACCCCTGCCATGGGCAGAGACACCTTCCATTGTCCCAGGCTGCTCCAACCTGGCCTTGGACACTTCCAGGGATCCAGGGGCAGCCACAGCTGCTCTGGGAATTCCTTCCCAATATCCCATCTAATATCCAATCTATCTCCTCATTTCTGACACGAGTTTGACCTACAGTCAAAATACCTAAAATGCCTAATTACCACTCACAATTGTTTCTGTTTTCCTATATAAAGTAGGATTTCAACATTTTATCAGGATTCAAATCTCCCTGGATCTACCCACAATCCCCAATGACAGAAAGAAAGAAAGAAAGAAAAGGAAAGTCAAGACAAGTGGAAGATATTTCATATAAGAGGATATAAAAAACTGCTTAAAGCCTCGTCCCAGCGTTTTTGACAAGATGAAATTAATTAAAAGCACTGAATCACTTGAAGTCCAGTGTAAGTTAATTGTACTTTGGCTTCAACAGCTGCAAACAACCCCAAAGTCACCCATGGGCCATGGCAAATCATGTATCCCTCAGCAGAAATCATGGATTAATTATTCCAGGCACTGAAGGGTCTGTTTGGAATCATTTTCCAGCTGTGCATGTGCCACTTGCCCCTTGTGGATTTCAGTTATCCACGGCTCCTCCTAATGCAATTGTTCATTACTTAAATGAGGTTTTTTTCTTATCCAGTTCAATAGATCAGGAAGGGTAAGGTCACCCCGAGCTCTGTCATACAATTCTTTCTAGTGTGTAATTGAACATTTTTGTTTAAAAATTGACATTCGAGCAAGGAGCAACGTTCATTTCGCTCTGGAAACAGATGCAACGTGAATTTATTTGCTTCTCAAGACTGTCCTTATCAATTCCTAATTCATTTCTCCACAATGTGGGGAGATAAAGAGAAGCTTTTTTATTCCGACTCTCCTAATTCATTCCAGCTTCCTGGCTTGAAGCAGGTCATGTTTGCACGTTCAGGGATTGATCACAATTTGTTAGAACAAGATACAATTCCCCACTCATCCCTCGCTGCTGATTTATAAATGGGTTTTATGGGCCCATCTGATCCGTGCAGGCTGTTCTTGCATTTCAAGAGGCTTTAATACATTTATTTTGACGGCAACTTTTTGTTTAATAATAATATGTCAGTCTTACATCCCGGCTTGCATAAATAATTCCTTCCCAACAGCGTGTTGCTCGCACATGAAAGCGCTCTTCAAACCATTCCTCAGCGAACGTCTCCAGGAATTCTCCTCACTCCACACCGAGAGCTCGTCATGTGTGTGTTTTATATTTGAATTGTCTGCTGGGTGAGGAAATCATTCCTGGGGCTCATTTTGGGGCTGCTGGCCTCTGCCTCTGGGCACGTTTTGAGGCAAGGAGCGTTTCTGTAAAATATAATTGGGATTTTTCTTTCATCTGTTATTCAAGCCAATCGATCAATGGGCGTTGCCCACCTTTAAAACAAAAAAAAGGGGAATTTCAGGTTGTTTGGAAAACCTCGTTGTTTCCTACCCCTGATCCAACGTTTTGACTCGACGTGGAAAAAAACAAACCCGTGAAATGTAACACGCTCGGCATCTGCAGAAGAAACGTTGCAGAAAATTCTGATTTCAGCCTCCTCTGGTTTTAAGCGCAATTAAGAGCTATTAATTCCAATATTTAATTACGTAATTGTTCTAATTTAAATCAGCTTTCATCAGTCTCCAGCTTGTACTACACAGCCATCTGAAGAGATTGGGGAGAGTTTGCCCTATTTATGACCACGTGTGTAGAGAAGTTCAGAAGCAGCTCCTGGGGGTGAATTTTTATCAGAATGATGGGCTGGGGTGCAGTTCTTCCTTTGAAACAAAAAAAAGGAAATATTTGATTCTAAATTTTGTATGGTATTATGAGACGTTAGTCCTTAAAACTGCAAATATTTCCACTTTCGAGGCAGATTTTTGCTGTCTGGAGCTGAGTGAGGCCCTTCTGGAGCTGCCCCAGGGTTTGTCACGACCTTCTCCTCTTCCTCCTTGGGATCACAGCTGGGTTCAGCTGCTGTTCCTTAATTTCTCTTGGAAAAGATTTCATTTTGCTTCCACTTGCACCCTGATGTTCTCCAAGCTGAAGCTTTCGGTGGGTCAGACTCAAGAACTTGGCTTATATTTGTAATTCCGAGATTTTTCCTGTTTTTAAGGATCCAGACAAGGTCTCTGCAGCTGTTCTTCAGTTCACACTTCCCAGTTTTTCTTCACAGTGGTGAAAAGGAGAAAGTCTTTTAAAGAACCAAAGATTTCAGTGAGTCTCTGTAACTTCAGGAGCTGGGAGGGGACACTTGAAACTCTCCAGGTTTATTTTTCCCTGGCAAAGCCGATGTAATTTTAGGATTTCTTGCTGTTTATATCCTCTAGGATGGCTTAAAAAATTGAAAACTGGTTGGGGAGGGGGGTGAAAAAGCAGCACATCCTTCCACCCTACCCAAAATACATCCACAGGAGATATTTCTGTGCACTGCAGTGCTCAGAGCACACGTTTGGGGAGAAGTTTCCACGTCAGTTCCCCTCTGAGTCACAGGGATGTGAATCCAGGATGGAGTGATGTTCCCAAGCATGTCTGCACGTAGCAGGACTTTTGGGTTTTATCTCTGAAGGCTTTCCATCAAAACCAGTGTCCCTCTGTGCACAAAAGCATTTTTTCATTCAGTGAACTCTTGTCTTTCCCGTTTACAGGCTTTGGTATTTATTGTTCCTGGAGAATATCTATTAAATAAATTAAAATACTGTGGTTACTGAGTTTATAGCTCGTGTTTTCTGAATAAACACAGAAAACCTGCAGTAGCACAGCTGTATACAAACTTTTCTCTCTCAAAATGGCCTTTAACTTCATAACAATGAAATAATAATAATAATTATAATAAATCTCTCCCACTGCCATCAGTCACACTTAAATCACGGTGAATATTTTATTAAAAGGAAAGATTGCAACAAAGTAATTTTAAGGCAGCAGAATTGAAGTCAGTTCTTGTGGGAAGGGACTACTGTTCTTTCCTTCAGTCTATGATTAATTTTTAAACAAATGGAACTACACAGGCGTGAGACCTTAGAGGCTTCTGATTTCCTCCTCTCTGCAATGTTCTGATTAAACAGCGAGACAGGAGGATCCCAAAGATCCAGATTTGAGAACTCCTGTAAATATTGCAGTTTGTTTCACACTGGAAGCTTCTGATACAATGGGCCCGGGCTGTGATGGATATTTCATTTTCATCCCATGTCATTGTCAGGGCTGGGGTGATTCGAGGTCCTGAAACTGGGAGGGTTTGGAGTGTGAGCGGGGGGTGAATCCAAGGTGCTGTAACAGAGCAAATCCATCCCATTATCCTAAAGAGAATCCCAGGGTCATTCAGGTTGGAAAAGATCAAGTCCTGCTGTTCCTCACCCCTGGCTCCTGCCCCCAAGCCCTCCCCAGGGCTTTTAAACCCCTCCAGGGATGGGCACTCCACTACTGCCCTGTCCCAGGGCAGGACAACCCTTCTGGTTCTCATATTTTCCCAAATATCCAAAACTCAAACCTCCCCTTGTGCATTTTGAGGCCATTTCCTCTCATCCTGTCCCTTGGGACACGAGCCTGAGCTCAGCCAGCTCCAGCTCCTTGCAGGGAATTTGGGATGCTCACCCTCTCTCTGCTCACACTGGGCACATCCAGCCAGCTCATCCAGCTCCAAATATCCAGAATAAATCCCCTCTGCTGTCCATTAACACAAGGAATGCAATGAGAACCTGCTGCTGTGTCTGGTTTTGCCTCTCTCTGCTGTGGGGTTTAGCAGGAGCTCTTTAACACCAGCATCGTTCACCGGGGGGGCTCTGGGTTCATTTTTGGGAGCAGGCGAGGCTTTGATTTAAGCTCAAAGTCAAGCCTTGGTGACTCACACTGGTGTCTGAGCGCTGTAAATTTAGAAAATACACTCCATAATCCTCAGGCCAGCAGCTGTTTACTCCATCTGATGAGAATCTCTGGTGCTTTGGCTGCAATAGAATATAGAGAAAAAACCACCTTAAGTGGCTTAGGTAATTGTGCCAAATCCTGTTTGATTAATGCACTTCATGTCCCCATTGCTCCACTTGCAGCTTTGGACCATTCT
>VWYP01033822.1:2194-24788 GCA_013400435.1 Pycnonotus jocosus
TTTTTTTTCCTACCAGGAGTGGGATCAGCTACTGGCCTGTGAACCACAGATGCTGGGGAATTGTCATCCCTCAAGAGATTCAACTTGCTGGAGCAACCTGCCTCAGTCTGCCCTGCTGCAAGAGTGTGGGGGGCAGAAGGGGTTGGAAGAGGTGACGTGAGTGTCTTCCAAGCTGAAATTAAAGTGATATTCTGCTGATGCAAAAATAAAGAGTAAATTGAAGTGATGAGTGCCATAAATGCCTCTGTTACAAAGTGTAATGAATACAAAATGATTGGACAAAGCCCCATAATAGGATTGCTTTTATGCCCCAGTTTTATTTTCACTTATATACTGCTCACATTATGGGCTGTAACTTACCCCTGCATACTGCCAGCACGCAGACTATTTTTTCATAATTTTCTTTTGGATCATCAGTTTTCCCTCACACACAAACTGCAAGCAAATACCTTTACAGCTTTACAACAAAAGGAATTATTCTAGATATACAGGAACAGAGCATATCTATTATATCTTTTGTGCCTTTGATTCAGTGCCATACAGTGTACATTTCATGAAAATAAATAGTATTTACTATGATGTAAATCGAGAAGATGTTTCCTAAGCATGGTATGAACCAGAGCCAGACATCTTCCTCTTTTATGCACCTTTAACATTTCTTTTTATATCAGCACGTTTCTCATTCTGGCCATCTCTGACAGGTTTCAAATTATAATGCTCTTTTTTTTTATATTCTCCACACAGCAATCAAATCTTTAGACCTTGAGGAGAAGGAGGAAATTAGGGCCATTAACATGTTAGAGAATTGTTTGATTTACTCATTATAAATTATTCTGAAGCTGAGCAGCTCATAACACATGCCCAAAGGGAAGACAAATTTTGATTGGCAGTGTCAAAAAAGTCAAGGACATAGAGAGGTTTTGTTAATAATTACTAAGTGCCATTAAGAAATGCTGTGTGCTGTCTTCCCAAAATCAGGGTGATTCTGATCCAGAATTTCTCAGCTATCAAACGTAGTAAGACCTGAATTTATAATTAGAAGACAGATTAAGAATATATGCTGTAAACTTTCTCTTAATAACTATAAAAGATGAAAATATTTTTTAAAAATCTAGTCAAGCTGGAAAAACAAACTTGAAGATAGAAAAACCCCTCAGAGAAAAGTTCAAAGGTGACTGCGGGGAGGCCTCTTTTTTATGATTTCTTAAACCTCATTATTTTCCTCACTATATCCACAGCTTTCCATCAATTATCAAAAATACACAACAAACACCAGTTGCATATCAGCCAACAGGACCTTCTCAGAACCCCACCTTTACCCTGTGACCCCTCTTATGGGATGGGTAACATAACAGCATAAATCCTCTGTAACCTTAAATCTCTGTGCCAAGTGTGGCAGCTCCACAGTCTGACTGTACCTGTTAAGTGTGTGAAAATTGTGTTAAACTCCAGAAAAATATTTTCTTATACAAGAAAATTGTGCAAAACCTCAGTTTTCAGGAAAGCAAAAGCCACAATATCCTAGCAGAGGAGGGAAGTGCAATTTTACCATCCCTCCACCTGAACTAAGCCAAAAATCTTGCCTGAAAAAAAACCAGGTTACAGACCTTACAGATGGAACTGTGCAAATTGACAGTTTTCACTAAAAATTTGGACCTTCCCAAGGTTTTGGAAGAGGTTCTGTCCTTTCTGTACCAATCAGGGGTAGCAGCCCAGGTGAAACAGAAGCCCTGTGCCTCTGGAGTGGTGTGTGATGCACTCCTGGATCACTGCACTAGGGTTTGCTTTTCTTCCTTAGGTGCTCCATATACAAATTCTAAACACCACCTGAGATGGAAAACAGGAAAAAAGATCATCCAAGCACCACTCTTCTCGCTGCTATTACAAAACTCTTCACTCCAATGAAGAGAGAAAATGGATGTGCATATTTGAATAACATTTTTTTTTATTGCTTGTACAAACTATAGTAGACCAGCCAGATAGGAAGACAGGACTGGATTTTTTTTTCCATGTTGTCCTACACTATCCCCCTTGCAGGCAATTTTCCCCTCTAGCAACTTTAAAGCCCTGCTCAGCTTCTGAAGCCACCTTGATGTGTGTATGTCTTTCTAAAATAAATAAGACAGCCTAGCTGCCCCCTGGGTATGGCACAATGGCTCAGTGACATCCTGGGAACAACTGAGAGCTGCCACAGGGTTCTCTCCTCATTTTCAGCAATAGAAGTTCACTGCTCTGTCAGAATTAAAAGCACTTTACAGGGGGTTTCCTACGGACAGAAATTTTTAAAGCCAGAGAAGATCAAAATTTTCTTTCTGGCACTTAGAAGTATTTTTAATTTGTAGTAGAAATGCCATGTTGTTCTTTTAGAGCTGGAGCTGTATTATTGCAGACCACTAAAACTACAGAGTAGCTGCATCAAGGTTTTTTTGTTTCATTTTTACAAGATCACAGATAATTAACATTTTATTTTGAAAGCATTTTTTCTTTGAAAAAAAAATCCAGTAATCATTAATTTTTAATGTACTGAGCTAAGGATTTGTCTTTGATATCGTTATTACAGACACTGCACGTCTGTAAATTTGAAGTGATAGGACAGCAAATACCTTCAGAAGGACAGACACTGCCTTTGAAGTCAGTATATATATGGTTTAACATAAATGTAATTTCACAGCAAACTGCCTTTTATTGTTCACTCTTGTTTTGTCCTGACACTCAGTGTCTTGTAAAAAACATTCTGAACTTTGATATAAATAAATAATGTAATACTTTCCTTTAAACTCTTTGAAAATAAACTAAATGGAGACAGGCAAGTGAGATAGAGAACACATTCCCTTGCACACAGACTTGCATGAATTCCAGTGTCCAGCACACCCTGAGAAGCTCCATGTCTGCCACATCTGATGGCCAATCCATTTAAAGTCAGATGGATCAGATCTTCAGCCCTTTTAAAGGCTGCAGTGCAGCAATTTTTCTTTATCTGAACACTTCTTTGTAGGTCATATTCTGCTCTACTGTGAGCAAAAATTGCCATAATGTTGGTTTAGAAATGTTGGGCTTATAATTTCTGCCTTTTAGCCCTGTAAAAATATCAGTTTTAGCAGTTAATGTGGAACAAGAGTGGTTATATTCTTAACCACTTCACAATGAGTTTCTAATTTTATTCTTTTGATAGAGAGGGGCATGTCTGCCTTCAAAGTCTGTAAGCCTGGGAACCAAAGAGGGATCCCACTGTCACAGAAAGGAGAGAAAATCTGGCTAACAAAAAAATTGCAATTAAGATTGAGGTTCCCTAAGGCAAGACAGCCTTTTGTCATCAAAGAAAACACAGACAGCACCATGTAACTGACCTAAGAGTGCTGGCTCATTAACGACCTGCATATTTATGATATTTGTGATGGAATGACTATTGCAGAAGTGTAAGGAATATAGCATATTTCTATCTGTATTAAGGACTGCCTCATTTCTACAGCAGCCATGCTTGCAGAAAGGCAGTCTGGGACAGCATTGCCAGGATCCAACCTTCAGGAAAGAGAAACAATGGGATTGTGCACACAAAACCCCCAGTGAGCCCCAAATTCAGGCTGAAGCTGACCGCACAACCCAATATTAAACTAAAAGAAATAAATCTGAATGTAAGAGCAAAACAAGGAAGTGAAAGATGGAAGATGAAGCTGTGGATGAGTGGATGAAGTTCCCAGAGAAGCTGTGGCTGCCCCTGGATCCCTGGAAGTGCCCAAGGCCAGGTTGGACAGGGCTTGGAGCAACCTGGGACAGTGGAAGGTGTCCCTGCCCATGGAAGAGGGTGGGACTGCATGAGCTTTAAGGTCTCTTCTGACCAAAACCATCCTGGAATTTTGTGGAAGGGAAGATACGTCAGACTAAAACCATGTGGTCCACATGGGCGATGTGCCAGAACCTGTCCATCCATTTTATCCTCAGAAATTCAGGGAAAAGCCTGTTTGGGGGTTTTATTTCAGAAAAGCAGATCTCACTCCTCATTTCTGAACTTTACAGTTCTCAACAGGGCAAAGGGAAAGGGTACAATTCTTCAAGGAGAATGAGGAGCAAGAGCCTCTGTGTGCCCCATCACCATCCTACCCACTTCAAACACCTGAAAAAAACAATTTTCCTTTTCATTATCACCCAGCCTCACCTTGACTGGGAGTCAGTAAACAGACCTCTTCTGACTCCAGTTGTGTGACTCTAACAGCAAAGGCTGTGTTACCACAAAGAGAGTAAGACTCTCAAAACATGAAATTTCAGCTTGCTTCTGCTTTACATTGACCAGTCACAAAATGTGATTGCAAAGGGTGTAATTCTCTTTTCCTGATGGTTTGGCATTGCTTGGACAGCTCTGCCTCCAGTGCAGTGGTACCTGACTCACACAATGCCAGTGACATGGGGACAGGGGCCAGAGCTGGATGCAGCTGATGAAACATGACAAGCATAAAAAATTAAATGAAAGAAAACATTCCCTTTGATGTGATAGCTGTGATCAGCTTGACACAGAGTTGGTTGTCTAAATTTCTGGCTAACTTGAGGGTGGAAATGCTGGTAAGTCAGGAAGATTTCCAAATTTTTGAAGTCATAGTATTTCTATTCCAACATATTTAATTGATAAAATAACCAGTAACAAGACACTGCTTGCAAAAATATTTCCCACTTGGGTGTCACAACTGATTACTCATCCTGTTATATTATTTTTATTTTATCCAATGGATTTTCTGTCAGCTAAGACCAAGGAATATGCATATTTTTCTACCATAGCAGCTTTAACTAAAACATTATTTAGTTTTCTTAATGTGTTTTAATAACGTATTTTCTCAACAGATGCGGAAATGAATTTTCAAGCCTGCAGCAAATCATGTGAGTATTGCACCTAACACACCAACTTCAAGTGCAAAATACTACAAGGATAACAAAGTTACGAAGGAATATTAAAATTTTATCCCTGTTCTACTGTGAATCATTTAAATTTCAGAGATTTTGCTAATAGCTTAGATAAATATTTAATACTTCTGATTTTCTGTTTAGACATTCTTTGAAATATAAAACAAAAATGGCAAATAATATGGCATCTACTGCAATTACAACCTTTTTTTACCAAGATAAATATTCCAAAAAGCAAGGCTCCATCATATTATTATTGGAGATAAATATTGGAAGTTTAGAAAGAGGAAACTGTGGGACAGAATTACCAACTCCTTCTCTCACTCAATTATTTATCTTTACTTATTTGCTCTTTTAAACTAAAAGTAGTAATCAAACACTTTATATAGGTTTATAGCAACGGGTCAGCTAGAATCTTCCTCTCTCTATTTATTGAGGGTATTCTGTTTTAAAAACCTTTATTGAGGAAAGGTTATGAGCAGAACTAGGATTAAAAGGATTTTTTTATTGAGGGTACTCTGCTTTAAAAAATGCTTGTTGAGTAAAGGTTATGATAAAAACTAGGAAACTATAAAAGCAGAGAGCTGGGCTTTTAATAAATATATTCATTTGGACTAAATGTTATAATCCCAGAATCTCCTACTGGTTTGAGCAGCAAAGTTTGATAAACAGATCCAGCTTGTGATCAGTCTGACAAAATATAAAATTTCACCTGCTAAGTGCCAAAGATTCCACCAACTGCTGTTGCTGCTGTAAACATTTAACAGCTCTCAGAAATATTCCCGTATTTTCGCTCTCATAAAAAGTTCTTGTTCTGCAGAGCCCTGGTTTCATGGGGGCCGATAATCAAAGCATCCAATTCATACCTTTTATACTTCTGTTCCAATGATGTGAGAAATTTTTGAAGAGTTATTTTTCCCCTTCTGTAGGAACACTATTTCCTCTCTATCCAGGTAAATAGTCATAGATCTAAAAAAGGCCATTGAATTTTTATGTCTTAAAAGACTTATCTGAAAGAGGAATACTCTTTTCAATCTTCAGAACTAGGCATAAAACTGTTTTCAAATGTTACATTTTTATATGCTCCACAATTTATTCTCAAAAATGATGGATCTACTTCCAAAAAGTGACAGAATACTGCAGTGTAAAAGATGAGTTTCAGATTAATGAACTGTACTATCTACCATTTATTTAAACAACAGATAAAAAACCTTCACTGAAAATTATCATCTTAAAAGATGGAAATAATACCTTAGAATGATGTCACAAACTTAATATCAAGTACTTTTGGGCTGTCTGAAAAAGCAGAAAAAAAAAGAAATAAAAAGCAGAAATATTAAGTATAAATAGTAGAGCACCATGCACCATACAATGCATAATGAAACCTTTCATCCATGAATTGCAGTAAAGATTTTTATAGTTTCGGTATCTAATGAAATTTATTTCTGATACCTAATTGATATTGACTTTCTCAATGATAACCCCATTTATATCTAATAAATTATGGATATTGATTCCATTTAGACCCCTAAACAAACAAATAAATAAATAAAAAATACAGGATTACTGTAGATCTGAAAGCTTTCAATTAAAAACAAAACAACCAAACTTGCTCAGGTACAGCAGGATACATGATGACATAAAAGTAATATTATTTTAATGGAGAATTTATATGGAAGAAATTAACATTAGAAACTAAAGAAGTTAAAATTGTCCCCCAAAACTAAAATTTTAGAGATCTAAATAGCAGATATATGTTAAAACAATTATGACCAGCCAACAAAATCAATCAAATATATTTCTTGACTTGTAGCAAAAGTAAATACTGTGGGTGCATGTTTTTGTGTAAATATTTTTCCGGTTGGAGGCTCTCAACTACAAAATATAATGTTACATATATTAGAGGAGCTTTACACGTTAAAATAAACAAAAAAGGAACTATACAATTGGTTTAAATTTCTACCACCTTTAAATCTCTTCTGCTTTCTTAACTCACAGAAACTTTAAAGAGCAGCACAACTGCATTTGTTCCCAATAAAAGGACCACAAGAGCATCCAAATCTGGTTCAAATGAAACCCCTAAAGTTTGTATTTAGAGGTCCACAGCTGTGGTTTCTATTTTAGTTTTACTTTCAATGCAACACTGTGTAATTTTCATTTACTTTTCATTCCAAGGTGTCTATTTACATTTCCTGTCTCCAGAGACTCCACACCCAGCTATGCGTTTCAAAGGACACTGCTGAAGATCCAACTCCAGCCAGAAGAAATGGAGACACAATCAGAAGTTTTCCACTCACAGGTTTGTAATGGATTTATGGCATTTAAATATCACTCCATGCTTTGGAAGAAAGAGCCACTAAATGCAGGTTGAGCTGCTCTAGGGAGAGAATGATTAGGCAAAGGTCTAATCAGTGCAACATTATGCTACTTTTTATTAGTCAAAACTTACATCCTGTGTGTGCAGCTTGGGACTGTTGAGGAAAATAAAAGATTTGTTGAAAGCTCCTGCAAGACCAGGTCACATTTTAATACTTTAGTGGGTATCTACTGCCTAATGTTTCCTCTTACATGTCTCTTTGTAAACTTTATGCTGACCTTCGAAACTGAAGATGGATCAATACCATTTTATAAGACTATAAAACCATATGAAACACTAGGTCAATACTGTATTTTTATCATGCTCGTGATATAATGCAGTCCTGCACATCAAATAACCCTGAGCATACCAGAGAAGGCTCAAAGTTTTGTTTAAAGATATTAATTAATTCAGCCAAGTGCTGGCCAACACCAAATCTGCTGAGTGCCAAAAAATTTAATCAGCCCAAAGACACCTGAGTGTCCAAAAATTCTCCATGAACACAAAGGATGAAGATGATGCAAACTTAAATTTTCCAAATCCAACTAAATCTGGGATATTTTGTATGCATGATTTAATACTTCTTTGTGATCTAACTCAATTTTCACATGAACAAAAAATACCTTAAATCCTGAGTAGGTTCTACAGAGATTTACCATAAATAGTGTTTTCTTTGCTCTTGCATCACAGTTTTTAATTAACAGCAGAAGCTCACTGTGTTTTTATAAAACCCACATAAACACAAAGGAACATTAATAAACAAACATGACTTGAAAAAAAAAACATAATAGCAAAGCAGAAGAAAAGGGAAAGAGGAACAAAAGATTATTTGACTTTTCTTGTGAGGAAAAATAAAGAGAAAAAAGTATCTGTAATTAGAATTTGCAATTATTTTTGAAAAGCTCTCACATTCCAGGTGCAAGCATGAATAAAACCCTTTGGATCAAAACATCTCTATGACTTTTCCATCAGCTGGAAAGCAATTAGGCCAGCCCCTCTCACCTCCCATAATGAAAGATCTCTCCATCTTTATGGTAGACCTACCTTGGGGCCAGCATCAAATTTGACTCCTGAATCCTTTCCAGCTTTGGTTTTATCACAGCCTGATATAGAGCAGGGGAGCCTCGTTGACTCATCTTTAATCAGAACTGTTTTCTTCTGCTGGCCAAGGAACTCATCCTCCCAAATGTGTGCTGCTCCCCATCCTTTGTGCAATTAACACCCATCTAAGCCCTGTGAGTTGGAGGGATAATGCTCAGATTCAAGGGCAAAACTCTTTTATTGCCCTCAGCATGAGAAATCTGTACACATGAAATGTATCCCTCGCCAGAGAAACCCCCACACACCCCATCTCTAAAGAGAAAAGTATTCCTTCTGTTCAAATAAAGCTGCAAAGGCAATCTCCAAACAAACATTCAGCTGGATCAATAGCTAGAAATTGAATAGAACAATGTCTCATGCTGCTTTATAGAATTTTCAAAAGATTTGAACCATGCAAGCCCAACTTTTCAAGTTTCGCCACTGGGATTTATAGTCTTGTTTTCTGAGTCTAGGAAAAAACTAACAAAGAACAGGTTCACCTACGAAATTTTAAAAAAACCCCACTGTTCTGTACGGTCAAAAAATACCAGGGGTCTAAACTTAAGCATAGAAAAGTAAGGGCATTCCAAGTTAGGCTCAGGTGTTTTTGCTTACCTTGGAGAATTTCAGAGCTGAAATAGGATTTCATACATCTTTCTTTTTAAAGCTCAAGTACAACAGATGTAATTCATCTTTACTAAGATCTGATAACTTGACTATAAAAATTAAAATTTTCATTAACATATCCATGAAAACAGCTTTTCCGTGACTTTTTAGGGGTTTATTTTTAGGGGAATATTGTTAATTTATTTAATGACTTTTTTCCCGCTTGAATAGCAAGATATTATAACTTTTCTCTATAAACATGCTATCAGTTACTTAATTTTCTATAGCACAAACCCAAGAAATTGGTATTTTGTTTACTAACTACTGGCCTACAAGACGTAACTTAACTACTGGCCTACACCATGAAGAAAANCTGCATTTGAGTGTTCCATTTTTCTTTGTGGAAAATAACTTTAGGGCTGAAATTTATCTTTATTTATTTTGGCTGAGAATTCTACAGCCATGTGATCTAGGAGAGCTACCCAGTTCCTCAGGTAAGGTGACAACAGAAGCTGAAAGAACAATTTCCCACCTCCCCAGGAGTCCTTCCAGGTGTGATTTAGTTTTGCTGTCACCTGTCTGGTTATGCAAAGCATCCTGCTGTTTTCCAGAGCAAACCCAGATGTCCCAGAGACTGCATAATTCCCACAACATATCATAAATGAGGAAAACAGATTTTCAGAAAAGGAGGTAGGAATATGGTGCTCCCAGATTTGGATCCCACCACGTCCAGCATTATGTACCTGTCTAGAATTCTGCTGTATGGTTTTGTTTTGGTTTTTTTTTTTTTTTCCATTTTCCTAAGTCACATGAATTTGCCCCCAAAGAACTCCAATCCTGCAGGCTACTGGATCTACAAGTCAGTATAACTGCAGTATTCTTCTGAAAGAGATAATAACAAAATTTGTCTTTATCAACTGTGCATCATCATAGGCAGTCTCAGAGAAGAACAGTGAGAAATGTTAGTTCTTTTGAAAAAATAGGGATTTTTTTATATATATAACAGAGGTTAAAAGAGTGAAAGAGTCAACATTTTTTAATAATCCAGGAGAAAGTCATCCAAACAGCAGCATGCACAGAATTACCCATCATCTAGATTTGATACAAGATCCCAATCTCTGATACAATCATGTATCGGCTGTGGCTTGGAGACCTAATTTTCACCAGGAAAGATGCATCTCAAACATTTATTACTAAAGTATTGCCTTGGTTGAAGAAACAAGTAGGTAAAAAACATATTATATGAAGAATAAAGACAAGTGCAGGCTGGGATTATTATATTTAATTACTTTAGATGACAATGATTTTTTTCCCCCTGTCTTTCACATATACTTTTTTTGTCTTTTTTCTGTGTTCCTTAACTCTAAGTGTAAAAAACAGGAATTATTTTCATTTCCAGTAACAAAACAAGTCTGGGTTTTTTTTGGTTTCTTTTTCTCACTGAGTTAACTTACACAATATTTGTAATCATCGCAAAGAAGCTCAGAAACACATAATTTCTTGTTTTGGTTTGGGTTTTTTTTCCTTTAAATGTCTCAGGGGAGATTCTACTTTTTTTAGAAGGTGTGAACAAATAAGTTATCAGAAAACATGTCAAACTTGAAAGTCTCATACTCCAACTGTGGAAATTAGTACAACCTACTCTTGTCTCTTATAATTAGGTCTATTGATTTGTGTGGTTTGTTTTACTCGCATTTCATACAAGTATAAACAGGTGAGAAAGTAGCAAGGAAAAATATAAACAAAGCAAATAAAGTGGTTTAACATAAAGGAAATGCCTAAAAGTATGAAATTCATTATTATAGTGTAACATAATCTAATCTTGTCTTATTTATTTATAGCTTTATAGCTATCTGAACTATATCTGTTACATTTTAAAAATTTCCAGGACCATGGCAGACAAAGGCCACAAGCAGGGACACTTTCCACTATCCCAGGCTGCTCCAAGCCCCATCCTGCCTGGCCTTGGACATTTCCAGGGGTCCAGGGGCAGCCACAGCTTCTCTGGGCACCCTGTGCCAGGGTCTCATAGGGAAGGAATTCTTGTTAATATCTGAGCTCTGCCTGGAGCCTTCTCTTTTCCAGGCAGCTCTCACAGCCTGGCTCCATGGAAGATGGGCCCCAGCCCTCAGGCCATCCTTGTGCCCCTGCTCTGGACTTGCCCCAGCAGCTCCACATCCTTTTTGTGTTGGAGCCCTGGGAACTGGAGGCTGCCCTGGCTGAGCTGAGACCTCACTCCTGGGTCACAGTGAGCTCCTCACCAATGGAAAATCCAAATCCTTCTGCAGGACTGCCCTCATACCCTGAGACTTTTTAATTTAAATTCACTCAAGGTTAACTACCAGGTACTCTGACACTTAGGCCAACTTTAGTAAATATTTCTCGAAATAATAGATTTCTGTACCACGCGCAAGGAAAAAAAAATCAACAGAGATATTTAAATGGCCATCAATATTTTGTTCTGAATACCCTTTTAAAATCAAATGTAACATGCTACCTAACTTCTGACTGCTCAAAATATAGCAGAATCATTTGTAAGCTGAATGACAGATAGCTGGAATTGAATTGACTTCTATAACCAGAGCTCTCCTCCCTTGGTAGGTATATATGAAAATGGAGTGCACTTATGAATGTCATGCTCTGCTTTCTTCCAGAACTGCACACTTTTTTCTGGAAGTAAAATCAATACAATAAATCAATACCTTTCCAAAGTACACAGCTGCAACAGCAAGGCATTACTGTCTTCTAGTTGCAGTGCAGTGATTTGAAACTTTTATTTCGGAACTGAAATACGAGTTTTTTACTGCTATGTTTTTTAGATCTCTAAGGGTTTATGTATATTAACCTTGCTCCAGAACATCAAACCTCAGAGACCTGATAATGTTGGAGTACAGCCACCAAAATAATGACAAATTTCCATTTCCACTTTTCTCCAACAAAGCTTCTTACGTTTGAATCTGGAAATGCAGTGTAATATTTCGTTCCTCAATTCTTAATTTAGGACTGAAAATTTTACTTTTTCTCTCATTCAATCTCTAATTAACACACTCATTCCATGATGACAGACTTCGAATATTTTTAGTTATTCCTGCTACAAGCTTCTAGGCACTACAGCTGCATAGAGCATATATTTCCTCATTAAGGCAGTGGTGATACAACTAACATTTAAACGTGTGAATATGTAATTCAGGAGTACAGGGATTAGTTATCTGGCTGAAAACTCATGAATACATATGAAAACAGTGATTACCTAAAAAGATCCTTTGCAGGTTTCTAATGTAAATGTGTACGTTCACAAATTACTTGGAATGATATGAAATAGAGCTGGTTCCCTTGAGAGGCAAAGTTGCTGTTCCATAAATTGTTTCAGGACTGTGTTTATTATCACTTTTTTTTTAGAAGAGTGGATGATTCTCTATCACAACTTGATAAACATTCATTATAGCTGCATCTATTATGCCAGCAAAAAATGTATCTAATATTTCTACATGACATTTATATTCCAGGAGCTTACTGTGTCAAATGGAAAAAACCCCCCTTGTTTAACAAAGCAGATAAACAAACTTTTCAGTCCAAATTTCTTGTCTTTTAACACTTATAAAGCACCTTCCAGAGAATACCCCTGCTTACTGTAAATAAATTTAACTTATAAAATATTAACATCTGTAATCATATGCATAAATGATTATCCAGATTGCACATTGTGAGTGGATTTTGACTGGAAAATATGAGACCTGACTGAAAGGTTGAGCCCAAATTACAGTGGAATTGTAAGAAAAGACTGGAACTCAGTTCAAGGCGAACCAAAACTGATAACAAGAGAAGGTTGGTTGTAATTTTTGGGGTTGAATAAGGAGAACAATTGTTGGTCTATCAATCCCAAAGTGAAATAAGGAAGCAGCCAGAAGAATATTTATCTTCATGGTGTGTCCTGTGAGGAACAAACCCGTGGAGGAGCAGGCAGTGTACTCCAGTTTATAGGGAGAGAAGTTGTGTACGAGCAACTTATCAACTATGAGGCCAGAGATAAGAACCACGAGCAAGGGGAATGATCAGAAGGGTTGTTTGGGTGTCTGGGAACATGTAGCCACCTCAGCTTTGCTCTTGTGGGGTGACCTGTGACTTCATGGGAAGTGGCCAAGTGCACGAGTCCACAGAGAACGAAACACAACCACGAGCAGAAGCACCACTGCCAAAATGCAGTCACCTAACAGCCCCATCACCCTGAATGGATCACAAATGTATTAAAATCATCATTATTCATTTATTTCGTGCTCTTCACTGCAAAACTAGCAGCAATTTTGGTTTCATACATGCAGCAACACTGGGTAAGAAAATGGGATGTATGTAATATTTCTGCTCTCATAATAATGTAACAGGATATCTGAGGCTGGTGGAACTGTCAGCTGTTCAAATTACCTATAAATTGCCTCTTTCCAAATATTTGACAGGAACACAGCTTTGAAATGTTTTTGCAGCCAGCATTTCAATAACAGTTTGTGGTAAAATTGCAGCTGACTGAAATTCTCTCACTGTTTTGAGTGAAAAGAAGAAATTGGACAGCGAGAGGCTGCTCAGACTCTCAGCCAAAGTCTTCTGCTAGGATACATGGGATTACACTTCCATTTAGTCCCCCTAGAGCCTCTGTTTTATTTGAGGAAGAACCCAAAATAAGCACACAAAGGATCAAAAGTGCCTTTCAAGGTTAGTGCAGAAATTGGAGTTTGTCAGAAGATGGTGCTGTTAGGCTGTTTTTATACAAGAAAATTACTTCTATTTACAAAAATAAGTTTAATCTCTGTGAAGACCCCAAATTGTTGATTTGTTTCAAACATGAACATATTTAATAAATAAGTAATTTTGCATTTGTTAAGGCAGAGCTTTGACCTTGAACTACTTCACTAAGTGTTTACTGATGCACCCGGGAAATCTTTTCTCAATGGGATTGAGCTTAGTTTCTGACAAATTAAATAAAATTCAGGTTCAGAATTATTCCAGCTAAATGTGGGATAACATGCATGGCTTCAGACATCACAGTTTTTTCCAGTTATTGGACATACCATAGGTAGGCTTATTGATAATTTCATATTGGCAATGAACTGGCTGCATGGGCTGCAAGGCCAAGGTCAGACAGTCTCATTAAACACACAAAGAGCTGAGCATTGCTGAGGGCACCCAGGAGAAAGAAACTCAGGAAAAATTCCAATACCACATCCATACAAACATCAAAAATTTTTCTTATAAGAAATCTACATTTGGGGTTCTTCTGTTGAAAATCATTCTTACTGTATCTGCAGCAATTCCTAAGAGATATTCTATGTAGATACTTCTGAAAAAACATATCATAACCTGCAACCATTTTTTTTTCTTCAGTACTTGTCTGACATTTAATGATAAGTATTTTTCATAGCAGATTTCAGTAAGGGGGAAACTTGATCAGCTGCTGTGGGGTGGATATTTCCAGCTTTTCCTTCTAACCAAACACTTGAAACATATTTCCATTTTCCTGGATGAATTAAAGCTCTGTCTTTAAGATCACATTGGAGAGAAGATCTGCTTAAGAGACTCTTGCCTTGGAGAGTGGGAAGTGGGCACTTGTGGAAGGAAGCCTAAGAACAAAGCAAATAATTCTGGTTCTTTCCATGGCTCCCTGCAGCCTGCAGTTTCCAGGCTAATCTGAACACTTGACTCACTTGTTCTCTGGGCTCAGCTGCTTGGAAAGCTGTTCAGTATTGGAAAAGAAATAAAATCACAATGAAGAGTTACAGAACTAAGCACTGTCTTCTTTCCTTCCTGTTAGAATAAGAGGCTTTGAAAAGCCAGATTTAAGATGCTACAAAATCCTGGCAAGAAACAAAGCAAGGGTATGTTATCTTTAGGTGATGTCCCTCTCAAAATTTGTGTTTTGTTCTTTAGGGTTTTCTGATCTTTCTGCAACCTGATCTTACTAACAACTAAAAAACCACACAGCAAACCCACTCCCCTGTCCCCCTACCCCAAAACTGGACCAGTGGTACTTACAAGTAGGTTTTTTCTGTGAATATCTGGGGCTTTGAAACAGCTTTAATTTTTGAAAAATGAAAGAAGTACAAGGAAGCTAAAGAGTAAGAAGACCTGAGAGAGCAAGAAGAATAGAAGAGACCATTGCACAGGGCATCTCCACTTCCATCTGAACAGGAACTGTGACATGACAAAGAAAGAACAATCAGAGCTTTGCTCGGAGGTTTTGCCCTAAAACTTTGTCCTTGACTTCACCTTATATTTCTGTTTGGAGAACCTCCTCTCTCACTCCGTCTTACCCTCCATAAAATGACATTTGCCACTTGTCCACTCGGATTTTAAGCTATTTCCACTGAAGCAGGTCCTGGTCACTCACCTGCAGAGTGCAGGGGAAGCTGGCACTGACCTTGGCTGCTCCTCAGGCACTGCTGTGAAGAGTACAATTAATAACATCTCTTCCACGGCTTTCCTTCACTTGGAAATCACACCAAGCTAGATCACAACCTTGAGAAGTCACTTAGTGGTGTTTTCTAATTGAATGTAATTGCCAAGTGAACCCAAATCCTAGGAGATATTGCCACATTAACACAACTGCTTAGTCACTC
Source organism: Pycnonotus jocosus (assembly GCA_013400435.1). Lineage (NCBI taxonomy): Eukaryota > Metazoa > Chordata > Aves > Passeriformes > Pycnonotidae > Pycnonotus > Pycnonotus jocosus. Next base: position 17,732 of record VWYP01033822.1, read on the forward strand.
TGACGGAGTGTTGATCTCCCTTCCCATGGCACTACAAGCCAGGAAATGTAGCAGTGTAACAGCCAGAACAACAGATTTTTATTTCTGCTTCTGTCATTTCTTCATCATGTATTATTGAGGGAAATAATGGGTGTTTTCCCGACCTTTTTCATTTATTTTACAGGAAATAGTAACTGTGACTTACTGGGGAGGGGAGCCGAAGGACAGGATTCAAACCTGGAAAATATGCTGAGATAAGAGATGTTAAAGAAGCTCAAGTATTTATTAAGAGGAGTTGAGCAAATACCATTTTTCAGAATTACTCAAGTTTCTCACTTGGCTTACAATTGGCAGAATGATGGAAATTATGTTTTCTATAAATTTAGTGTTTAGTCACAAAACACTTTATCCATATTCTTTCGTTGAAACACTTTTCCTATCAACCTGTTAGCTGGAGCTCAGGATTTTTTTGTGGTGTCAGCTGTAGCCTGAAGAGTAACTTTAGAGGCCTTTCCTTTTTGTATTAGCAGATATAAGTAGCAATATCAAAAAGAACATAAAAAAATCGTTTTTTGCAGGCTTTGCACTCTGCCTGCTGTGCAACCCATGTTCTTGACCTACTGAAAGCTAATGAAAGAGTTAGGACTTAATACTCCAGCAATCATGCAGGTGATCTGTCAGACTGAAAGGATGAGCTCTCATATTAAATAAGAAAGTGGGGAGGGAAATAAAAATCTGCTAACACATCCAGCTTGTTAAATTAACTTTGGCCAAATCCAAAACTGAAAGAGAACTAAGGCTAAAACCAGTGGCCCAGAGCACAGAGAATTTAAGTAACATAGAAGAGGCCAAGGCTCTGTGCACTTAATGAAAAAGCCACTGACCTTGAAGACTGATCCCAAGGACCTGATTTAGAACCACTGAAAAAACAGAAAAGTTATGGGGCAAATAACCTATTTCTTCCACAACAGGACTTCTGAATGATGTCCTGGCTGAACGTAACAATTTACACCTGCTTGCATGTTATATTTTCTAAATTTTAAAGGTCTGTACAATTTATCTTAGTTTAAGATCCAGTACAATTTGCTTTCATTTGATTCAGGAAGAGGATTCATTCATCTAGCTTAAAGCTCCCTGTGTTTGAGCCCACATCTGATTTTACATAGGTTGGCTCTGTGTCGTGAAAATTCAGTGCAGTAACTCAGTTCTGTGAGTTTTTCACATTATTAAGAGACTCCATCTGCCATTAGGGGAGAAAAATCATACCTGTATATGAACAGAATTTCTCTTACTGCTGCTTATTTCCTTTCTTCTAAGCATTTGGATAAGCAGAGATAGCAGAGAACGAAATTCAGAGACATAAACCAAGAATTGCATTTTTTTTTTTCGCAATTCCTTTTTGCTCTAATGACCACTGACAGCAAGGTTGGAGGCAGGATGGGTCCCTTTCCCACTGCCTTGCTGATCACTCTTCATGCCAGAAAAACACTTTCCCAGAAAAAGATGTAGGATAAACAAACAAACAGAATATTATCACCTTCATACATTTTTTGCCCTAATTTTGATCCGTGGGTGACATCTAGGCCAAGTAAAAAATGATCACTCAGAGCATGGGGTGATTTTATTGTTGTAGAAGTTTCTGCATGTTACTCTCACCCTCCCAATCTCTCCATCTCATCCATTCATTAAAAACCACACAGCCAGCCATCTTCCAGCATCACTTGGGCCACTGGGGCGGCCATATGACAGTTCTGATGAAAATTAATTGAAGCTGAAGCTATTAACACAGATTTGGATTGACTTTCCTTATCTCAGACCACAGCTACTCGAGCACGTTAATTACAAGGTTGATCTTTGCGAGCGCGGGAGGGAAAACAGTTGTTCCTTCACCAGTTGATACCTTGTACAGTGTCCATTTAGGGATGTACTTCTGAATGCTGATTAGCCCAAGAGGCAAAGCCAGCTCTGCTCCAGAGAGGTCACACCTTCAAACACGAGCCTGCTTTCTGCTTTAGTTCAAGCACATGAAATTGTTTTGGAAATATGAAGGCAATCGAATGCAAGACCGACAAAGATTAGCAAACACGCCAATTAATAACTGCATTACACTGCAATGACAATAAATCCTTCTATAAAATACAGAACCAATTACAAGCCACACAAATCATTAGCAGGCTATTGAGATTTATGAGGAAAACTGCGACTCGATAAGAAGAAGCAAGCAATGTGCCAAGCAACCCACAAAGCACATTCCCAAATGTTCTTCAGAGGGCTTGGGGACACTGGCTTTGAAGAAAAACAATCACAAATCTTGGAGCTCCTGGCAGATGTCATCCCTTGGAACTCCAGTTGTTTATGTGCAACCAACTGGCTTGAACGTTGTTTCATGGCTATGCGTTAGAAATATAAAAATGGGTAAAGCTCACCTTGAGGAAAAGAACAAAACACAGGTCCCGTAAAGCAAGGTAATGGCACAGAATATCCTCACAAAAACGGGATGGAATAGTGATAGAAGCATAAGTATCAAAACATCACACAAAAATTTGTATTTTTTTTAGTTAATGTGCATAGTTATTCTGCTATTTGATTGTTTTTGTTCAAAAAAATAGTTGCAGCCAATCCCTGAGACTCAAGGAAAGAACATGACAGATCTTTTCAGTCAAAAAAATTCTAAGAAAGGAAAGCTATTTTTTTTTACACTTTCAATCAAGATAACCTGGGTTATATACAGAATTGAAGGCTCTTTACAGATCAGCCATTTACCCTTTAAAACCTCCAATGTAAAATGTTGCATTTACCAAGACCTCATCCTTCACTTTACTTTGATGAAGAAGGAAAAAATCAAACCCAAACCAAAAGGGTAATAATTGTTTGAGGTATTAGGTAGATCAGCTGTAAGAGGTTTACACAAGTGTAAAAATTGTTTATACAGCTGAATAGGTCAGTTGTGATCGTAAAAAATACAATTAATTTATTTTTCAAATACGTTTCTGGAGACTTCTGACATGGAAGACAGAATGTTTTAATTGAAGTGGGGTCAGTAGCAGGTGACCTGAATGTGCCAGGCCACGGCTGTGTGACAATGTGCTCAGCATCCCCGTGATGAACAAACATTTATCACCCACCTGGTTATTGCCTCTCTAAAGAGATGCCCACCCTCAAAACATTTTTTTTTTTTTCTAAATTACGTGAAAATATAATGAACTAAAGACAAATTACTGGTTTTCAGTCAGGTTCAAAGCACATCAAGAGCTGAGTGAGAGCTGTCCTGTGCCATCAAAGAGTGGATCCTCACCTTGCTGATTTCCAGCAGAGCGAACCCTAATTTTGTGTGTGATTCTGCAGCAGAGGAAGCTGGGCCACACATTCAGATCCACTCAGGAACTTTCTTTCCCCACATTTTATGTGCTCTTACAAGGGAAATGCAGCAAACCAAAGCACTGAGTATTTACCACAGAGAACAATTCCACAGAGTTCAGTGGGGAAAGCAAGAGCTTTCCACTCTGTGAGAGGAGTATTTGATCAGAAGTATCCTACAGAAACACAGAGCTCTAAAAGGGAGGAGAAAATTCTTTTCAAAGCCATTCCTGATTAGCTGAAGCTGTGAGACAAATTGTAAAAATTTGGAATAGGGGCAGGATGAGATCTTACTCTGCATATCTAGAAAGGAAAAAGAAAAATTATTAATTTTTTTCCTTGATATCTTCTATGTGCAGGCCAGCTTTTGAAATAATAATAAAAAGGCATAAATAATATATTAGCAACTAATCTGAAAGCACTGACATGCCATTTAATAAAAAAAAGTATTACTAAAAAAACCTTACTTGAGAAATTACTACATTCAGGTTCATTTAAGCCTTTAAGTCCCATCTATAATATGAGGAAAAGAGAAAAGGTTTTTAAGGAAAAAAGTACTAAAGTGACTCATGGTTTGAATAATAGCAAGGGACCTGCTAACTAATTAGGTATAGAGAAAACATTATTATTGGAAAATAAGCAACATCTTTCTTTAGATAATTTGTGATGAAAAAGATGCAGATCAAGAGATAAATGGACACACGTTTTCAAACATTTAAACTTTGCAAGGATGAGAAATTTGGTAAAACGTGGGACCTCTTCCTTCAAGCTGTAAATCAACATTTTGTTAGGTATTTCCAATATCTGTCCTAGTCTTTGACATTGTTTCCATCAAACTCTCCTGTGGGATGTGCCAGTGAACATTTGCTCTGGTGAGAATCAAGGGCTGAGATGAAACCATGGACATTTGGTCTTTCTACTTCTTGGCTCATTCTAACTCATTCACATTCTGTACGAGCCCAATCTTGTATTTTCCCGTTGGAAAACAAATGCCCAGGTCTCAAAGAATGTATCCCTCTAAATCAGCTTTTGAATGCTAGCTTAAAAACAGTTTTGGCTTCTTAGTTGCACTTCCCAAATTCCCTCATTACTGGCTTTCACATTATCTGTGATCAAAATCCCTGCTGAGATGGACAGCAGCAAGTTAGCCAAGCCTGGAGATCAAACAGGTTTAAATCAGCTGGCCACAGAGATTTAAAATAAGTAAAAAATTACAGATTCCATTCTATTTTTAAGGATTCAGAAACCATTGCTGTAACACCTCAACAGCAAACTAGCTGACTGCTAATTTCCTTCAGCCCCTGTTTGCTTGGACCCCTTGGAGGTTCAGCTTTGTTAGTCTTTGAGAGCTGCTCCATCCCCATCCCAGGCCTAATTCCTCACTGCTGCCTGATATAAAACAAGGCAATATTGAAATACCTGTCCACTATCATGTATAAGAGGGCTGGAGAAGAAATCACACAGTAATTTCACTGCTGAAATGAACTGATTACTGCTCTGAAAAGTTTGAGGTAAAATTCAAATAAATAAGCATCACAGGAGGTAGAACAGGAAAATATATTTCTGCACTGAGTCTGTAGCTGGTTAAGCAAGAGAATGAGGTTCTGAAGAGGGACTATAAATAGATTATAACAATTATTATTACTTAAATATGGCCTTTAGCTTCTTCTACCTGCCAAAAATACCATTTCTTTTAACTCATTTCTGTATCACTGTGTACTCCCAAAATATATTTTTCCTTCCTTAGAAAAATATCTCACAGTAATAGGGAGACCTTTTCACAGATCCTGCAAAGTTAATTGAGGTGAGGTAAGTACCAGAGGTAATTGAAGCAAAGAAAGCTCAGCACCAAGGTGAAGTCATCTCCACTTAGGGTTCATATTTAGTAGGCATTCAACCTAACAACACTGCTAAAGGGAATAAAATTTGGTGTGCCAGGTTTAATGATACAGAAAGTGGAGAGAGGGGATTAAAATGCAGCACAGGTGCATGGTCTGAGGGAGTTTATGAGCCCTGGGTTTTATTACTCATATTCACCTATAGGATCAGATGCTGTATATTATAATGCAGTGTTCAGGTGGTCAGAGCAAGGTTGTGGCACCCTGTGTAAACCTTGCAATGTGAAAGCAATCAATCTCCACGGGGTAGGTCTTGATACACATTGTTTTAAGGCTTTTATGAGAAACAACCTTTTACATAGAGCAAAACCGAAAAAAACCCCAAGCTTCTTGTTGTCTTTACAGGCTGACTTGGCTTTTTTCTTCTAAATCTTTAGATTTAGAATCTGAATATCTAAATCTGGAGTATTCAACTCACTCTGTGTCCATTTAAAATCCACAAATTGTTCCTATTCTTATTCACATGGTTCTCTTTCCTCTCTGCTTCCACTGTGACACAACTGGCCATCTCATCTTTCCCCTCTCCATGTTACAAATTAATTTTTATTAATAGGTTCGTTTTCTATAGATCTCTTCCCACTTTTTTCAACCCAAATGTCTGTGCATTAGGCTTAACATACTGCATTTAATTAAAGAATAATTAATCTGGGCCATCTTGAAATTGCTGTGTTTTCAAAGTCTATTAAAAGTCCTTAACTTTCTCTAGTTTTAATATCTTTAGCTATTTGATTAAATAGTAAAGAAAGAAATGTCTGTTCTCATTTACTGAAATGATAGACTGCAGATTACTAAAAGCAAAGAATGCCAAATTTCATCTTCATTATTTTACAATGTTGAGGACTCTGCATTTTCTCTGTAACAAAGATATCACCCACTTGCTGTTAGAATTTTTGGTATTTTGCACCAGAGTAAACAACATAAACTCAGCATCTCAAAGTAAGAAATTACTAAATAAATGCATCATAAAATATAAACCAGATTTACCATCATAGATTAATAAGCAAAATCTGAATAAAAGATCAAGAAAAACCAAACTGGAGGAGACAGAGCTTTTAACTTCTTAATAGAGGAAAAATTATTAAGCACACATGTAAGTGAAAACACCCTGAGATTGGTATCTACACTACTCATCCTCAGTTTGCATTAACCTTAGAAAGAATGAAGCATTTTGATGCAGCACTAAAGCCTAACTGCTTTATAAAATTATTAGAAGCATGTCTGTATTGTGATTATTAATTATTTACTATACTGCTGCTGATCAGCGTGGTGCCATAAATTTTATTTGTGATCAAGAAAATTCGTGTGCGAGTAATATTTAGACGTACTTAGGCTGAATCAAAAGTGAAAAAGCATTAACTAATTAATTAATGATTAAATAATAAGCATGCACTGATTATGAAAACATCAGTTTTCAAATTGCATCAAAGAAACAGGGCAGAGCTGGTTGGTAAAACCCAAACATGCAAGTGAGGCACTTTTCCTCATTTTCATATTTGTCCTACTTATGAAGATGCATTAAACTTCAGTATGTTCAAAATAGCCTGGCTTCCCTCTTTGTTTTTCTGTTCTGCCATCTGCATGAGGCTCAAAGGGAAAATCAGCTGCTGTTTCTCATCTCCAAGCCAGCATTCCATTACTCAGCTTCTCAAAGTCCCACCTGTGTGATCCAAACCCATGACAGAGCAGCGTTTACCCATCACATCCATTCCTCATTATTGCAGCATTTTTCTTCAGGTCCATTCCCTTTCACAGGTGGTGTTACTTTCTAGTAAAATGCAGTATCTTGCTTTTAACTGCTACCTTTTACAGTGAAAACAGACCTT
>VWYP01033823.1:0-20780 GCA_013400435.1 Pycnonotus jocosus
TTTTTTTCAAATGTCGCAGGTATAAACAAATAAAAGCTCTGGTTTGCTACTTTGGGAGGCCCTGTATAACCAGCATTTTCAACTGGCCAATTAGCAGCATGTGTGTTTATCAGTGAAGAACTTCCACTTGTTTTTAAATTATCAAATCCAGTGTTTTAAAAATTATTGCTCATTATCAGACAAAACTCCAAGATAAAAATTATGTTCATTATACCACGCCTGCTGGTAATGAGGATTTTTATATTGCCAGTATATGCAGCTTTGTGGTGGGGTTTTTTTCAGGCAATTAAGACCAAAACTTCTCAAAATAGATTGAGATGCTGGGCAACCAATGTTCCAGGAGCCAAATTCTCAGCAGCTCTGAACTTGGCACCTTCCTAAACTCTACCTTCTTTTAAGATGTCAAGCTGAGCACCCCTGACAAAAACATCCCTCTGACCACTAATGGCTGGGGATGGAGCACCCAACTGTGACGCTGCTCCAAGGCTTTGCTGCCTGGAATGATATCCTGTCCTGGAAAGAGGCTCCTGCCTATTTCCCAAATCCACTGGGACCTGCCTGGAGGGCTAGGGTGAGGAAGAGGACCAGTGCACAGAGTCATAGAGTTGTAGAGAAAAACACAGAGGTGCTTTTCCTCTGTCGCTGCTCCTCCTGGCTGGCAGGCTCAGGGGAGGGCACAGGTACCAGCGGAAGGTGGAAAGGTGGATCTCCTCTCAGCCCTTGAAACTAGAGGCACCTGAACCTTTGCAGCTCCCGGCAGCAATGCCTTGCATGGCAGATCCTCCCCGTGCCCATCGCATACACTACGGGCCAGTGGTGTCCCACCGGGGCTACTCTCGGGCACTTCCCACTCCCTGGTGCCCGGGAGCACCCTGGGGCCAGCGCCCGCCTTTCTGTGCACTCCTGCCGGGCACAGCTGGCTGGCCTCTCCCCGCTCGCTTCCCCGCAGGGAAACAAAGAGGGCACTCTCCGTGCTGCCCTGGGGCACAGGAGCTGTCCCGGAGCGCTGGCCGTGTCACGCTGCCGAGGCACATTCCTCAGGGCACCGCGGCCGGGACGCTGTGCAGGGGCCTCGGGCCCTCGTCCGCCCTGTCTCCACCGGGCCGCTTGGGATACACGGCGCTGGCCATCTTGAAGAACTCGTCCGCAGCGTCCAGGGCAATGAGGCGGTCCTGCCAAACAAGGGGGATTGTGGTCACCGTGGGACGTTCCAGGCACATCCCTGCCCGCGGCCCTCCCTCCACGGCCCTCCTCAAGCATTAGGTCCCATCTTTTCCCACCTCGTGTACAGGATGCAAGAGCATCCGTTTTCAGCGGGATGTGGAATTCATGGTGCTGCAACACCGGCACTTCCGAGGAGATCGAATAGCCAAGCTCCAAGTGCAACAAGGATCACCGCAGGTGCCATCATGTACGTGAGCATCCTCTGGCTCTTGCCCTCCTGTGAGCTCCCTGCAGAGCTGTAAGCGCCCTGCAGGGTGGAAGTGTGCTCAGAGTACTCACCACCACGAAGAGGTAGCGCTCAGAAAGCTCCCAGCTGGTCGGGAAGATGTTGGTCTCCTCCGAGAGTTTTAACAAGATGTCCCGGGCTTTGCTCATGTTCTGAGAGTCGCTGATGATGCTGAGTTTGGTCACTGACAAGAGGGAATCTGCTTCCTTCTGGAAACCTGGGAAGGAGATGTTACAGAAATAAGTCAAACATGAGAGCAGGGATATCCCTGAGCCCTTCAGGCTCTTGGAAGGTTCCTTATTCCCCCTCCACCCTGGGTGTCACAAGGAAGGAGCCGAGTATCAAACGCCACCAATATGATTAGGTTTGACCTCAACGTTTCTTTGTTTATTCCCTATCTTTAAATGGTTACAGAGTAAAGGCAGGCACAGCTAAAACAATTGCGATCGGTTAAAATCTCATGTTCAAGCACTCTAAGTGTTAGTCCATTGGCTAGCGTCTCTTGGCAGCAAATTCCTCTTTGTTCTGTCTTATGGTCAGCATTTCTGTTTTAAGTATCTATGAGAAGGTACAAGAAGTTGTTACATGTCTTCAGCTTCCCTGAGAAGGACCAATGAGTTGTAACATTTGCTACTTTCTTGCTACTTCAAGGCAATGTAAGAACAGCACGGTGCACAGCAGGCACAGTGCAAAACCTCATACTGTTCCCTGATAGCAGGGATTGTTCAATCCTTCAATCAATACATTGTGGACTCACTCTTCTAAAAATTCCTCTACACCCGGGCAGCTGCATCCCTACTTCCTAAAACAAACCAGCATTCCCTCAGGCAGGCTGTGGGACAGGTATAAACTTGCTGGTGGGGAAAATAAATCACAAAAGTAGTCACAGCCAGTTCATTGTTGGTTTTCCTGATAAAAGCTGTGTGAACATGCATGACCCAGGGTGCTGATCCAGCTCTTCCATGTGTGTGATGCTACCAGAGCTTTCAGGGCTGGTGGGGCTCCCTAAATCAGGTAACAGGGATAAAACCTGTGGCAGTGATGAACACCAAGCTAATTGTTCCTGTAGCAGTCAGCATCGATTACAGGAAGGGTATCCAGGGAAGGAAAGGTGGAGGAGAGTGAATGCAGGGGTCTTTAAATGCAATGGCTACCATTAACTCTTTGTTCTGCTCCAGGGGGCTGGTGGTGATACATCTCACATGAAAACAGTTATGGGGTAAGAGTGGTGGGCTTATGATTAAAGCACAGGCCTAGATAACAGAAGATAGCAGGTTTCATATCTGGTTGCTCACTTAGCTTCATTAAGGCCAAATGATCCCTGGCCTTGAGCTTCCCCAGCCTTTGCAAAACATCTCCAGAGCCACTGTGGATGTGAGAGGGATGTGGGAGAGCCTTTGTCAGTCTGCAGTGAGAGATGGAAGGATGCCAAGTGATCCCTCCCAAGCTTGGCCTGCACAGGCTGTGTGAGCACCTGGGTGGAGATGAGGGTTGACACCTGTTTACGGATTTATGATTTATGATGTTCCTCCCACCCAACTGCCAGAATAGCAGGTAGGGCAGGAGAGGCTGAGATACCCATCTCTGGCTCCCATTGAGGGTATCCTAGAATAGATTCACTCATCCTCCTCTCATCAGCCACCAACCACCTCCAGAGCATGATGGCAGCCACCCAGCTGATGTGCTGGCACATCCCCAGGGTCACATGCTGTGTGCCAGGCAATTGGGAAAGCCTCGCCACACCCACCACCATCACTTGGAAACAGCAGTAGGAAGGTTTCTGTGCAGCAATTCCACTTGATGAAAGAACATTTCAAATCCACTTGGGAGCAAACAAGGTGAGTGGCGTAGCTCTGATCAGCTGCCATAGGCTAAGAAGATAAAATAGATGTATCTGTGTTCCCATCTGAAAGGAATATGCATTCCTTCCTGCTTATCTTGTTTAGAAAAACCCAGAGTGAACTCCCACTGCAAGGTTTCCACAAGGAAGCTTGAAATGGATGAGTGTGCATGTTATCATGGGCTTGGAAGATGATCGTGGCTCATGGGCTTTTGATGTGCCTGCAGACACGGTGTCCCCATCCCCTCCCCACCATGCCTGGGCCCTGGGGAGCCTCAGATACCATGCAGGACACCTGAGGGCATCGCTCAGCAACCTCCTTTTACCTCCCTCCTCTCCAGCTTTATTTTGTGGAGCTGTTCCCATCCTCAGCCATGGTGGGATCTTGCATTCAGTACCACTGGAATTACATCCCTTTGGCCTCCAGCTTACCTAAATCCTCCAAAATGTGTTTCCACCTGCTCCTCACTTCCTTCCGGGTCTGCCGTAAAGTATAAATGTCATAGTTGAGCTTCTGCCACTCCTGCAAAGCAAAGGGATGAGAGACACTCAGTCACTGGAATCTCCTGCTTTTCAAGGAATTTCAGCTTTGAGGAAGGGAGCCAGAGGTGCAGAGTTGGTTTTGGCACTGAGCTATGAGGTGGTGGGTGTGAAGGTCAATGACGAGGCTGCTGTTGCCCCTGGAAGAAATTACACCAACCAACACAGAGTATTTAGCTTGACACGTGGCTCAGCATTTCTCTGTCTTCTCTCTTCAAAACAGCTTCCAGTTTCCCTGAAGTTACAGAATTTAGCTCAGGTGCTGCTGACAACTGCTCCTCAGTCAGATATGGAGCCCTGTTTGGCATGAAGTGGAGCAGGCAGGTGTTCAAAAGTACTAGAAAACAAGAAAAACAGCCTTTTTTTAAAAGATCAGGATACCCTTTTTAAAAAGAGATGCACAGAGGTGCACATAGATGAATGAGGGCTGGAGTCAGCTGATATGATAACCCTTAGTGGCTGCCAGTTGCTGCAGTTAATGCCTCACTTCACTGCATAGCTGAAACCTTTGCACTGGACCTCCAGCTCTAGAGCTGGATAATGGGACACTGGGCAAGAGGAAAAGGTTTGGGATTATTTATTAAAGTCACGCCAGCACATTTAAACACAACCATACAAGTTTCATGGTGGGCTTGGCAGTGCTGGGTCAATGGCTGGACTCAATGGTATTACATGACTTTTCCAACCGAAATGATTCCATGATTCCATAAGCATGCATTCCTGTGCTCTGCAACACAACCAGGAGCACTTTTCCAAGCTCTTCCTAGCTGAGTTTAATCAATGCACACCCTGCTAAAGGTGCATTTTTAGAAGCAGCCCAGCAGCAGGGTCACAACATCACCTGATAACTTCCTTCCAGTAACGACCTTAATTAATCTTATTTCTCAGCAAGGGATTACCTAGATGGGTTCCTGAAGAATAAACAGGTGTTAATCTGTGCTGTCACCCTGAGATTTTCCTACAGGCCATGCTGGGTTCAGAGCAGAAAAACAACACCCACAGAGGTCGGCCGTGTGTCAGAAATCCCACTGTTTTCTGGTACTTGGTCAAAGAGCTGTCCTGATTCCATAAAGATTTGAAGATTCCTTAGTGGTTTTTCCCCTGAATGTGGCTGACATGCCACAGCTGCAGGGATTTAAAGCCAAGCCACCAGCCCTGCTGATCAGCACTGGCTGCAGGAAGCACTGGGAGATTACACTCTGGAAAAAGCGGCCTGTGGGGTTAAGACAGTGGTGACTTCAGGTCAGGAGAGCAGGGGAACTGGCTCTGCCACAGCCACTCACTCCCAGAAAACAAAATCCCCCTCCAGAGGCACATTTCCCTCTCTCCTGAAGTGGCACTTGAGAACAGCTTTGCTGTTTGCCCAGGAGAGTGCCAGGCTGCCAGCACAAGGCACCAGGACAGCCCTTCACCAGGGGAATGAGGCAGGGCAAGACTCTCCTCTCCTGTAACACCAGCCCAGAGCTGGGAACTGAGCTCCTCTGGGTGGAAAAGAGGGGGGGTTATTGTGTTAAAGCTTTGTGGGAAGTTTATTGAAAACTTGGGAGTTTTTAGAAAGAGACTGAAAAGCTGCGTGATGCCTTGGTCCCTGCTGGCAGGGCTTCCTCGGAAACCTCAGCCCTCTTGTGACCCCCTGGCAGGGGCAGAAGGGAGAGGCAGCCAGTCTGGGCATGCCAGTGGGGAAGAGCTGCGTGTCTCTGCCCTCCCACGGAGATAAACAAGGCCTTCAGTGCAGACAATCCAACCAGCCACTGTGATTCCAGGCATGCTTCACGCTGAGGAATTAGGGAGCTGGGACACTGGCAAAGATGCTTTTCTCCACAAAATGTGGCCTCCTGGCACCCAGCAACAGCTTTCAGGGCTGTGGGGGGATTTACCCCGTGGTATGAGCCAGACTCCTTGCTAAGCACAGTGAGCAGTGCTTAGCATGCAGGGAAGCTGCCCCTGATTTTCTCTGGATTAACAGCAGTGTGTTTTCCCTTGTCTATTTTTGTTTTAAGAGAATCTAGGTTATGGCTTTCTTGTACATCATAGTGTCTGAGTTGTGTTATGGAAGTGAATATGGTGAATATTCAGTCCCAGGGGAGCTCTGACAGTGTCCTGTTGATGGGGAATTTGATGAGTGTGTAAAGGAATGATTTTGGTACACAAAAGGATGCTAAATTGTGGTGCCTGGGTGGCACCTCTTGTTCTGGTGGGATTTCTTTTGCCTGAGCATGGAGCTGAATGTTTTTACATTCTGTAGAAAGCTGGGAGGAGGATGCTCCCAGCCATGGAAAAGGAACTAGGGAAGCTGAGATTATCAGGATGACGTTGGGCTGAGCCCTCAAAAGGACTCGTGCCCTGCTCTCCATCAGGCTCAGAAACCACTGGATTTTCTCAGGCAATTCCTTGCAGCAGAGACATCTGAACTGCCATGGGCTGTCCTCTGTGTGCCTTTAATGAGGGAATAAACTCAAGAGCATCTTTCCACACCCCAAATTATTCTAGAAAGCATCTCCCTTGAGCTACACAGCAGAGGAAGAGCAAAGCTTGCCCCGCCCGTGCCCAGGCAAGGGCAACATCCGAGGCTGCGGGAGGGGAGTTCCCATCGCACATCCCGTGAGTGACCTGGGAGTGTTTGGAGGGGCCAGGGCATCACGGGGCTGCTCAGCGGCTCCACACCAAACCCCTCTCCCTCAGCCTTCCCGGGAAGTCAGCTGGAACTCCCGGGGCAGGGAGGAGGCACACAGGACTGGGAAAGCACAGGGGGAGATGGAAACACCCAACGTGGGGTGTTTGAGACATGCCAGCCATGCACTCAAAAGCGAGCATTTAAGAAATAGCCTCTTTTGCCAAAATCCGAGTTAACCACAGGAAACCACAGCAGGTTGCAGTTCCCAGCCCTGTTTTTTGCAGGCAGTTTTGATCTTTAAATCTACAGAGCAGGGCACAACAGATACCAGTGGGGGCTTGAGAAAACCCTGAGTGTGTGAGTCAAGAATATCCCAGAAGCAGCAGGGAAAACCCGCTGCCTCCCTTCTCTACATGCTCAGCCCTTCAAATGTTTACCTGCAAAACTCCCCTAGACTCTCTAGTGTGAAACACTAAATCTGCAAATGCCAAATGACATGGAATAAGCCAGGCAACGTAACTGAGAGCTCTCATAAAAAAACATGCCAAGAGAACAGGCAGCACTGTCCAGCTTCTCATCCCTGATCATATGAAAGTTTCCTAATTTCTAGGGAGCTTTCTTCATATTGCCAGAACAATCCTCTACCAAATCCACTGCCTTTATTCTCTTAAAAGCAATTGAGGTCACCGTTCTGTTCAAGAATTATTTTAGAAATTAGGTCCAAACAGAGTTATCAGGGAAGGACTGCAGGATATCAGTCCAGGCAGGTACCAGAGATGCTCCTGCTCTGGCTCCACTGGAAGCAGCTGAACAAATATAAAGTGTAGACTGACATCTCAGAATAAACTTAAATTGCATTCAATTTCAGAGACGCATGCAGACTCTAAGAGGGTTGGGTCTGGGCTCCCCAGCCCTGGATAAATCCCATCACCTCTCTGTGCCCCAGTAACAGCTGGTCACGATTCTGACCTTCTCTGTAACCTGTTTAGAAAAGAATAATCCTGTAGGAGAGCAGGAGGAGAGAGAAAAATAGGCCTTGCCAGCTCATTAATGGGCTTTTCAGGGGGATCACGCCAGCGTGGCTCTGCTAGCCAGGCCCCTGCCAGGGATGCAGGCTGAGGAACTGCCTTTGCTGTGGGGTTTATGATCCCACCTTTCCCTAGGGAACAAGCCAAGAGAAGAGAGAAACACTGCATTCACAGCAAGCCATGAGAACAGGGGGTTTTCTTCAGTCACCATGCAAAATGCCACCTTTAGTTTCTGTTCCCAGAGCTGTGGCACAGCTGCACTAGCCCTGGCTCCTTCTCAGAAGCTCCTTCTCTTTCCCCAGGATTGGTACACAGCTCCCTACCCACGGCTGGGTAACTCCACACACCCCAGCAGAGGCCGTGGAGAAACCAGGGCCACCCCAGAGTGGACCTAATGGAGGGGACTCTGTGCACCTCACACTCATTAGCCCAACAACAACCCCAGTGCAGCCCTTGCTGCTCATTTCACCACCAGAGCTCAGATTTATTTTATCCTACAACAGGCTCAATGATGCTGCAGAACCAGAGTAGGGAAAAAACCCCTCCCATTTTCCCCATATTTGAAACATGATCCCAGACTTCAAAAACAGTGATGACAGCTCTGATCCTCAAAGGCTGCATCTGCTTGATCTGACCAGCCCCTTGAGCCAGCCCCTCGACAATGGCTTTCCTGGTTTTCTCTGTGCAAGCTAAAGACACACTGAGTTTGGGCTGGAGCTGCCAAATTTCCCAGAGCAGAGCTGCCAGCAGGGACAGGAGGAAGGCACAGCTCCACATGGATCAGGTGTGGGTCCTGCCCCATGGTGGAGGCAAAGAACTGACCCCAAGGGAGGGCACCAGCACTGCCAAGATGGTGCCACACAGATAAAGAACACACGATGGAGAGTAACCTGCTCTTTGGGATCCTTCCAAAGGCCTGTGCTGGGAAATCCCTGAGATACAGGTGGGGAATGGCAAAGCACACAGTGAGTGCTCTGCACACCAGAATTTCTTTGCTAAATGAAGAAGCAGAAATGCAGGAAGTTCTCCTTTCAGGCAGTTTTAACCACAGGAGGAAAAGGACCTGTGGTTTTGTAACACTTGTGTACCACACAAAAATTGTTCCTCCGTCCTCTCTCCTGCAGTATCCACAGGCTCACCCTGGGGGTTTTGGGAGCAGAGCAGCCCCCAAAGCAGATGATGGCTTTTGCAGCCCAGTGTTGTTCTGCAGTTAGATTTTTTTCTCTCTCTCTGAGCTGAAGTCTCATTAGGAGGGGAGGGCAGTGCAATCTGGCCTAGTTTTAAAATGCTTGCTGCAGTAAGGAGAGATTTTGGCACTAGGGGCCAAACGTAGGAATGTTGGCTTTGCTGTCCAAGGCCCTCCCTGTCCTGCCAACCAGCTGGAAACTGCAGCAGCCTATTGGGCTTCCCTGTGCTGCCTCAGTTTCCCAGCTGTAAGATGGGACAGCAGAGCCACTGCCAACCCCTGCCTGCAAAGGGCACAGGGCCCCACTCAAAGCAAGCGTGAAGTGCATTGGCTTTCCTCAAAACTTTCCTTACTGTTGTCCTGATGTTGTGCTCCTTAGGCTTTTTATTGATTGCACTGCATGAAAAAGCTGAGTATGTGATCCTGCCTTTGCTGCTGGAAGGAAGCCCCGTGAGTTTTGCGCTTTCCTTTTCCACAGGCAGGCACAAGGACTGCTCAGACCCACTAAAAACCCCACAGACACTCTGAAGGCAGGAGAAAGGGCAGGATTTAGGACAGGCAGGCACACTGGGTTTAGGACATGCAGGGGCAGGAGCACTTTCCTGCTCAGCCATAACTGATGCTCTTCCCTGCCCCCTGAACAAGGGTGACACACGACACCCCTGTGCACCAGCACAGCCCCCTAAATGGAGCTGTCCTTGTTTCCTTCAGCCACTTTGGGATGGATGAAGCTCCCTGGCTTCTCTCAGACAAGCAACTCAACGTAGAGAGAGCAGCAGTGGGGAGGGAAGAGATCTTCTGTCAGAGCCATAAAGGTCACATGCCACCATGAAAATGTTGTTACAAAACCATCCATTGTAAACACCATGATTAAATCAAACTCACCAAAACACAACCTCATTAAATGGGGATTCTGGCCAACTGTATATAAGGATTCCATCACCTCTTTTAGCTAATTACAACTCGTAATTTTGATTTCTCTGGAGTTTAAGGCTCCTTGTAAAGCTGAGCTGGCTTTTGGTTTAGGGAGACTTGCACAGGAGAAAGTTACACTCCTGCAGACTCTTGGATGAAGTAGGATCATGCTGGAGTTAAGCATGAAGCCTCCAGGCTTTCCTGCAAACATTCTGGAGTCATGAAAGTAATCAGAGAGGGGAAAAATGTGTCACTGTTTGCTACAGCCTGCTCCTAATCAGGCCACTGCAATCTCCTTTGCACTGAAGTGCCTTAGCAAAGGAAATCAGGGCTGCAAAACAGCCTTTATGTAACAGCTATGATTTTTCCCTTCCCTCAAAGAGCCGTGCCAGTTCCTTGCTTCCCAATAATTGCCGTGCATCCCACTGGAGGAGGATTGAACTTGACACGTCCCCAGAGCAGCAGCGGAGCTCCGGGCGCTGCCAGGGCCACGCAAACGTCAGCCTGGCCAAGGAAAGGACCAGGCAGGGAAACATCGAACCAAAACAGCAGCCTGGGCAGGCAGGAAATGGGGCTGGGCCCCAGTGCTCCCAGCACACGTGTGTGGGTTGTGGTGGTTGCAGGGAATCATTCCCAAGCATGTACCAGCTGCCATGAATGCCTGGGAAACCTCCCTGCAATCTCCCTGCTTCCTGATACATAAGAAAGAAATGCTTCCTGTCCACTGTAAAGCATCTTCCTCATGTTCTTCCCATTCCCTGTCACTTTCTTTTCCTTTCTCTGTCTCTTCTATTCCTCCTCTCAGTTTTCTTCCCTGAGAAGTCCTTTTGTCCCTGGTCTCCATCTCAAGCCTACCCTGTGTCTTTTCCCACATCCTTGCACATAGGCAGCCCATTACTGGCCTCCTGACTTCCTTGGTTCTTAAATGTCAGCTGCTGTGTTCCCTCACACCTCCATGGAAAGCACACAACCTTTGGTTTGGGCTGACCAAACATGTACAGAAATAGAGATTTTTGAAGGGGATGGGGAGTGAGGGGAGAAAAGATTCTGGAGAAAATTTATGCTCAATGGGGTAATGCCCTGGGAGGGCACTGACAGTATCCAAGCCAAGGAGAACACAGAGATTCTCACAATAGAGGCAGATGAACCCAAGGGTACGATGGAGATGAGAAACACACCACACATCAGGGCAGCTCCTCCTGGACCAGGTGCTGGAGATAACCCCAAGCTTCCCAGGATGAGATGGCCAAAGAGACATCTACAGCAGATGTAGGACAAAATCTGGAGGGTGATGGAACAGGTGGGAGGACCTGGTGCCTACATTGGGGGACTTTGGGCTGTCCACAGCAGCTTAATTGAAGGAAAGGCATTGACCTGCTGGTGTCAGTCCAGAGGAGCCCACCAAGGTGATCAGAGGCATGGAGCAGCTCTGCTGTGGGGAAAGGCTGAGAGAATTGGGATTGTCCAGCCTGGAGAAGAGAAGACTCCAGGGTGACCTAATTGCAGCCCTCCAGTGCCTAAAGGGAATCGTATAGGAAAGATGGGGCAAAACTATTTACAAAAGCCTGGAGTAACAGGACAAGGGGGAATGGCTTCAAACTGAGAGAGAGTAGGTTTAGATAGAATATTTGGAAAAACATCCTCGCTTAGACAGTAGTGAGGCCCTGGCACAGGGTGCCCAGAGCAGCTGTGGCTGCCCCCAGATCCCTGGAAGTGTCCAAGGCCAGGTTGGGTGGGGCTTGGAGCACCCTGGGATATTGAAAGGTGTCCCAGCCCATGGCAGGGGGTGGCACTGGACGAGCTTTAAGGTTCCTTCCATCCCAAAGCACTCTGTGATGCTGTGATTAACTGTGCACTCCCAAAACTCGTGGGGGTGAGGAATGCCCCGAGCCCCAGGCCGCGGTGGGGCCGAGCGCCGGTGCTGCCTCACCTCCGAGTCCTTGTCCAGCTGGTTCCTGACCACGATCATGTTGTAGAGCACGCGGTCATCGTCGGCCTCGGTGTGGGTCACGTCGTGGGGGGTGCTCCACAGGTTCTGCTCCTCATCCCGCGCCAGCGTGGCTCCAAAGGACGCGTAGGGGTTGTTGTTACTGCAGAGAGAGAGAGGGGCGGGCAGTGTTAGCACCCAGCTGGCCCCTGCTGCTTTCCCAGTGCTCACTGCTGTGCCCTCCCCTCTCCCAGCCCAGTGCTGGGAGCAGGAGGGGAATGGGGAGGCAGAGGTTTTTTCCTTAGCAAACATCCTGACCATGGTCCAAACCAAACCATGCAATGCCCACAGGTGCCCCCACACAGCAGCTCCTCCCTCAGAGCTGCAGTGATGTGCTGAGCTGTGCAACAACAGACAAGGCATGGAAAGTATGTTCAGCCCCATCTTATTTTGGCAATGGAAATGTCCTCAGCCTTCTAATGAACATCAGGCTTTATTTGCTTAGCAAAGCCGAGCATCATCTTCTGGGAAGGCTTGTCCCCATGGAGGTGGGGAGCTTTTCTCTGCACTGGGGCAGTTCTATGTTTTATGGCTTTATGTTGCTATTGGGATGTGTAATTTTTTAACAAGGGCACTTCTGCCAAGAGAACTTTTAGCAGGGGATTTCCATAAAGTGTCTAATCAAGACGTCCAGCTACTTGAGGAGAACAATACAAGTGGAGAACTATTTTTGGCCTTACCACCCTCTGGCAATCCCAGCTTGCTTCTTGTCAGAACAACCCACTGTTTATTTTGCTTGCTACCCAAACCCCATTCCTTTCCCAAGGAACCTGTCCAGAGAAACTTCAGGTAACACTGTGGATGCCATGGCACCAAGCCATAAAAAGATGCTAAAAGGATCTCTAGCACACAGGTGAAATAGAAAAAAACCTAATTCCCATCAGCATTCCAGCAGGAAGGTTAATTAGACTTTCAACAAACCGAAAACCTGAGCAACAGGTAATAAGGGGAAAGATAATCTCCTATAATCTCTCATTAAAGACAAGCAAACAAACTTGGAGGGTGTGGAGGGGCACAAGCGTTTTTTCAATGGTGGAGCAGACAGAGAGGGAGCACCCAGGAGCCAGCTGTGCCATCAGCAGGAGTTCACTCCCACCCTGCTTTCCACAGCTTCTTCCCACTCAGGCATTTCCCCATATGCTTAACATTTGACTTATTTAAAACACTGGTATTTAGCAATAACACTGCCACACCTGAGCTTTTCTGAGCCACTCCCTCCCCTCACAGCTGGAAGGGCACTTCCCAGCACATTCCCATTTCCAAATCACAGCATGGAGCATTCTGTAAGGCATGTGGCAGTGCCCAGGAGTCAGCAAATCCACACCAGCACGGAGAGCTCTGCCAACAGCTCCTCCAAGCAACATTGCAAAAGAAGAAATGGGAGGGAGAAAAGAAGCATGTGAACAGCAGTGGCTTTGCAGGTTAAGGAATCTCCGTGGGACCAGAAGGGACAGGGAGCATTTCACACTATGGATTTTATCCAGAAAATGGTGAGCACCAATGCTTCATCAACGGCTTTCTCCTCCAGGGGGCTTTCAGTTCACATTAAATGTTGGCATTTGGAACCCAAATATTTTATTTATTTTCATCCTGAGTGCACCATCTGAGCCAGACCCCACCGTCACACATCAAGAGACAACCAAGCAGCCTGGATGCTTTGCAACACCAGCTCCCAAACCCAAAACTCAACTAAAAGAGCTGAAATCTCAGGCAATTCATTCACTTTAAACTGAGTTGCAGTAAAAATAAAAATACAGCAAGATCCCCACTATGAAATACGACCTCACAGCCCCCCGAGACGGGGCAAGCATTAGGCTGTTAGGAACAGTGATCACAGCTGTTAGATTAATTATGCTGGCACACGTGTATAAGAGCAGGTGCCTTTCGAATTCCCAGAATTTATAGAGGCTTTCCTTCTTAGGGCCAGCATTAATTGGATCGCCAGCGTGTTACTATAGCGAGGTGCCAGGTGAGGGACAGCCACCGTGGCCACGGAGCAGCAGGAAGGAGCCTCTCTGCGTGTGTACTCGGCTCCCGGGAGGTTAATGCCAATTTCCTGGGCTGGAGGCCCCATGCTTGGGATTAACCGGTCATTATTTAGGTAACTGCTCCACCAGCACGGAATCAGGACATTTCAAGCCGTGTGTCCCCAGCCCTGCTGTTACCTGACACCGATGCCGAGAGCGTCCCACCCTCCCGACACGCGTCTGTCTCAGCGATGCGCAGGGAGGGCACGGTCCCTGCTCCATCCCGGGGCTGTGACACCCTCTGCCCTGCCAGGACGGTGGCTGGCATCAGGGAAGGAGGGACACCCGCCGCAAAACACGGGTGCTTTGCCAAGTGCAAACCCTCTTTACGTGCCTGCACAGCTCTTCTCCGCGGGTCAGGGAGAATCGGTTCATACAACAATCCCAGCCTCACACTGTGCGCACAAAGCAGATGAGACCGACAGCAGAAGAGCAGGATCTGCTCCCCAGAGATCAGCGCACGCAGCTGTCGCCTAAAGCCGGCTCCGGCTGTGCATCGTCATCTCCTCCCTGGCATCCCTGAACGGAGCCGGGCTGGAGCTGCGGGTGCTCACCTGGAAAAGAGAAGGCTCCGGGGAGCCCCTTTCAGTGCCCAAAGGGAACAGTGGCTTTTTACTGAAGCAGATAGTGATAGGACAAGGGGAAACGGTCTTAAACTAAACGAGGGAAGATTTCGTTTAGATGTTAGGAAGAAAGTATTCCCTGTGAAGGAGGTGAGGCCCTGGCGCAGGGTGCCCAGAAAAGCTGTGGCTGCCTCATCCTGGGACGTGTTCCAGGCCAGGTTGGACGGGGCTTGGAGCAACCTGGGATACTGGAAGGTGTCCCTGCCATGGCAGGTGGTGGAACTGGATGGGCTTTAATGCTCCTTCCATCCCAGTCCATTCCGGCATTCTGTGACCCCAGCCTGCGAACAAAGCTCTGCACAACCCAGAGCTGCCCGGCAGTGGGACCTGACCCCTTTGATAGGAATGCAGGGCCCCCCTTTTTGTTCAGCTCTTCTACTGAAATCCCACCGTGGAGAGACAAGCGCTGGACCGTCCCTGTGGACGCGGAACACCGAGGGGATGCCGCGAGCAGGGTTCCTGCGGGCATCGCGCCGGCTGTCAGAAGGAGCCCAGCCCCTGTGGCAGCAACCCGGGGCGGAAAGGGAGCGGGAAGCGGCTCGATCCCGCCGGAGGAAGATCCCTCGANCAGTGGGGCTGGGCCGGGCTCCGCACCGCCCCCACCACCCAGCCCGGCCGAGTCCTGCCCTGCCCGGCCCGGCCCTGCCCGCCCTGATCTGCCCCGCTCTGCCCGGCGCGGCGGCCTTTGCAGCACCTCAGGGACCGGGCTGCTGCGTCCTTCTGCATCCTCCTCGAACCGCCCTCCCGCATCTTCCTCCTGCACTTTCCTGCACCCTCCTGCTTCATCTTCCTCCACTCCTCTGCACCCCCTGCACTCTCCTGGATCCTGAAGTGCCCTTCTGCATCCTTCCAAACCCTCCTGAACCCTCTGCAGCATCTTTCCCTGCCCTTTTGCGTCCCTCATGTGCCCTCCTCCATCCCACTGCATCCTCCTGCACATCCTGCATCCTCACACACCCTTCCACACCCTGCAGCACTGTCTTGCACCCTTCTGTGCCCTCCTTCACCCTCCTCAATGCCACATTGCATTTGCAGCCTCCAGCCATCATGCCCCCACTGGAACAGACCATCACTGGCCATCACAGCATGGCCAGAATCCAGAAATTCCCCTTTTCCAACCCTCTGCACCACTACACTTCCAGGCCTGTTCCCACCTGGCTTTTGGGACACAGGGCTGTGATCCTGGGAGCTGCAATGGGAAACGGGCAGGGGGAGAGGGACTCGGCTGCCTCCTGGTGCAGGGGCTTTTGAGGAAGAAGAGAAGAGCCTAAAATATTGCTGNTCCTTCCATCCCAGTCCATTCCGGCATTCTGTGACCCCAGCCTGCGAACAAAGCTCTGCACAACCCAGAGCTGCCCGGCAGTGGGACCTGACCCCTTTGATAGGAGTGCAGGGCCCCCTTTTTGTTCAGCTCTTCTACTGAAATCCCACCGTGGAGAGACAAGCGCTGGACCGTCCCTGTGGACGCGGAACACCGAGGGGATGCCGCGGGCAGGGTCTCTGCGGGCATCGCGCCGGCTGTCAGAAGGAGCCCAGCCCCTGTGGCAGCAACCCGGGGCGGAAAGGGAGCGGGAAGCGGCTCGATCCCGCCGGAGGAAGATCCCTCGAGTGCTCTGGCAGGGGATGGATGCCCAGCTCCAGCGGCGGTGACAGCGCGGGGAGCCGGGCAGGGCACAGCGGGACGGGGAAGGGCTCCTGGCCGGGTGGGTGCATTCCCCGCCGCGGGGCCCGGGTCGGGTCTCACCTGAGCAGGGGCTCCTTCTCGGCCACCGCCGCCTCCCCGCCGCAGCAGCCGCAGCAGCCGAGCGATCGCANATCTTCCTCCTGCACGTTCCTGCACCCTCCTGCTTCATCTTCCTCCACTCCTCTGCACCCCCCTGCACTCTCCTGGATCCTGAAGTGCCCTTCTGCATCCTTCCAAACCCTCCTGTACCCTCTGCAGCATCTTTCCCTGCCCTTTTGCGTCCCTCATGTGCCCTCCTCCATCCCACTGCATCCTCCTGCACATCCTGCATCCTCACACACCCTTCCACACCCTGCAGCACTGTCTTGCACCCTTCTGTGCCCTCCTTCACCCTCCTCAATGCCACATTGCATTTGCAGCCTCCAGCCATCATGCCCCCACTGGAACAGACCATCACTGGCCATCACAGCATGGCCAGAATCCAGAAACTCCCCTTTTCCAACCCTCTGCACCACTACACTTCCAGGCCTGTTCCCACCTGGCTTTTGGGACACAGGGCTGTGATCCTGGGAGCTGCAATGGGAAACGGGCAGGGGGAGAGGGACTGGGCTGCCTCCTGGTGCAGGGGCTTTTGAGGAAGAAGAGAAGAGCCTAAAATATTGCTGCCTTCTCATTTTTTTCTCTGCATTGTCAGGAAAATTAATCCACAAACACCAGAGGTGTATGTCCAAAAAGGAGACAGAGGAGTCCTGTAACTTTATTCAAATAAAGGGAGAGACCATGGGGTACTTCCCCTGGGGTCTCTCAAATTTTTGGAAGACTCAGCCTCCTCTACATCCTAATTTCCCAGCTGCATTTCCCTCTCCCTTTCCCCATTGGCTGAGGTACCTGAGAGGTACAGACTTCCCGAAACACCTAATACCCGAGATCCCTTCTAACGTATACCCCCCCACACACACCTATTTTTCTTTTTCTTTGCGTCTATTCTTTTTCTCTAAATCCAGAGATTTCGCACAGTCTTGAGTGAATGACAGTCTGTGTCAATTAGTGGAATTCCTATGGAATTTATGGGTTTCCCCCTCTCCTATCTGGCCTTATCTACCATCAAGCCCATAGTTTGTTTGTAAAGACATCTCCTTCTCACTCCTTTCACTGTCATACCTTCCTGTCACATGCCTGGCTGGGACCCCAAGAAGGAAAAGCTTAAACTCTGAATTAAGATGGTCCTGGATCTTCTTTAATTGACATAAATTTGTTTGCATTTCAGAACAGCCCATCAGGCAGACCCAGAGCAATTAGTCTGAGTCTGGTTTGCTCATGCACATCCCCAAGAATTATTTAATTTTAGCGCAGCAGCTTCCTGACGCCACTGGATTTTTTGCTTATGCCAGCAGATATAATAACATCAGCTACTACATCCTCATGCCCTGTGTGTGCATGCAGGGAAAGGTGAAATAAGATCATTTTGAGCTCACATTTCTCTCTGTCTTTTTATTCCAGAATTGTTAATTCATCAGCAGTGGATGGGGAATGGGAGATCTCAGGTTGCTTGGCCACAGATTCTCAGGTGACTTCCAAACTTCATTTAATTCAATGGCTCCACAACCAGATTTCCCACCTTCCTTAATTAAAAGGTGAAATGGTGGGAGAAGGACTTGCTGTTACTGTTTCTGGAAGCCCCCAGTGCTGAGCTTCGCTCTCAGCCCGTGTTCCCAGCTCTGCTCATCAGTCATTCCATCAGGAAGGATTTATGGCCGGATGAGCCAAGGGGCGAGGCAGGATTGCAAAGCCAAGGGCCTTCTCCTCTGCAGGCTTCCTCCTCTGCCCTTGAGCGTGTCCCTGCCTGCCTTTATTTCCTCTGCAGCCTTTTGTGTGCTGGAGCACAACAATCACCAGCCACCGCTGCAGTGATTGCAAGGATCCAGGAATTGCACGGCACGGATGCATTTCCCCAAAATAGTCACTGCTGCGGGAACTCCCTTCTCCCTCCCCTCTCCCGTTGATCATCTAGGTCTCTTGTTCATCTGGGCTTTCTTCTGATACAAACACTGTTTTTTTCCTGGGTTGCAAATGCCAGGGAGCAGGCAGGGACAGCCCTGCTGCAGGCTGAGATTTTGAGGCACAGCTCTAACACATCAACAGAGACATCCCTGATTTGTGGGTAATGCCCTTCCCTACAAGGAACATTATCCATACCCCAATTCTTTTAAGACAAGAGAATTATGTTCTTCAATAATTTAAAGTCTGAGCTCTCTAGGTTTAAAAAGATCTTTGACAAAATACCAACTATCTTCCAATCCCTTAATTCCTCGTTGTGATAATAAAACTTATTCCTTTTCCATCACAGAACAAAAAAACAGCGGAGAGTCTCCCAAGAGCCGAAGCCTTACTGGGATCTTAAAATTAAATCAAGTTTTCCACAAGGCAGAAGAAATATCACCGACTTCTTCAGGGGATCCTGGGGATAGGGAGGTGGAGTCCAGCCCACCCAGCCCTGTGGGTATCCTCCCTCTTATGTGGTCCAGCAAAAAGCTTCTCAGTCAATTAAAGTTGAAATGAGATTTAAAACAATTACATTTGTAAATTAAATGCAACAGAGTAATGGTGCCATTTGCCTCCTCTTCCTTTAGCTCCAAGCAATCCATTGACAGGTAAACTGTTGGTAAAAAATACCAATGGACACAGGAGGACTGGCAGGAGCATTCTTTGGCCTTTTTGTCCCCTAAAATAGATTGATTCATTTTTTCAGGTTTAATAAATTCCAGAGTGAGATGCATTCCCAATGAAGGTTTATTAATCCAGGACCCTGCTATATAATCAAAATCCACAGGGTCTGAAGGTTTGGGGAACAAGTTGGGAAGACCCAGGGCTCTTTGGCATTCCTTAAAGCCTTTGGATTTAATAAGTGGGCAGGCAGGAATGATGGACAGTGTCTGATTCTCTCTGCCTGATGTTTAAACCACATTTGGCCTAAGGCTCAGCAACCCGAATCTTGAGGAGGCCAATTTATTTCTGAATGATGCAGGGCTATTGGAGAGCAGCTGTCCCTTTGGGAGCACAACAGAGATGGAGAAAGGAGTCAAAGGCAGCAGAATCAGCTGTGCCAAATGTTGGGAGAGCTTAGGAAAGGCCTGGTGCCATTTGCAGCCTATGCCTGGCTGGTGTTCTGTTTTCCTGCAGATGTTTGGTGTCAGCTGTAGCCCCAGTTAAACATCACCTGTGCATTGCCCATGGGAGCAGCCCAGATACCAGAACAGGGCAGGTGACTCAGGCCTGGGACATCATCCCTCCCTGTCTGCAGTGGTGCTCTCAGCAAAACACAGGCAAAATGGGAGTATCAAAACCCCAAAGAGCCAGGTTATGAAAACACAGGGGCCTTTGGTGATTGTGTGGTGTTTTCTCTTGGTGCACGATTAAGCAGCAGGTGGCCCAAATCAAATATTGAGGACACAAGCCCAGGAACCCCAACTCCAACCCCTGCTTTAACAAATTGCTTCAAGCCGGCCTCTGTCTTCAGTCCCTGAGTAAGTTTACTGATTTCTCTTAAAATTAGGAGCGGCTTAAAGGCTGTGCTAATTAGCATGGACCCATGACTGCTGTGCAAAGTACAAACTGAAGGGACTGTGCTTCCACCAAACCACAGCTCCGTTGGCTTCAGCTGCACGGAATTAACATTACCCTCCTGAGGAAGAGGTAAAATCCTGCCCCCAGTCAGGGCAAACTGTCTAGAGCTTAAATTCCAACCTTCTAAACTCTTAAAGTACTGTTGTTAGGGACTCTTACTGCCTTTTCTCTTTCTGCTGGGTATCAGGAGGAGACTTATAGCACAGACAGAACTCTGTAGGTATCGCTTTGGCTACCTGCAGCTTTTGAGTCCTGTTCTGCTACGTTGCAGTATTTTCTGGGCTCTGCATCTGCTCCCTGAGTTGTGGAGGCTGCTCGGGCATTCCAGGATTCCTGGGCATTTTGAAAGCTGTAGCTGTAATTAGTAACCACAGAGGTGTGTAAAGGCTAAGGCTCGGCTCTGCGGTTCAAGATCCCGGTGGCACTGAACCTCTGGCAGCTGCCTCCTGGATTTTATCCCCGATCCTGCCCCGGCTGGGCAGGGGGAGCAGCCGGGCTGCGCTGCCGGGGCGGGCGGGCGGTAGCAGGGGCGGCGCCGGCCATCCCTCGCCTTCCCCCGCCTTCCCCTTCCCGGACTGGAAGGCGCTGGGAGCTGCTGGTGCGCGGGTTGCCGGCGGTAAGGAGCGGGGGTGGCTGCGGGGAAAAGGCTCCTCTGAGCGCATGGAAAGTAGCGGGAGGATCCTTCCAGAAAGTGCTTTGGCAGCGCGGCTCTTCCCGGCTGGGAGCTCCAGCCCTGAGCTGGTTGAGCATCTCTTCCTGCATAAAGGCAGAATAATCCTTCATCTCCCGATGCATTTGTGTATCGCTCGATAAACTCGGTTCGGGCACACGAGCGGGTGTCCCTTCCCGGGAAAAGGGGGCACGGAGTCCTCCAGCAGTGCCTGGGTCCGGTGCCCAGCCCCGGGAGCCGCCGCCGCCCCGCACAGCGCCTGCCCGGGCACCCACACGAACAGGATACGGCCGGGAGCCTTCCGGGGCGGCGCGATGGGCCCGCACTGGAGCGGGATGGGGAGCGCTGTGCCCGGGGAGCTTCCCTAGCTCCTGAAGCTGGGCTGCGCCGAAGCCGAAGGACCCCCTTCGCCTCCATGCGTGGTGATAGGTTCACTGGGATAAGTGGCTTCTGGGTGGAAAGGGCCAAAAAAGAGCACACGGTTCAGAAAGCGCAAGGTGGAGTTGTGACTGTGTTGCTAATACTAGGAAATAGATTTCCGTAAAAAAATCCAAGCAACAACATTTCCGGCCCCCCCCCCCCTCTTTTCCTG
>VWYP01033823.1:20797-117917 GCA_013400435.1 Pycnonotus jocosus
CCCCCCCCCCCTTTTTTTACTGGTAGTTTTTCTACTTCACTGCTCAGTGAATTATTTGAGAAAACAGCCGGGGAGGGTGGCAGAAGCAAAGGAGTTAAACACTCTTTATGGAGTGTGTGAAAACCTGGAAAGCTTTTCGTGTTGGACGGCGCTGGTTTGCTCCTGTGGTTAGCTTAGGGCTGAGGGAGGGATTCGTGGAGAGCAGGTTCACGCTCCCTTGCTGGAGCCTCACGGGCAAAGTCCTCTCCGTGGCCCCGCCGGGAACTGAAGGCTTTAGTGCCTGTGCTCTCGGGCTACGGAGGTGGCAGGAATTTGGTCCCGTGTGACATCCCCGGCTTGCTGCCTCCTTTCAGGTGCAAGATCAGCCAAGCATGGCCACCCAGATGTTCGAGGGCAGAGGGCATGCAGCTGTCTACCAGAAATACAGGTTTGCACCGGGCAAAGAGCTGCAGCAGACCATCCTCTCCTACCTGCAGGAAAAGGTGAGCAGGGTACGGCCAGGCTGGAGGAAAAATCCATTGTGGGTGGCAGCGTTTACCTTGCTGGCAGTGTCACCGTGGTTCGTGCCTCAGGGAAAGATAAAGCAGCAGGGCTCAAGGCCAGAAGGGGGCACAGAAGAGGCTTTCTACAGGTTCTGCCATGCCAAGGCTGTTCTTGAGTGGGTGCTGGGGGAAGGAATGGAGTTAAAGCACAGGAACTGGATGGTTGCCCACTGAGACACATCCACTCCTCCCCGCAGAAAGCAATCCCTGCGGAGCTGGCGGTGGATGTTGGCTGTGGCTCTGGACAAGGCACCCACTTCCTTGGGCAGCACTTCAAGAAGGTGGTGGGGACGGACATCAGCGAAGCGCAGGTCCAGGAGGCCAAGGACACCCCCTGTATGCCCAACATCTCCTACCTGTGAGTGTCAGGACAGCACGCTCAGCCAAAGGCAGAATTCAGCTCCTCACGTGGAGGTGGTGGTTTGTGAGTATGACTGTTGTAAGAGCCAGCTGGCACCAAAGATTCCGTTTGATGGAATGCCTGGTGTGAACAGGCGCTATCCTGAACTTTGAGAAGCTCTGGTCTTGCATCTCAGACCTATCTCAGAAAATATCCACTGACTCTGTGTCCTGCTCCGCAATCCCCACATCACGCATGGCTTTTTCCCTTGCAGCGTGTGCCCTGCAGAGGAGCTGCCATTCCAGGATGGCTCCGTGGATGTGCTGACGTCGTTCACGGCCGCGCACTGGTTCGACATCGAGAAGTTCATGAGGGAGGCCCAGCGCGTTCTGAAGCCGGGCGGGTGCGTGGCCATCAGCACCTACACTGTGGACATGAGCCTGCGCTATGGAGACTGCTCTGAAAAGCTCACCAAAGTCTTCAGGGAGGTGAGCTAGTAGAACCTCAGGGCGGAGGGAAATGTGTAGCACTTGGATGCAGAGAGGAAGGAATGGGATTGATGAGTCCTAATGCAGAATGGGGCAAAGGGCTGGTAAATGCAGGGATAGATAAGGCTGAGGCAGGATTTGGAGACTTCCACGCAGGGCTGGCTGGATCATGAGGAGAGGGACGTGAGGACTGATAGGGCAGACTCTGCTGGTGGTGAGAAGGGTGCCAGGGCAGATCTGGGAGCTGGTATTGTCCAGGAGACTTTTCCTGTTGCCCTGATCACAGTGAAAAAAACGGGAAGTAGAAACTGTTGGGAAGTAGTCCTTTTTTTAGGAATTTTTCTGGACAAAGGGTGTTTTAACAATTGGATAAAAAGAGACTTTCCACTATGAGTAAGAGCTGTGTAGGGAGGACAGGACCCTTATTTCTGTAATACGATCCTTGAATTCTTGACATTAAGTAAGATTTTGATGTATTTTAATACAACAAGTCTTTAAAAAGAAGGGACATATATGGATGTATCAGATGCAGGCCCAAACCTGAGTTAAGTGGCATCTGAGAACTTCAGTGGTTTTGTGTTTGTTTTTAATACACCATCCTCACAGTGCTGGGACAAGATTTTAGAATACTCACATAATAGACTAAAATATGTCTTGGATGACTACAAAGAGATCTTTGAGGCCCTGCCGTTCCCAGACAAGAAGAGGTGAGCAGAACCACCTTTGATTGTGTCAGATATTTTACCTACCACCCTGTCAACCTGTTGTTTGTGTTCCCCTGCCTTTGAGATTTAACTTGCCAATGCTCCTTTCTTGCCCGTGTCTCTTGCAGAGTCACTGATATCTATGACCAAATTCCCATGACTGTTGAGGGTGTGGTTGGTTACATGGAGTCTGCCTCTCCATATCAAACCTTTAAGGAGAAGGACCCTAAAGGTGCAACATCCCTCCTCCAAGAGACTGAAAAGAGGTGACGAAACAAAAACAAGCAGGATGTGGAGGACCTGTGCTATACAGTGCATGCAGAGGGAGGTTGTGCAGACCCCTTCAAAGCTGCAAGTGTGCAGGGATGTGCTCCTTCCTTTCCCCCAGGGGTGGACACTTGTCAGGGGTTAAACAGCAGATCCTTAAATTTTAAGCCTGTGTAGCAGTAGGATGTGCTTGCACCGATGTATCCATGAAACCTCTGATGTGAGACTATCCTGAGTTTCCTTACCTTGCTTTTGGTTGGCAAAGGGCATGAAAAATACTGGTGGCTGCATCTTGACCCATCTGTTTCAGCCCCAACAAGGGCCTGCTTATTTATTCACTGGCCAGAACAAGCCTTGTGCAGCAGCTGGAAGCATTTGCCATCCCATCTCTGTGCTGTGGGTGGAAGAGATCTGTCTCTGGTTGTGGGTGTTGCCCCACATGAGGTGGGAGCTGTGTGGGCAGGGTGAGACCCTTCCTCTGCTTGTCCTTTCAGAATGCTGGAAACAATGGGAGTTTCCTCTCGTGAGACCCCAGTGGAGTTCTGGGTGAGGCACGTCTGTCTCCTGGGGTGCAAGGGGCGCTAAGACAGCAGACCCTTCTCCTGATCTGATGCTACAATAGAAGAAGGTGGATTGTCCTCTAAAATTCTGCTTGTAACTGCTCTTACTCCTTGGGAATATTGATGCTGATTTTGCTGATTGAAAGGTTGGTCTCCTGTGGAAAGCAGACGGGGTTTTATGCCCCTCAGGTTCCTGTCCACCTTGGTCCTGCATTCTGCCCAGTGTTGCTTCCTTGACACTGCAAGTGTCCCACTGTGGACTGCTGGTTTAATAACATGTGGGGAAAAGAATCACAGGAACAGCTGAGAAACTCACTGCATTTCTTACACAATTAATAATATTAAAAATCAAGCTGAGAAAATGTTGTCTGTGGCTCCTGTTTTACAAAGAGACTGTGGAGCACCCACTGGCATGGAGAGTAACTGTGCTACATTGACATTCAGTGTCCTGATGCCCAGGGGGAGGGTGAATTTTGGGTGGGAAGGGCCATTGACCCTTTTCCCTGCCCCAGCAAAGTGAGGAGCTGTGCACTGTCTTCAAAGGCTGCCCTGGAAAGGGGCTGTTCTCACCTGCATTGTGCCCCCATCCCTGGTGCCTTGCTGGCTGGTGCAGGTATCAGCACCTTACCTGCCCCAGGAGGGCCTTGGTCCTAGTGAGGCCCCTCAGAACAGCTCAGGAGCCTTTATGGGATCACTGCTGAAGGAGGTTTGTGCCCCATCACCCACCCACGCTGCAAAGGGAAGATTAGAGGCTGCTTTTTTTGGGAGGGGCAAGGGCTTAAAGCTGGGCCTACTCTGACACAGGTCAGCTCCTGTTTGCCTTCTGAATAGTTCAAGCCCAGACTCACCCTCTGTAAGGATCTTTCCCTTTCCTGTAATTCCTGTCCTTGGCAAGAAAGCTTCCCTGACACCATGGGAAGGGCTGTGCCCTCATTCTGTTCTATGTCAGTGCATTGTTAAGAAAGGTGAAGTGCCACCTCTGCTCTTGGCCCCAGAGAGTGCACCTAGCGGGGTGTGAAAGGGGCTGGAGGTACTTCTGCCGAGGTCCTGGGCTCTCAGGGTCCTCACTGAGCTCCTCTCAGCTTGCCCAGGGTGGGGAGCAAAGGCTTTACCCCTACTTGGTTTTCCAGGAAGGTAATGGGGTCTGAGGAGGACAGCGGTGGCATGGGAAGCCCATCATGGATGAGAGGCTCTGTGTCCACGGCCAGATGCTGGAGCAGCAATACTGGATCAGGCCCTGCTGTCACTGGCTGAGGGGCTGCTCCAGGTGCAGGTTGGGTTTGGGCCAGCAGCAGCTCTCATGCCTCCCTTGCTGGCTGAGCATGAGGGGTCGATCCTGCCCGGGATGGCACTGGGTGGCACCAGTGCTGTGATGCTGATGGCCTCTCTGGCTGCCTGGCCTGGCTCTGCTGGCAGGGTGGCAGGGTTTGTCCCTGTGAGGTGCATCCCTGCACATGAGGGCAGGGAGGAGTCGCCCCAAGAGGTGACATCCCATGTCCCTCCAGGGCTGGTAAAAAGGTTCTGGGGAAAAGTATTTGGGTTTTTTTCCTCACTTTAAGCTTAGAACAAGTTTAAGTCTGCTTGCTAATTACATCTCTGATTTGATTTAATTTAAAAGCCCTTCCCTCCCTGCACCGGTATTGTGCAGCGGGTGCCTGGCCATGACA
Organism: Pycnonotus jocosus; assembly: GCA_013400435.1. Classification (NCBI taxonomy): domain Eukaryota; kingdom Metazoa; phylum Chordata; class Aves; order Passeriformes; family Pycnonotidae; genus Pycnonotus; species Pycnonotus jocosus. The sequence continues at coordinate 25,366 of VWYP01033823.1, forward strand.
TAAGAGCAGGCATTGCATCACCACTGTGCATGGTGGTGCAGCAGAGTGGCACCAGCCATTGCAATGACTGCTGCAGCTCACACGTGCTGGGAGGTGCTGAAGGGTTCTGGGGGATGGAGTGGGGCTGGGGGCACTTTGGTGACACTGACACCCTGGGCTGGCGGGGACAGGTCTGGTGATGGCTGATGAGCAGAGCCCACCTGATGCCTCCTGCCCTGGCACCATCAGGCCATGGGCAGGGCTCCCACGCAGCACCCAGGGGTTTGTTTTTAAACCTGGCTTTTTGGGCCACGCTTTCTGTTCTATATTCTCTACCCAGACTTTAGTCGGTTTAGCAGGGGTCACTTCCTTCCTAGTCCACTGGGGTTAGGAGCCATCTGGGCTCATCCTTACCCAGTCCAGTGCTATGGCTTGTGGTGAAAGGCTTTCCCACGCTTGTGCCATGCAGGAACCCATGAGTCACCACAGAGCAATTGCCTCACCCGATGCTGACGCTGATGCCAGCCCTGTCATCAGTCAGGTTTCACTTTTGTTCTCGCACCTGGAAATCCCACACCTGGAATTTCTTGCTCCAAGCAACCTTGAGTGGTCCCAGCCTCCAGGCTGGATGAACCCAAGGAAGGAGCTCCATCATCACCATCTGTTCTGCTCTCCTGGCACAGCATGATTGGCAGCTGGAACTGGAACGATGATTGTGGTGGGTCCCCAGTGCCCCTCTAGACTCTGTTGGGCACACTGTGATGTCCCCAGCCCGTGCTGGCTTTAGGGAACTCTCCGCTGCCAGGGCAGGAGCTGGCACTGGCACAGTTTGGAGGAGCTGTGGCAAATGCAGCCATGCTTTGCTGGCTGGGCTATGGTGGAGTGTGACATTGCTGGGCAAGATGCACCAAAGCCTAGGATGGCAACACTCCATCCCAATAAGAAAAGGTCCTCACTGCTGCTCAGTCAGGCCCCTGGGTGCTCAGCTGTGGCTGGGGGTGGCACCAATACCTGAGCAAGGTGCCCAGGAGAGATCCTCATCCCTCCATCCGAGCCGCCATGAGTGCTGGGGACTGTGCTCATGCTCATACCCTGGCTTTGCCCCATAACTTTATCTTTGGTACCTCTGAATTTCGTTTTGCCTGAGTGAAGAGATGAGGTTTCGCTTTACTTCTCCAAACAGAAATGACACCTGGGAGAGACAAGCCACAGCGATGGGAAACAGGAGCCAAAGCTGTCCCACGAGAATGTGATGTTTCTCTGTGACCCGATGGGTGACTCGAAAGTGTCTTGGCAGGGATCAGTGGTGTGCACTCTGGTTGGTGGTGTATCACCCCTTTCTCACTGGGGGTCACATTTATTTTACATCTGTTGGGATTTTCTCCTTTCTCCCTCTATTCCAGCTGAGCTGTGCCGGTTTGGATGACAGAAGTGGACTTATTTATGCTGGTTTGGACTTGTATTTCACAGCTATGTTGACCATTAATTTTGTTGTGTTGAATAAAAATTAATCTCCTGTGGGTTTCTTTAATGGGAGAGAAAGGAAAGACAGAGTTATTGTCCTGTTCACCAAAAGGGCAGACAAGAGACCCCAGCCCACATCAGGCTTTTAATTACTGACCTGCCCTAACCTGCTGCTGTGAGGGAGGCTGGTGTGGGAGCTTGGGTGGCAGCCTGGTCCAGTGGCCACATCCATGACTGGAGAACCTGTGCCCACCATGCTCTGGGGCTTTAGCACCATGTTTTGCTGTCCCGGCTCTTCTTCAAGCTGTCTCTCCATCCAGTCTGGACAAAGTGGAATGAGCCACATGTCCAGCCTATGCTGCCCCCTCCCATTCTTCATCTCCACTGTGGTTTTCCAGTAAAGATCTGAGCCCTCTGGGATGCTGCTGGAGCAAGAGAAGGGCTCAAGAAGGGCTGGATGGACTCTGTGAGTCAACAGCTGATCCTGCTCAACTTCTTTATTAAAGATCTGGATGATGAGGCCCAGGGGACCCTCGCTGTACCAAGTTCAGTGGTGACACCAAACTGGGAGAAGTGGATGACCCAGCAGGGGATTGTGCTGCTGTCCACAGGGACCTCAACAAGCTGGAGAAGTGGGCTGGTGGGAACCTCTGAAGCTCAACAAGGTCAAGGGCAAAGTCCTGCACCTGAGGAGGAACAGCCCCATGCACAAGGACATGCTGGGGCTGCCTGGAGAGAAACAAGCAGGGCAAAAAAGGCCCTGGGGGTTCTGGTTGGCACCAGGTTGAACATGAACCAGGAAAATGTTCTGGTGGGAAAGAAGGTGAATGGTATTCAGGGCTGCACTGAGAGGAGTGTTTCCAGAAGGCCAAGGAAGGTGATTCCTCCCCTCTCCTCAGTGCTGGTGAGGCCACTCCTGAAGTGCTGGGTCCAGTTGTGGGCTCCTCAGTGGGAGAGAGACATGGCAGAGACTGGAGGGAGTCCAATCAAGGTCATGAAGATGATGGACAGGAACATTTCTCCTATGAGGAAAGGCTGAGAGAGGAGGCTCAGGTGCTCATGGTGGTGTGACAGCACAGCACAAGCTGAACCAGGGAAAGTCCATCTGAACACAAGAAAAACAGAGAGGCTGTGAAGTGTCTACTCCATCCTTGGAGATGCTCAAAATCTGGTCCCTGTCGTGGGCAGCCCATGCCAGCTGATCCTGCCAGAGCAAGGGTTGGACTGGATGATGTCGAGAGGTCCCAGCCCACCTCCATGACCGCATCCATGCCACTCTGCTCACCCACAGGTGTACCTTTACACATGCTTCCACAAGAACTTATTTTCTTGGACTCTTTGAAATCAGCACTTTAGTTCCAAATATTAACATTAAAAATTGGGTCCTCCTGGAGTGTTCTGTGGCCACCGTGCACAGTCCTGCAAAGTGCATTTATGCCTTCTACTTTCTTACTGTCTTTGCTTCTTAGATTCAGGTATTGCCCTAATTTTTTATATTTCATGCTTGATGAACACATGAGACGAAAAGCATAGCAGTGACCACAGGAGGTTCCCTTGAGAGAGGGACAGTTTGCTGAGAGGTACCGTTCCAGCTGTCAGCAGAGGGATGTCAATACACCCTATTTTGTGTATCCAGGCTGAGCAGGGAGGAAACCCCAGCCAGCTCCAGTGGCTTGCAGGATGGCAGCCCTGCTCATCTTCATCTCCCTCCACAACTCTGTGTCCCACCTGGAAAAAGACAGGTGGGAGTGCTTCTGCTTTCACCTTTTTCCCTGCTTTGGTGGTTTCCCTGGTCCCTCAGGATAACACAGCCATAGAAGCTCATGCGTGCAGCCTGGACTATGCAGTGCCCACTCCTGGCTGCTGCTTATGCTTCCCCCCTGCCACAGCCTTTCCCACAGAGAAACTGACACCTGAACTCCTGCTGCCACTCAGGAGGCACCAAAACCCTCCTGTTCCCCGTGAACCTGTTGTCCTCAGGTGTCTCCCACAGCCTTCAGCAGGGGTGGGGCTGGTGTCCCCCCCACTTGCCAGCCACAGCCTGGGAGCAGTGTCCCCCCCAGCCCCAGCATCCCCCGGCATCCCAGGATGAGGCAGAGCAGGCAGCAGGGCAGGTAACAGAGTGGAGATTCCCTGCACCACTTTCATTTTCTTGTTTCCAGCTCTACCAGCCCTGGGTTTTCCTATGAATATGAAAGCAGGAATAAAAGGCTGGAGATGGAGCAGCAAGGCAGACACTGTGAGCGAAACATCCCCCTGGGACAGCCACCAGCTCAGCGGCTCCACATCTGAACAAGGCACCTGTGAGGCACTTCTGCGTCTGAGATTTAGTGAATCCTGCCTGGAGTCCTGCGGTTCATCCTCTCTGGCATCTTGCACCTCAGCCTCTTCACCTCATTGCTAACTGTCAAGCTTTTGTTGCCAAAATGTTGTGCCTCAGCCTCACCCCACTGCTCGTGCTGGTGCTGGGGGTCAGCCTGGGGGCTGCCTTTCCCCATGACACCCTGAGGAAGGGCTGCAGGCTGTCCAAGTACCAGAACATTGCACACGAGCAGAAGGCGGCTGTGGACAAGATGAGACAAGAGTTTGTGAGTACTATGGCAACAAGGGGCTGCGGGCTGGTAGGGGGCAAGGCAGATGGGATGCTAAATTCAAGACCTGAGTGAAAAGGTGCATGTCTTCTGCAGTAGTTTGGGGATGAGGAAGATGTTTTCCAAGGGTGTTTGGGGACATGAAGAATGCTGGGCCAAATTTCGTCCTGGTTTCAGACCCCTCAAGGCTGGCCGGGGTTATACAACATTGCCAGAAGTCACAGAGTTTTTCAGCCTTTCTCTTGTTTAATGCCTGCAGAAGGACAACCACAAATGCAACACCAAGCTCTTCCAGCGGAAATGGAACGCAGTAGACCTGCCGGTAAGAGTGAGGTGATGCTGTAAAAAGCGGGCACACCTCTCCTGTCAGCCGGTTCCACCTCCGCCCGCACCTCCGGGCAGGTCTTCGAGACCCCCATCCTCCAGCCCCGGTGCTTTGGGTCCCTAACCAGGACTCTCCCACCCACAGATGTCCGACAGAGTGGTGCTGGTGGCGGCCGAGCTGAACCTCACCACTGCCATGCTGGAGCTCCCCGCTGTCCCCAGCTTTGCCGAGGCGCGCCGGCGGCCCCTGGAGTTCTTCACCCAGGCCCGGGAGGACGTGCGGGGCTGTGTGAGTGCTTCTTTCCCCAGAGCCCTGCCCCGGGCCAGCTCAGCGGACGCGCTGCGGGGCTGCTCCTTACCCAGGCGCTCTCCTTGCAGGTGGATCCCTCGCACCAGCCCTCGGGCAGACTGAGGCACTGGCTGCACAAGCTGCAGGCGGCCATGCGCACAGTAAGTGAGGGCGGCGGGGTGACGGGCTCCGGGGTGTCAGCGCCCGCACGGCTGCGCGGGGCCGGCTGCGCCCCCACTGCAGAGCTGACCCAGCCCATCTCCCCGCCGCAGGACAGCCCCGAGAGCACGGCGTGCCTCAGGGCCACCACCATCCTCCGCGCTCTGCAAGTGCTGGACAACCTCCATTGCGCTGCCCTCCAGGACAAGTGCTGAAGGGACCTCAGGCCCCAGCCCACGGCACCGCCCCCGAGGCACGCCCCGAGAACCGGGAAAAAACCACTGCGCTGAGCTGTTACTTCTTATTTAAACTATTTAACCCTTTTTCCAGCTGAAGAAACAATTTTTATTTCTTTTCAATGCCTTTTAAATTATTGACTCGGGATAAGGCAAAGTAATGCCCTTCCTGAAAGAATGTGAATATGCGTATTTACAGGGTAGCTTTGGGGGGTTTTTTGTTCCCAAAATGTTTGTAAGGAAATCTATTTTTTTACCTGCTATTTATTAAAGAGTATATTCTGCATACTTGCCTGTATAAGTCATCTTTTATGTGCTATTTAATATGAAAACTAAAGTGGTTAACTAAACTACCACAGGCAGATAAGCTGCCATCACGTGTTTCTACCGTGCTTTTCTGCAATACCACAGCACAGGTATCGCCTGCACATCCTTGCAAGGACATTGCCCGAAAGGAACCTCGTTGCGTTTTATCTGGGGACGGGGAGAGGGGAAAAGCCTGGATGTTGGGGGTTTTGGAGAGCTTTATTAGATTCTGTCGCTTGGCCACGGCTCAGGCAATACCGACGTGCTGCTATCTAATGTCAGGAGCAGCACCCGAGGCAATGAAAACCCATCCAGAGGGAAACGCCCTCGGGCCAACACCTCCCTTAGGGCAGGGAAAGCCTCGAAGGCGTGTCTGGAATTCCCCGGGAAATCTGGGGTTTGGCTGCAGCGTGGCACAGCTCGTTCTCCCGAAAAGCCAGGCTCCAGGAAAGCTTCGCTGTGTCACCTCGGGCTCTGAGCAGGCCGGTGCCTTCAGTACCTCCCCTGGGATCCCACCGCCTAGCCTTGGTCCCGATTTCACCCCTCGCTTTTGAAGGGTTGCAAGAAATCCTTCTCCGGGAACTATGTACCGCAAACATCCGTGGGACGAGGATGTTTTTAGGACATTTCTGTCCGAAGCTGCTGTGCTGTTATTAAGAATAACCCCATAATATCGGCTTTCACAATTATGTATTAGCTTTTACATGTTATTGATTGTAAGTATTCAAATATAGTGCAATTTATAACCCCTTTTAGCTGCTTGCTGATATGGCATAATTTCTCATTCTGTGCACTGGAAATAGTGGTGGGATGAATATATTACATCTATATATACACCGTATAGCTTATAGAAATAATGGTGTGACAAATGGGTTGTACTGTAGGCCTTAGCAAAATATAAAACATTAAATTATTCCTATGTAACTGAGAGAACTGTATAAAGTAATTATGTTGTTTCCCACTCCTGCTGACTGACTGCTTCAAGTGATAATATAACAGTGACACAAACCAGAGCACTGGAGGAGAACTGGAGAAGAACTTGTTAGCTCCTCGTTATCAGGGAAGTGTGAAACAACAGGATGAAGCCACCAGAAGGAATAAAATGTATTGACTTAATCTGCAAGATGTCACACAGATAAGTCAGAGTGAAAAACCAAACCAAAACAAAAAAAAAAGTTCCTACATCATCAAAAGCTCCCAAGAATGTTTGAATAATGCGTGAAACTTCTGAATGTGTATGTACCTCAGTAAATTAAGGTGTGTAGATAACACTGCCTTAATGTACTGCTGTGTTCATTGGCTGATAGCCAGGAACACCCCAGCGCTGTACATTGGCCCCTTTTTTATTCCCTTATTAAACTTTGAAAAATATCCTGAGGGTGAACTTTTGCTTTTCACCCTGTGTTATCAATACAATACGTGGATCTAGAGAGGAAAGCCTAAGGTGGAAAGAAAGGGCTCTAAGCAGAAGTTCTGTGCTGGTTTAACTAGATTTCAGTAAGCTCAGTTTCAGTTTCTTTTTAGGGAAGGGGTAGTGGTATCATTGCAGTGAATGTTTAGGATGCAAACCTAGTGAGTTTTTCAGTATTTCAGTACTGAGTATTTCAGTAGCTGTCTGCCAAACTTCCCTTGTGTCAGGTCTCCAGCTTTGCCTTACCACACCTTCTAACCTGGGTGCTGCTCTAATGGCTTAGTTTTGGTTCCCTTCTTTAGTGGATTCTGCCAAATGGAAGAACTTAAGTTTATGCACCTATTTTACAGATGGAAGGGCTGATTTAACAGAACTGTGAAAATTTCTGAAGTTTTTGGGCAGTCTCGTTACAATACCCAAGTATTCACTCTCCATTACTAAATGCACTCTTATGATGATTTTTTTACACACATTCCATCTGTGCTTCTATATGATTGATATTTCATTTGATTGACTAATTGCATATTGATATTATTGGCATATTGATTGACTGTTCCATCTGATTCACCAGCCTTCCACTCATCTGCTGCTGGAATGTACAAATAGTTGATTAATTTTAGCAGGCACCAAGGCAAACGCTGCAGCCTGGTTGAGCTCTGCTCCTGCAATCATCCTTGCCATTGCTGGTTTTTGTCCCTCTCGGTGTGTTGTTATTTGCCATAGACTCTGCGTTAATTTATACTGCAGCTGCATCATTCCCCTTCCCACAGCACTGCGAGGGGACAGTAAAATAATGGAATTAATTGGAAATGGCTCGCCAGGAAGGTGGTGGGCTCACCATCCCTGGAGATGTTTAAGGAACGCCTGGACGTGGCACTCAATGCCGCGGTCTGGGTGACACGGTGAAGATCCGTCAAAGCTTGGACTCGGTGATCTCAGAGGTCTTTCTTAGCCTTAATGATTCTGCGATTCCGCTTACAAAAGGTGACAAAATTCGGCCTGGGGACAGATAACTCCAACGACATCAATTCCCCTCAGGCACTGTAGCACCCCGCTGGCGCTGAGGGAGCGCCCCAACACGGCGGCGTTGCCTGAGGGGGCCCCGCGGGGGCAGCCCCAACATGGCGCCGCCCTCCCGGCGGGAAACGGCCTCCCCACCGCCCCCGCCAAACTCTCGCGAGATTTCGGCGGGGCCACTTCCCAACCCCACCTGGGCTCTCGCGAGATCTCCACTGTGGGAGGAGGAGGAAGAGGAGGAAGGCGAAGGAGGCGAAGGGAGGAGGAGCCGCCACCGCCGCCGCTCCCCCCGAGCCGGCGCCCGGGATGGTGTTGGCCGCGGCAGTCGGGCCGTGACGCCGCGCTCAGGTACGTGCGGGCTGTCCCCCTTCCCTCAGCCCCCGGCTCGGGCCTGGCCGCTCCCGCTGTCCCCAATCTGCCTGCCCTCCAGGCCTCGGCTCCCGCTGGGACCGCTGCACGCGATCCCTGTGCCTTGCTTCCCTGGCTCCCGGGGGAGCTGGAGAATTCCCCGGACTCTTGCTTCCTTCCTTAGAAATAAGCTCGGCACTTCTCCCTTCCTCCTCTGTCTTCTCGATAAAGCTTTATCTGCGATTTGTGAGTGCTTTCTTGCTGTATTTCATTAGAATTTGGGATACAGCCGAAGAGAATAATTTCAAGACTGGTCACGCTCCTTTTGGGTTTCTTGGTTGTCTAGGACAAGTTGTAAAGGTATTTAAGCATTTAATGGCCATCGAAATTGAATTTATTTGGAGTCAGTGCCTCAAAGATGGGGGTATTTTTAAGGGGAGAGCTGATCTGCAGTGTTTGGTTGTTTGGGGTGGTTTTTTTCTCTTTTGTTTTAATTTATGGCCACATTCATGACTTTTCAGACCCCCTCCTCCCCTCTTTTTAGCAGCTGTTGTCTCCTCCTTCTCCGGGGGGAACTGGACTGTTTTGTTCTGTTTATTTTCTCTTTCTCCGGGGTAAAACCTACAGTTGTTTTAGTTGAGCCCCCTGGAATTTACATTTACCCTGAACTGTGCTTTTGTTTTTAAACATACATCTTGAAGCTGACACACGCATTACTTGTCAGCGTCAGGGAGCTTGACCTTCGTGTAGCTCTAACCAGAATTTCCTACTGTCAGGGACTGTTGTGAAATGCATTATTTCCTTTTTTATAAGCTTTGCTGCTCGCTTTTCTGTTAAGCTTTTCTCAACCTCCCAAGTAAAGATTATATCCTGGCTTTTTGCTTTTCCCCCTCCTTTATTTGGTTGAATTAATTCACATGACTTAAAGAACAAGCAGCTCTCCTGCCGTTTTAGCTATCGGGGGGCCTGAAGAGTTTGGATTTTGTCAGGATTATGTTGGTTTTAGCCAAAATGTTAAAGAAGGAGGAGTTGCCTTCAACTGGGAGTAGGGTCAAAACATATTAAGCCGTGACAGATTGGATGTTTTGGCTTCATGACTTTGGCATTCTGACCAGCTTTTACTGTAATTAATTTATCCGTGCAGTTATTTTCTAGAGTGGATGGCTGGCACAGCAGAAGTATCTCTTCATTTCAGTTATTTGGTCTCTGTGCGTCAGGTTTTTGCCCTGTGAGGAGTCAGTGTTGTGTGGCTGTGTAGATAATTGCACCGTTTGCAGCCTCAATCCCTTTCCTGTGCCCTGGGAGCTGTCTCAAAGCTCACTTCCTAGTTAGAGGGTTGTTCCAGGAATCCTTCCCCTTTCTCATTTTTATTTTCTTTTGGCCAGCCACAAGGCAGCTGTGAATTGTCCTGTGAGGTGTGGAGGAGGGCAGGGGGCTGCTGGGGGTGTTTTCACAGCCGGGCTTTTGAAGGAGCAGCGTCAGGCAGTGAAATCGGGTTGCAAACACTCGTGCAAGCCTGACCTCTCTCCAGAAAACTGAATTTCCTCTTGGCCTGATGCGCTGCGCCTCCCTCAGTATTCCACAGCCCCAACAAGCTCATTCCTCAGCTGCCGAGGGCCATGCCCCCCTTTAATCAGGCACTGTTAACTCTGTGCAGCAGCTCTGCTGTTGATGATGGTCGTTCGCTCCTTATTCAACAACCTTGATTTGTTTTCCTGCTCTCCCTGGTTTTTGGTGACTGTCGCTGCCCCCTCGTTGTGTTCCAGGTGGGAAGCAGCAGTAATGCTAACGCTGGCAAGCAAGCTGAAGCGGGATGATGGTGTCAGAGGCCCCCGTGCGTCCAACCCAGCGTCTGACTCCACTCGCAGGGTGTCTGTGCGGGACAAATTACTCGTTAAAGGTGAAAGAATATATTGAAATCTGTCGGGATTTGCTGGGTTTTGGGTGTGTTGCCAGTAAAACGCACTAAACTGCGTGTAAGTGCCCACAGGTGTTTTTCAAGTGGCCTATGGGATGCTTATTTTTATTGAATGAGAATCAAAACAAGTGTCCTCCTTACTCTGTTGAAAACCAGTCTGTCATCAATTAAAACGTGCTAAAAACATTGCCACATAAGTGTCACTGAACGTATAGGAGGAGAATGTCAACAGAAGTACATTTGCCTTGGTATGAAGGTGGTTTTTGAGCAAAACCATGACTGCCTGTCACAGGGAGAAACATCCTGAAAGTAACAACAGTGTTTCCGTGGTTTTAATGGCACAGATCAGAGGCAGGTTTAAAAAGATTGAAAAAAGCAATGCAGAGAGAGAGATTTTGTAGGCCTGGAGTTACTTTAAGTTGTGTGTGAAGTTGTGACTAACAAACCAGTGATTGTATTGCAGTGTGATGTGTTTTAGGAAAGGAGCTGTAGGTTTTTACCAGCTGGTGGAGAAAAGCCCCAAACCTACTGCTTGGCAGTTGTGGGTAATTGGGGTAGTTAATGAGACAATAGTTTGATCTATTTTATAGTTAAATCAAGGACAGCTCTTTCCTGCACTTTGGGGGTTTTTTGGGGATTTTTTTTAAATTTTTTTTTTAGCATAGATAGTATTGTATTTAAAAATCCGCAGATGCTGACAGCTTGGAGTTACTATGGATTTAAACTCAGGATCACTCCCTCTGGTAATAGTTGAATGCAAAGGAATGTGTTGTTTAGGTTGATGTTTCTGCTGAAGAGGATCAGTAGCAACAACACTGCTGTTTGTGGTGAGCTGCCACTGTTGGGATTCGTGCCTGTCAGAGGAAATCCACATTTCCTGGTCTTGTTTCAGAATGATTTGAAGCTGACAAGGCTGTAATTGCCTGACTGATGTTACCTAACTAGCACTGCATATGTTTTTTTTCCAGATTAGGGTAAATTCCGTCAGATATCTGGAGAGAGGTGTCAGTGCAAATGTTGCTGCCTCAGGGCACTGGGAAGTGCCTCAGCTGGACTGTAGGAATCCAGAGTTTTCTCTACTTATCGTTGTAAGGACACAGATTTTTATATGCTTTAAGTCATGATTGTGATCCCTCTTACACTTCCAATTTAACTTCAGTTCTGAGGGAGAAAGATTCAGGCAGGAGAAATAAGCTCTTTAACGAGGCTAAGCTGCAGAGCCAAATTACTAAATATATATAATCTGAGATTTTCCCTAACCTACAGGTATAGACTTGAGGGGAAGATAGCAGTGTGAAATAAATACCCTTCACGTGAAGTGCCAGAGAAATTTTACTCTACCCTTAGAGCAATCATGTTTTTGAAAACCATACCCAGGTCTGCAGGGGAGGAAGAGAATGTAATCTATGGAAAATTCATTTTGAGATTGTAATTGTAGTTGCTGTGGCTGTCATGGCAAACCAGCCAACTAAGTTAAACAAAGTATTTTAAAAAAAAAAGCTAAGTAAAACTAGGTATTTAAACTAACACGATTCAAACTAAGTATTGAAGAAGTCCCAGACTGACAAATGCTAAAAGCAGGTCAGTGCACACACATGGCTCTGACTGGCATTGACTGCTGGATCCTGGTCTGATTGTGCATGGAAGTTTCATCCCTGCTGTGAAATGAGTGGTGTAGGTCACTTAAAGAGTCACCAGCAAAGGCATTGGTGAAAATGTGCCTTAATATAAATTCACAAAAGCACAACAAAGGTTGTTGGCAGAGTTTACAATACTGCTTGCTCATGTATAACACAGGTAAAGAAAAATCAAATTAGAATCAGTTTAGGGTGATATATGCAGAGGCTGGAATGAAAAAATGAATGGGAAAGAGGTAAAGGAAACTCTTGGCTGAGTCAGGAGGTTCAGAGTGAAATCTTTTCCTTTCTAAACTCCTCAGGGAGGAGTCTCAGTGCAGCTAGACCCAGTCTTGGGCTTGGACTCAACAGTTAGGTCAAAAAGATTTAGCAGAACTTAATCACGAAAGCATTTAATTGTTACATTAATTATTAATCAGCTGTAAAGAATGTAGATTGAAGATAATAAGATGTATACTGTTTTATAGTGTGTTCAAATCAATGCACACACGTCTATGTGCAAATGGTAACACACACATGTATGGATATGTATGTACACATGGGAATACATAGTAAAAAATTCCTCCCAAGAATCAATGAGATAGTCCTGTTAATCCCTTTTTGGGGATTACTGGAATTTTCTGAAATTCAAGTGAGAATGGTACCATTTTCACTCAGGCTGTAATTCAGCTAAGGAATGTTCCAAAGCCACCAGGGAATGACTGATTATTCCTACTCCCATCTCCCACCTTGTTCAGGCAGCAGGAGTTCCTGGTACAGCTCAGGAATGCTTCACCACCCAGTTCTTGTGCAAAGGCCAGGGCCCGATAGGAATTGCTGGAATTGCAGAGCAGGCCAGAGGTTGGGAGAGAGGATGCATCCCCACGATCATGATGCTCTCCCAAAAGAGCTGCAGGAGCAGCTGTCAGTCTGCTGAGGATGATTTCTGGGTGAAATGGGAACTGACAGGAGAAGCAGATAATTCCAGTGTAACTGCTGAAAGTGAGAGGGAAATGTAGTGGGGATGTTCTGTTTAAGCTGCTCAAGCTAAATGTAGACCATTTGTTTACAAAAGTTTCTAGAATTTGCTTCAACACTTTAGGATAGATAGCTGCCAGCAGCATCTACAAAGTTGTGAGACTGAGTGGAGGTGAACTTCTGATGTTGATGGTGTTTCTAGGTAACATAAAGGTTGCAGGAATGAGTTTGAGCAGGAGTGCAGAGCTGCCTGCTAAAGGTGTGCAGTGATGTTGCTGCAGCTGGACCGGCACCAGTGCTTTTATGGCTTGTTTGTATGGAGCTGTAATAGCTGAACTTAGGCTGTTGGACTGGATCCCAAAGTCAGTAGGAGCCTGGAAGAATAGTTGTGAGTAGAAGTTGTTCCTGGTGCGTGTTTTGACTAAAGTTACAAACAGATTACAGTGGCAGACCGGGGGAAAAGCTCCATCAGGTCAACAAATTAGAAAATAATTTCTCCTGCATAAAAGAAGACAAATCCTGGCCATCAGCAAGGGAGGAGGAGGAGATGAGAAAAGGCCCGGAGGGTTCTGCCAGTGGTGGAGCACCACTGTCCTATTCCTGCTCTACAGTAAATTGGGGTTAGTCTAATAAATCCTACAGATGGATGTCTGCCAGCTTTGCTAAGGGTGTTGCCCGGACACAGGCAGTGTCTGGTTTTTGGTTTTTTTTCCTGGAGGACAGATGCAGACAGCCTTGTTGGTGTTGATAGTGAGTCCAGTCCAGGAAGGCAGTACAGGATCTCTGAAGGATGTGTTGTCACACTGATACCCCTGCAGCCCTCCGTTGTGTTGTGTCCTCTGCCTGGTCAGCAGATTAAAGCTGTTTGGATTGAGGTGATGACCACGACCCCAGCCACTGACAAGTGTAGGTGATGCTTACAAACTTTTAAAGACTTGGCATAGATCAGCTGCATGATGCCTGGAAGTAGGAAAAATAAGTGCTAATTTAGGCACTATGAGTGTGAAGGGACATCTCCGTGTTTGGAATAGTGTTTGGAATAGTTTGGACATCTCAGGCACTAATCTTGACGTTATTGATGGATGCACATTGAACAGGCTTTGTTCCACTTCTGGGAAAAGCTGCTCTTAAAATACTGGTGCCGTCTGTTAGTTCTTCCTTAAGTTGTTCCTTTGACTGCTTATATCCAGCATTGCTACAGATTCAAGTATCTGCCATGTCTCAGGACACTTGGGTTATTTTGTGAGTGTATTGTGAATAGAAATCTCTCACTAAAGTTTTAGATGTAGGGAAGTAATTCTGCGTCATTTGGATGTTCTCTTCCAGCTGTAGAGAGGGTCTAATAAAGCACTGCTTTGTTCAGAATTGTGTGTGACTCATCTGTACATCTGTTTTCACTGCATTTCCATCTAGGCTCAGCTGGAGAGTAAGGCCCTAGTTCTGTAGGCCTAGTACCCAGATTAAAAGAGAGCAAGCAGTACAATTGCTTCAGCAGCTTTAGTTTTGTTATGTTTGCGCAGAGGCAATTTTTAATGTTCTGTTCGTCTCTAACGGGAACTTCATTAAGCTGGAAGTGGGGGCTGCATGACTGCTCCTCCAGGATGGCAAGCATGCAGTGCTGAACCTGAAAGGCAGATCCTTTCTGAAATTTGAAAAGGGCTGAGGACAAACCAAAGTGGTGTTTAAGATTAATATTGTATAATGAAGGTGACTGCTAAATTGAATTGAAGATGGTGAGCATGCCAGGATGGCAGGAGCAGCTCATGGATCACAAGGGTACACTGCATTTTTGGTAGTGCACAGAAACTTCATTGTTCAATTTTATATTACCACTACTGCTTAGTTGGATTGTGGCAACTTGAAATAACTTAATATATGTGAAAGTGAGTTAACAAGGTTTATTCCTCAGTTGTCTTCAATAGCTGTGGCTTTTACATCCATATTTATGTAACCAGAAAGTATTCTATGTGTGCCTCTGTATAAGCCTGAGAGAATGGAAGTGGGAAACTGATGGTGAAAGTGAGGTGAGTATCCATTGCAACCAAAAATGAGGGAAGCCATTTAATTTCTTTCTTCAAGCCTTCAAAAATAGTAATATCCTTCTTCACAAAAATAGGTGAGGAAAGTTGAGAGGGGAGAAATTTTTTTTTTTCTTACACTGATTTATACAGTTCAGAGGAGCTAAGTAGGAATGCTGTAAAAATAGAGGAATAAGAATTAGGAGGCAAACAGCATTTCTAGAATTAATAGAATATTAGAATTAGTATTTGAAAAGTAGAATTTTTATTAGTGTCAAGTATTTAATCTTTATCTCTAGAAATCTTAAAGAAGTAAATTAAAGAAGGACCTGAACAGAAGAGGGAACTTTTTGAACAAAACCAGAGAGAAACTCATCCATGCTGTGGATGAGAATATTCACTTGAGGATATAATGCTTTTATTTGTTGTACTTAACACCAAACTCCAGCAGGAAGCATAGAGGCTGATTTTTGTGGAAGACTTACTAAACAGAGCACTGCTGAATTCTGATTTGGGGAGGTGAGGGAGCAGAGCAGAGATTGTGGTGTGTGCATTGAGCGTTCATAAACCTTGTACACATTGCAGGAGTGTTCCTATTTTGAGAACTGTCATGGGTAGAGAGAGTTATTGTTTGTGAAATAATTTATAAATAACTCTGGTTACTTGTTTTAGGCTTAGAGGCAGCTCAGGAACTCTATAGAAGAGAGAAAAGCTGAGATGTAATCTGTTTGCATTCAACCCTTCCAATGTTTGTGTTGGGTTTAAGTTTAAGCCTCGCCTTTTTTTGTGGTTTAAAATAGCATTTGGAACTGTTCAAGCGTGTAGTGGGTCGAGAGCAGGACTCTGCAAGCACACCTCCACTCGGGCTGCTCCTGCACCAGGTCACACAAGGTTTTGGGAACACCAGATGGACTGTTGGGAATTTCCTGAGACTTGCATTTTCTGGTTGTCTTGTCATCTCAGTGGTGTGAATTTTGAGACACAGATGCAGATTCTCCACAAAATGGCCATGAAAAGTAGTCAGGCTGAATTTCCTGCACTGTTTAGCTGTAGTGACAGTCATTTCTTGGAAGAAGAGCTCAGAAAAACTTTAAAGTTTGTTCTTTAATTTGGTGAAATCTTTAATATTGGAACTCTTGGAAGTTCAGTGCATTAGAGCTCTGTTTGTCACTTCCATGCTTTGCTTATTTACAAATCTCTGTTAGATAAGTTGGCAGCCTGCACAAGGGGTGTTTTCTTACAGAGAATGCTCATGTGGAGATATTGCTTTATGCAGAAAATGTATAAGTTAAGCATCAGTATCTTAATGGAACTTGAATGCTCTGGTCAATTTGGTTTCTGAGCAGCAACATGCAAAAATTGTTCTAATGTCAATGTTGTCACTACCAAAGAGACACGGAATTTGGAAAACACGCTGTCGTAGTTTAATTTAAAATGTAAATTTAAAATGTAAATTTAAAACCATAACATCATTTGGTGGCCCGTACGGGGAGCAGGGTGATATGTAGCCCAAACCTTGACACACGCAAGCACTGAGCTTTGGCCTGTTAAATGTGCTTGTTAATTGGTGAATCACCAATATTTGTTCATGTGGCACAATTAATAGTAGCATCTGTTGCCTTGCTGCTTCAAACATTTAGATTATTGAAGCACATCTTTTTCTGCTTTGTCTTTATGAAGTTGTTTTATTCTTAGCTTTGGTGGTTTGTTGCAGAGTTCATTAGAAACCTCAATTTTGGGCCGTTTGCCTTTGTTACCAAGACTTTTGTGTGGATTTATTAGCACAGCCTTCCCACCTGTTTGCACATCTTTAGAGAAGGAGCACAGTGCTCTCTTCTCCTGGGTGTGAGCATTTTGTTTTCATGTTTTCACAAGAAAAAACTCATTCTTGTGCCAAGATGGAGAGAAGCACAGAAGTATGAACACATTACAAGGGATTTTGACACCTCAAAGAAACTCTAGCGATTGTAAACTCTCTACTAAACCTTGGAGGAGGCAGAAGTGAGGCCCTGGCTCAGCAGAACTGCTCAGCCCTTGCTGGGACTGAACCTACTCTGCCCTTAAATGTCTCCCTTTTGTGGGATCAGGGAAAGGGCAGGCAGGATTCATTAAGCTGAACATCACACAAGCACAGAAGCAATAAAGGAAAGCAGTCAACACCTTAAAATAATTGAATCAGGTCATAAACTTTGCACTCTAGTGAAGATTGATTTGCCTCCCACTAGGAAAGGCTGGTGAATTCAAAGAAAGGAGTGAGGGAATAATCTTACAAAAAGTGTTCATAGCTGCAGCCTTCAGGGGGTGGTCACATCTTTTTTTATCAACCAGGAAGGGAAAATTGAAATAGAGTCTTTAATTACAGCTGAAATTACATTTTTGTGTATGTATGTTTTATAAAGACAGTACTTTAGCAAAAGTATGGCTTCAGTGTTGTCTTTCAGTGCATGGCTTTGGTTAAATCAGCTCTGGCTGCAAGTGTGGGATTTTAAAAGAGGGAAGTTCTGAATTTTTTAGGTAAGTGTGAAGCGCAATTCTTCTATTTTGGTGGATTTTTTTTTTTCTCTTGGTGTAGCAGGCTGCAGACGCAGGGTGTGCCAAGCGCAAGAGAGATGGTGATGGCTTGGGAGGGCTGACCTGGAACAGAGACTGGACAGAGCTAGAGGATAAAGCAGATATTTATTGAAAGGCCTTTAGTGGTACACCTTGGGCAGGACAAGAGGCTGCACCCAAGGTGGACCCAAAATGGTCACAAAATGGACAACCGGTCATGAGGTCTCACACTTTCGTACATTTTGATCCATTTGCCTATTGGGGTTTAATTGTCCAATTACAGCTCCAGGTTATGAAGTCCCATCCTTCTTGTTCCTCTCTTCAGCCCACCGTTGTTTGTGCTTTTGGGCCTGAAAACTTGTAACAGTTGTCCTTGGTCTCCATCTGGAAAAGGATTTGTTTTGTCTACCTGCCCTGTGGAGAGAGATTACTGACACTTAACATGAGGCTCAGAACTGCACACCTAGGCAGCACAGAATCTGAGAAACAGGAAAGCTAAAACTTAAGGCGTCAGTGAGAGTTAAGCATCATTCCCACTGCAGAGAAATGCCGGTTTTGGTAAGCATGGATGGCAGGAGGAGTTGTGGAGAGTTGGTGAGAGTTGTGATGAGATCAGCTGGGATTCAGTGCCAAGAATTCTGAATGACAGTTTCCTTCAGATGTGTGTTTTTGAGAGCTGATATTGAAATCTCTTGCATGTCATCAGCCCAAATAAATGAGCTGTGCCTGTGGAGGCCTGAAAGCAGAGTTAGAAGTGGAAAATAAGACCACAGGAAAAGCCAAAAATATACTCAACTTGATTTCATAGGACTTCAGACTTGAATAGGGGAAGATACCTTGATGCATCTTGTTCATATGTGATTGAAAGTAAGATTTCAGTAAAATACACAAAAGCAGGAGTTCTTCCAGGGAAGGTGACTTGACAGGCTTGAGAATACACTTCATTTCCTAGAGACTGTGGAACAGAATCAGGATGCTTCCTTTCTTTTATGAATTTTATGCTCAGGAAATAAAAGGAAATTTTAATTGAATAGGAGTGCATATCAGTAACAAAACCCGCTTTGGAAATGTCAGTGCTCTGTGTGGTAGCAGCCCTGGCGCTTCAGTCTTGGCAGAGCGGAACTCTCCATCGAAGGAGGATACATTTGCCATGTCTGCAGGGCAGATGAGCATTTTTAGTAATGAATTGAGTGGCTTAAAGAGAAATTTCAAGGTAAACTTCCACTGCAGCTTAATTATATTTTTAAGTAAAATTGGATTTACGGGTTGGCTTAAATTAGATCTGCCAATTTGCACTTGAAGAATAGCTTTGTGCTTGCATAAATAATGATTTTGTTGTGATTTTTTTTTTCTTTCAACAGAGGTTGCAGACCTTGAAGCTAATCTACCTTGTGAGTATAACATTTAATAGTATGCATTTTAAGGGGGAAAGGACCACTGAAGTGAACATTTTGACTGAAGTATGAATGCTAATGGTATTTGTTAACTCAGAGAAAGCTGTGCAAAGTTCCACCACTCTGGCTTGAACAGATTTTCTCTGTTACTTACTTATGGGGCAGTAGAAAACTGAACCCTCATTAGTGTCCTTTGGAAGGAGTATTGGTTATTTGCCTCCAGTTTTTGGTTGCTGGGGAGTGGCTGCAAAACTTGGGTAAAGCACCCAAAAGGTTCCTGGGACTCAGGGGTGCAATTGGTGCCTCACACCTGTTCTTTCTTTATTCTCTCATTTTTGAAACAAGAGATTCTGATTTAGGGGCAGAGCAAATAGCTCAGCTCTCAGGGAACATGAAGTCAATCTGCAGCTTTTTCACTTCAAGATGTACCCTGATGTCTTTGTTAATAGTGAAAATACTCATGAAAATTAATTTTTTAAGAGTGACCCATATTTCCTAAAAAAACAACAAAAAAAAGGCAAGATAATATGGTTTTACACCTGGAATCTTACTTGTGATATAAGCCTTCCTTAAAGGCAGTTACAGAGAATTTACACAGAGTAATTTTAGGCCAACTTTTTTCAGTGTAGGTTCTTTTATAGGATAACAACTACCTGAAGAGTGTGTAGTTCCAGTTACTACAATGTGAGTGCATTACTAGGGTTTGTGCACAGTTCTAGGTAAGTTTATTCAGGCAGATAGGGTTTATAACTGTGATACTGTTTAGTTCCTTGTCTACAGAAAAGGAACAGCCAGCTTGATGGGTTAAGAAGCTAAAGACTGCATAATATGGGTGATAAAATATCCATGATAGATTTGTCTTCTCATGCCAGCCAACAGTGGAGAACTCACTGTCTGATGTAAATTATTCTTTTGCTTCACAGGTACATGTAAAGTGAATTTTCCTGACCCAAACAAGCTCCATTACTTTCAGCTAACTGTAACCCCAGGTAAATTTTTCAACATGGTACTTTTGTTTCTGTCCGTGTTGGTGTTTAGGAAATGTAATTCCAAGAGGAATTCCAATAAAGCTTTGAGTCAAAGAAAGTCTGGCTGGAATAGTGATTATTTTATTAATGGGATGGAGAAACTGGGCTGAGTATTGACAACCAGATTCCAGTAAAAAGGCCTTAAAAATGAGTAAGGTTAGACAATACTTAGATCCTTGGTTGCTTACTTTGACTGAGAACCTTTTTCCTCTGAGCCAGTTTCAAACCACCTTCATTTATTTTTGCATTACAGCCCTGTTAGGTTGTGTGTTCCCTTGTACTGATTGCTTGGTTCTGCAGAGGTGTAGAGAGAGGTTACTGCTGGAAAACTTCAAACCTTGGCATGCCTGAAGCTGCTCAATAAGGAGGAATCTTTGATTGTTCAAAGATGTGAAATCATATTTTTATTATTAACACAACTTGAGTATCCTGTGAAGCTCTTGCTGGCAGACTGGTCAGTAAAAGCATTTTCATAAATTATCATTTCCATGTAAGTTTCTTAATAGCCACCTGAAATTAGTGTTTTCTATGCATTTTAGAATAGAAGGTTGTGTTTTACAGATTAATTTGCATGGAAGTTTATTTAAACTTGCCTGCACTTCCTGTGTTTGAGACTGTGTAGCTGCTTAAATCAGAGCATTGCTATGTGCAGTGCACTGAATGGTTTGAGTTAGGTGTGCTGGGATCAGTGTCCCCCTGCTAGCTCGTTCTTGCAGGTGCCCATGTTCTGTAGATGCTTTCTGACAACAGAATTTGGGTGAGGTGTTTCAGTCATCCTGGTGTATTACCTGGAGAAACAGTGATGTGCACTTAATGGAGTGCCTGGAATGTTTCTGTGAGCAGCACTAGGTGTCACTGTTGCTGTTCATTAGCCCAAACCAACTGGCCCTTCCTCCAGCAGAAATTTTGGGTGGTCTCTGTTAACATGTCCATTCGTGTGACTTCCTTTTGTGATGGAAAAATGAGTGAGGCTGCCCGTGTCAGTGTAATTAAAAATAAATGCAAGAGCTAATGTGGAACTGTGGCCCTGTCATTCTGTGTAGGAGTTGTGCTCATATTTACTTGGTGGGTGTTAATTCTGCTTGCACCAAATGCCCTTCACTTTACATGATGCCACTTTATTATATTTTGGAAAGGAGTTGACTTCACAAGAGCATCACTGTGCCAATGAGTGATGCATAAAAAAGCTGTCCTAACTCCAAGGTGTCTAAATCCTGGGAATTGTTTTGTCTGTTGCTGTGCAGCAGGATGCTGCAGGCAGAAACCAGCTGTTGAATGCAGAGCATGGGTTTTGTGCCAGCTTCATTGCTGAAATGATCTTGCCAATGAGATGATCTTAATTAACATTTTGTTACTCTAAATATAGCTGCACAGCTGAAGTCTCTGCAATTGCAGCCTGCTCCAAGTAAACATCTATTTTCAGCTGTGCATAATTCAGGTGTAGCCATAGCTTAGCACTCTGAAGGCAGAACACAGTACAGACCAAGAAAATTTTTGTAATTTTCTGCCTCTCTTCAATATTGAAGTTTTCTCTAGTGTATGTTAAATCTTAGTTTTCCTTGAGGCAGCAGAGTGGTTGTCACAGAAGTTTTATGCCTTAAGCAGGCTTGAGCCAGCTCTTTTTGTATTGTCTGAACAGTATTGCATGAATCTTGACTTTGTTCTAAGCAGTCATTTTGAATGTGGCTGGCCTTGAAAGGACAGTAAAAGAAACTTCATTAAGCTTTTGCAAAAAGACTAATTTGAATAAGAAAATAAACTTGACCACAAAGCAGAAATCCTTTCAGGTCCCTTTCTCAGCACCTCTCACAACAACCTTTCTCAGCCAGTATTTAATGCCACAAAATTATCCTAGTGACAGGAAGTTTTTAATTTAAAATGGTTTTGTAGAAAGTCTTGATAAGGGTGGCTGCTTTTTTCCCCACATAATTGAAGAAATTCCAATCCCTGTATGCTCCAGCTTTCTGCAGTGCACCATCAGTGGATATTTAGCAGCACATACTAGAAAATGGCTAAGACTTGGCTTTTTCTGCTGCAGTGGACAAAACTCCGTGTTCCCAATGTGGGCATTGCTGGTTTTCTCTGCTGTCTGAGGCTTGTCTTTCTTTTTGTCATCTGAAACAGTTGTTCTGCCTTTGAAAAACACCCTTGTGCCACCACTCGCCTCTGTTCTTGTTTTTGCACCAGTATCATAAAGAATTAAAATCTAGGGAAAATAAGGAGATAGATGCTTTGAATCCAGGCTTGCCACACTGGTATTTGGAGCACAAAATTGGAAGCTGAGGACTAAAACATGGTAATGACCTGGAAAAAAATAAAGGAGGTGACTTCAGGTAGCTTATAAGCAAAAAGTCCCAGAAGAATAAGTGCAGTAAATGCAATTTCCCTGCAGTTCCCAGGCTGTTGGAGTAGTCTGAGGTTGGTGTGGATATTTGAGTGACACTCTAGGGTAATTAATAAAGACCCTGTTTTCTGGTGAAATGCTCACAAATATTGGTGAGCATGGCTGGTTTAGGGAGCTACTATCCAAAGTGCATCCTTTGTGGCCTGCCCTAATTATCTTGCATTTTCTTCCAAAGTGATGAAATAATTTGGTTAAGTGTTTTCCAGAGCACTTTCAGGCATTAAAGCACCCTGCAAACGCAGGCTAAGATTAGTCAGGTTGTTGGTAATGAAACTAGAGACTGAGGTGGGAGGGATGCTTGCTCTGTTAATACAGATTGAAGACATAAATTTAAGCAGTAGGAGGAAAACTGTGGCTCAGACATACTCCCTTTTTAGCAAAAGTCTCTGTGGCCAGCTTCCTAAGTTATGTGTTAAAGCTGTTTCATTTGATGGGTTTATTTATAGCTCTTTCCTCACTGTTAACTCTGCCAGAACTTTTTTCCCACCACTTTTCCATGCCTAAAAAATTGAGGGTTTCTCTCCCAGCCTGAGAACCTATTTACTTGAGATGCTGAAAGATGTCTTCATTGTGAAGGGTTATCTTGTTAATGCAGTGCAAGATTTTTGGCTGGGTACTGAGTCTCTCCAGAATTTTTAATACATATTTGAGTGATTTGTAACGAGTAGCTTTATTGTTGCTTTACAAACCCAGAGGGAGAATTGTATAAAAGAGGGGAGGAGAGATGTCTTGCTCTCTCATTTGTATAAACATGCCCTTCCTTATCTGATAGCAGAGCCAGTAGCTTACCAAGTGTGGTTTTTGATTAGTGCTAGTGTGATTAGTGATTGGTGTCAAGGTAAAACTTACAAATGAGTTGTAATTTGAGGCAGTGGTGAATATTGAATTGTCTTGGAGGAAGACTTGATCTGAAAGTTGTGGAGTGTTCCTGTTGGACAGCAATTGCTGTGAGTGTCCATTAAACCTGAGGATTTTCTAGAATGCAAGACACATGTGGATACATCCATCAGCAGGCATTTATTTCATTTTAGCAGGGGCAGAATGTGAAGAGCTGCTGCATGCTTTGCTCCAAGTCCAGCAAATCAAGGAACGAGTGAAATTAAGCCAAGGAAAATAACTTTTGTACTTGAAAATGTGATAATTCATGATGCTTGGTTAAAATGTATTATAGTGCTAGATGGTGGATGAAGTGCAGTCAGCTGTCTGTGTTCTGTTGGATAAATGTGGTGTTAGAGCTCCTGTGGGGATATTGGACCATTTTCCCAATCATTCCTTTCTCAAACAGTGTCTCACTCTGAGTGTATTGCACATTTGACAGGTAACAGTTTTACCAAAGGGTATCAGTGTAAATCGCCTCTTACTTCTTGTTGTTCAGTAATGGCTTGCTTTACTGATTTTGTCTCTGTATATTTAAAAACAAAAGATAAATGCTTTTATCTTGCTTTTTTTCCTATAAAAATCACTGCATGTCCCTTTACTTTCTGGTAAAGCATAGCATGCCTAAAGTTGCTTAATAAACACAGCACAGTTCAGAATTGAATTGGAGTGGGAATGGAGAACAGATTTGAAAAGCTGATCAGGAGACAGCAACCTGAAGGAGGGTTTTGTTGACCTACAGTAGACAAGCTAGGTTTTTTTGTGGTTTGGAAGAAGATGGACAATAGCAAAATTCTTCTCAGTCTTTCTGCAAACTATGGATTGTTTCACAGAACGTTTGTTTGCAGTGTTGGTTGAAGAAGTATAAAAAACGTGTGTCATATAATGCTCACCGGCCCTCCTGGCCTTCACTGGGGCTGGAGTAGTGCTCAGGGTGGTTTGAGCCAGAGCATCCCTCAGATGTCTCAAACCCTCAGTGTGGACTGGGTACCTGTTCCCCTTTTCAAATGAAAAACCTCAGAAATGGCAATGCCAGACGCATTTCAGATCACTTGCAAGTATTTTAGCTTCCAAGCACAGCTGTTTCAAGAGTTGACTGTCATCTTAGCCCTTGTTAAATATAAAGTAGATATTCTAAGATGTCATATTTGAAAATTTAACCATTTTAGTATCTCAGTACTGAGGTTGGCAGAGAGGCAGACGTTTTCCTAGCAGATACATCATAGTAAAATGATTACAATGAAAGACACTCGGAAACATGCTCTTGCACACGTCATTCATACTATTCACCATGATTGTCAGCACAAGTTTGAGACGTTGTGCTCAGTCCTGGAGCAGGATTTAGCAATGCATTAGGAAGTGCAGGATTTCTCCAGCTCATTCCAAGGGTCCCTGCTGTGGTCCTGTCTGCCATGTGCCAGGATTTTCTTCCCTACAATGAGGAGTTCAGTCCAAGGTTCCTCTAGGTGAGTGTCCCTGTTCCTGTGGTCAGGATGGTGGATTTTTCTGGGACTATTGGCTCTCCTGGCTTCAAATTCCTGTTGTAAAAATGTTGGGAGTGCAGGAAGACACAATGCTCACACATTCCTTAGACTAGGTGGCAGCTGGTTGTGCAACCAGCTTAAGTATTTGATGATAACCCTGTGCTGTTGTTTTATCTTGGTGTTTTTCTCTTATTTAACTATTTTCCTTGTTTTCATTGCTCTTGTTTTCAGATGAGGGCTATTACCAAGGAGGAAAGTTTCAGTTTGAAACTGAAGTTCCCGATGCCTACAATATGGTGGTGAGTAATCGTCATTAGTCTCATAGTTGTCATTTTAGATTTTCTTTGCAGGTAGCAGGACTTCAGGGGCAGCTTGGCATTGAGACTGAGAAAGGATCTTTTGTCTCTTAATAAAATAAGTCTGCAACTGTCTGGCAGAAGCTCTTGGAAATGCAGATGAGTCAGACCTGAGTGTCCTCGCTTCTGGCTGAGGTTCTGCTCTCTCCTGTTAATTATGAGACCTGCATTTAATGATTATTCTCATTAAAAATTATATATCTAAGAATGAAATAAATGAACCGAAAGGAAAAGGTTGACAGTTCCGTAATTTTGCCCCTGCCTCCCATTCTTCTGCTTTGTCGTCCTGCTTTTGGTGTTGGTAGTTCAGAGTTCTTTCAGAAAGGCTGAAGAATGTGTAGGGGAGGATCCTGGAGAAGAGTTTCAGGGAAGATCTTTGGTTCCTGCTCATCTGTGCTGAGCCTAAATTCAGCATTACTGTAGTAGTTGCAGTAACAACTAGGTAGTGTTTGCAGTTGTGTGGGTTTGGTTATTTGATGTTTTAAGTTCCCCTTAACTTTACCAAAGAATTTCATTCTATGACAGAGGTCGCCCTTACTAACTTTTGTGTACTCATTTTATTTCCTTTGATTTTTGTATTCCGGCGTTCGCCTGAACTGCAGGAAGATGTTTGCTGTGTGTTAACAGGAGAGCTGAAGTTCAGTTTTGGTCTGAATTTTTTGATTCTCACTTCCCATAATTTAAAAGTCTCTGGTTTGTTATGATTCCCTGCTCAGCACTGCCAGTAAAATCTACAGCAAATGTTAATTAAATATTTTTAAATTTGAGCACCTCTCATCCAATACAAAAATAAAAAGTTTTGGAAAAATGCGGGAGGTTGAATGTTGGATTGTGGTCAGGTTGTTAATGCAAATGTGTGCTCCCCAGTATTGAGAGAGTTATGCCGAGGCTGTGGTTTGTTTGCTGCCAGGTAGGATGGGACTGAAACAAGTGATGCCTGTTTCCAGGAGAGCTCTGCAGACCTGCCAGGGCTGTCAGCCCACAGGCAAGGTTGGGATATCACACCTCTCTGCACTGGCCAAAGGAGTAGATCTGTGGAATTGTCATGTAGTGGAGGAGCATAAAATAAATAAAGAGGAAAAAATTGGAGGATTTCTTTTTGTGGCCTGCAGCCAGACCACCCTGTGGTTCTCTCTGTGTAATGTTCAGTTTCAGCCAGTCTCCAGTTCTTCAGAAACTGGTGGTGGAAAATGGCAACAAATATCTCAGGGCTGAACTGTAGTTCACCCCCAGGAACTTGTGTTCCCATTAGGGCCTCCTTGGGGAATTCTGTTTTTTCCAAACTGTAAAGAGAAGAGTTGGAGTTGCAGTTGCAGGGTGGTTTAGCAGAATGGTTTGGGACTAGCTGGTGTCCAGTGAAAACATTTCCAATAACATTGATTCCAGATTTCTCTTAGGAGCCAGATTCCTTCTCTAGGTAAGAAGAGTTACAGCTGCAGGATACTGATCAAATTAAATATATAAATAATACATAATTTTTAAAAATAATTACAAGATCTGGTGGTACACCTGTCCTTTTAGAGTGCCAATTTATCAAGAACTGAAACTCTTAATTTTAAATTTGGGCTCCCAGAGCAGAAGTGGCTGCTTGGAAATGGAGAAGGAAGTGAATTTGGTCAGTGCTGTGCCCCTCAGCTGAGGCTGGATCTACCTGTGCAGCTGGTGGTGTCTGAGGGGAAGGAGAGTTTTGAGCAAGCAGATAAATGGATTTTGGGAATTTGTTCTGCAGAGTCTCACAGGTGTTCAAGTGAAACATCATCTTGAGGAGATCAAATCTCTGGATTTGTTGGTCTGGGGAGGGTTCAAAACTGACTTGGAACAAATTCCAAGAAGTTTTGTCTGAAGGGTAAATTTTATGGTAGGGCTGCAGTTGTCCTGTCTGTCTAGAAGGGAAAAAGGAGAGAGAGAAAAACCTTTGTCTTACTGTCAGGAGTGGGTTTTTCTAACTTTTAGCTGTGAGAATCACTTTGAAAGGATAAAGGAATTCTTTTGTTTCCACAGTACAAAAAAATGAGGCACCAGTTAATTCACTGTGAGGATTTGGGGATTTTTTAGAAAGAGTTTTTATAAAGCTTTCTTTTGACTCATCAATACATTTCCTGTTTGAAGGTGCACATGGTAGAAATTTGCTCTTTTATCTTGATCTAATGGCATGGAATAAATTCTGCTTTCGTTTGCTTGAGAACTAGACATCATCTTTCAAAACAATGTGAAAGTGTAGCTAATAAAAAGCTTGTGCTGTTAGAAAACTTGGAAGGTGTTTTGGAGGTCAAAAAGTTTGAGACTGTTTTCTGTGAGCCACTTAATTTTCGATAATGCCATGACTGATGTCCCTTCAGTTATTGCACAGAAATAAAGTGGAGGAAAGAAAAAAATCTCTGCTATCAATCCCAGATTTTTTGTGGTGATCAGTGTTTTTTCTTCTAGAACATCTCTTTTAAGTATGTTTTTGGTATCTCAGTGCCATGCATATTTTCTTACCTTTTCCAAGGAGTCTTAATTTAAAATTTTTCTTAAAAAGGTAATTGGGAAGTTGGGAACAAAATGAGGCAAAACACATGATGCTGTCATGCAAATACACCTTTTTGTTTTGCCTCTTGATTGAAGACGTCATTGGAAGAAAGTGGAAGGAGATGGCTCCACATTTGTACTCTGTGATTTAATTGAAGTTCTGCAATGGGCTGGTGTGTGCTGATGGATTCCAGGACATTTCCTATCAGAAATAATCTGCCTGATTGAAAGCTGCAAGTCCTAATGGGAGAGCAGGGATGGAACAACGTGCTGTTGCTAAGCTACTGAATTTTTTATCTCCCACTCTTTATTTACTTCACGAAACTAGAGCAAAGGAGACTGTAGTTTAAAAATCTGTATTTCAGAACTCCACCATGAAATTCAGAAATTTGGTGGTCTTAGCTGTGGCTTTTCATTTTAGTGTCTCAGATTCAGTTCTGACGCATTCTCATTCAGTTGTGAACAGGAGGGCCTGTACATAAAAGAAGTTATTTATTTGGTGTAGTTATCTTTGCATCCTCTGCTGTTTTTAACAAATCTCTGATTTGGACAAGCCTTGGTGAAGTTTTTTGGTTTCAATTATTGTCCTAATAGTTAAGTATGAAGAAACTGAATGACTTAGAGTGTTCTCTTTTCCCTGAAGTAGTAAATTTTCTTGACTTTCTTAAAAGTTTTGGTTTGTTGTTTTGTTTTTTTTTTTTCCCCTAAGGAAAAGCCTAATACCAGCCCAGGTTTTTATGAAGAGTTGAGAAAAGCTAAAAGGACAGACAAATCTGGTTTGACTCTTGTAGGTTATGTATTGTTGCCCTAAATGTACAAACCCAGGCTGTGAATATCAAATATATTTGCCTTTTTCTGTTTTATGAGTTATAACAGGGTTTTGTTTTAAAGGATAACACAGTAATTTGTTTTCTCTCCTGGCAGCCTCCAAAGGTAAAATGTTTGACAAGAATCTGGCACCCGAACATTACAGAGACAGGAGAAATCTGCCTAAGGTAGGAACAACATTCTGTTGGAGTTCTTTAACCTTGGAGGTTTCTCTGTTTGATAAAATACTGGATGTAACTGTTGTGACAGGATTTTTTTTCTGCAGATTCTGCATGTAACTTTTAAGAACGTAAAAATCTACTGAAAGTCTCATTCTTGCTGTGCTGTAGGGACCGTGTAGAGCTTGGCTTTTCAGGTTCAGACTTAGTATTTGGTTCTACTTGGGGTAAAAATGTAAACTCCAGCCTAAACAAAATGTAGTTGGGTTTTTTCTACCCTCCCTCATACCTGAATCATCCTCAGGCCCTGAGGGAGGCTGTGAGGCTTTACCCAGGTGTGTTACGAGCTTGAAAATCCTTCATACTTCAAAAAGGAAGGAAAACAGTGTTCCTTAAACTTTGACAGTAATTATTCTTTGTTTGCTGTTTGTTAATTATAATATTTAACATCCACTGATAAGACACATGTGGCAGTTATAGCAAAGCAGGGTTGGGGTCAAGATAACTCAGAATATGAAACCTGAAAGTTTACTTTACCACAGTGAGAGGCTTCTGTTGCTGGGTGGTTTTCCTCGATAGTAAATGTTTCCTCCACCAAATGAATTTGTGAAACTTTGCAATTTCATCCTCAATGCCTGATGGTGAAATTGGCCAGAAACCAAACAGAAACAGAAGTGAGAAGCTTGCCTGTCATTTTTCAGGTTAATGGCACACAGAAGAAAAAGCAGATGAAGCAGAAGCAAAGCCCGTAGTGAGATTGAAAGCTGTTCTCAAAATCCAGCATGGTTGTCACCATGTTTAGCAAATCAGTGCTTAAAGAGAAGCTGAATTTTTCTACTAGATGGAAAAATCATTTTTGTGCTGTGTTGAAGGTCCTGGTGAAAATGAATTTTTTTACTGTCCTTTCTAGGCAGGCAGGCTCATTATCCTTAAGAAAACTTAGATCTTCTGAGTGCAAGTGAAGGACCGAACAAGTGAGCTGTTTGAACCAGGGAACAACAAATACCAGCCACCAAACCAAAGCTGAAGCTCCAGCTATAGCACAGCATCTTCTGAGGTTCAATAAAGCCTCACATTCATAAAATCCCAAGAGTTATTTGGCTTGGAAAGGACTTTAAAGCTCATCCCATTCCACCTCCTCCTTGGGCAGGGATGCCTTCCACTAGACCAGAGTGTTCCAAGATCCATCCAACCTGGCCTAGAGTGCTTCCAGGGATGGGGCAGCCACAACTTGTCCATGTCTTTAAATGGTTTTAATTATAAGAGATGATTGTGGTGTTTGGAGCATCATAATTCCAATGAAGTGAAGGCATTTTTTCAGCTTCCATACTGAAACAGTTTGATTGTCAGGTACCTTAACTTATCAAACTTTGGAAATGTCTGACATTAGATGGAAAAACTAAAATAACTTAATTGCTTTATGCCTGTTAGAGAATGCATTCTATATATAGGACCTGCAATCAACTTACAGAAGAGTCTTTGCATTAAAATAGCCTCAGTTATTTTTAAAAGCAGAACAAACATCTTCATCAGTGCTTTTCCCCCACATACCTCATGCTGTGGTATGATTTGGTTTGATAATCATGCCTGGATTAAAACATTCTAAATGGTTAAACTTGGGGTCAAGTGTTAACAGTTCTGGGCAGGAAAAGCGGTGTCTTTTTGTGCTTTTGGACTGCAGTTACGCTGGGCCGTATTATTAATGACAGACGCTAATTAAGTCTGGCTCATACTGGATATCACCTCCACTGCACATGTGGATGGGAAAAATGGAGATTTCTCCAGAACCCAACTCCCTCTTTACAGTAAATTGTCATTTACAGTAATAGGTACCATAATTTGCAGATTGGGTCAGCTGGAGCTTCAGAAGGTTTTACACTTAACTGGAATCATATAGTTCCCACTTCAGGAGATGTTTTTGAAAGATCTCTTCAGGATGTGTGTATTTAAAAAGAAAAAAATCCTCAGAGCCTTCTTCCATGCAGGAATTGCTCACAGAACGAGAAGATAGTTATTGAAAAGAAGGCTGAGCAACTGACTGGTCACGTCAGTGGCTGCTTTGGTTATTAAAAGTTCAGAAGAAGTGTCTTTGCAGTAGGAACCCAGATGTAAAGATTTGTACTCATATGCTGAGAGATCTCCTTAGATCTGGGGAAGAAATTCTGTTTAGGGGCTTAATGATCATTCCCAGTCTGTAGAAGAAGTGTGCTGCTCTAGAAACAAAATCTATCAGCAAATGTTTAAGCCAAAGAGACACTTCTGTGTCTTCACTGCTTTCCTGTCAGAATGCTCTGAGAGGCACAAGTGTCTCCTCAATGCTGGCTGTGGTGTCCCCAGCTGGAGATGTGCCAGGAGAGCTCTGAGGCCTTGGGAAGGTTGCAAGGCTGTTCATGAGGCTTAGCTCATGCTCAAGTGCTCTGTCACTGAGTGTTTTTATGATTTTATTTTGTGTGTTAACTTCCTCCTCACTTGGAATTTCACAGTGAGGTGTATGGAGAGGCAAATGGAACTACTGCCACACAGTTTGATAAGGAGCAGACAAAAAGCAAGCTTTTTTTGCTTTTGTCATATGGACACAGACTGCAGCAACGAGATGTTATTTTTAACGTTGCACGAGTGGTAGTGGCATATTTTATCTTTTTAGAGGCACAGAAATGAGATGAGCAGCACAGTTAAGGTGGAATGGACCTGTTCAGGTTGATCCTCCTGTTCCTAGGATCTCTGCTCTGAACAAGGATTGAATTTCCTTGGATATAAACTTGCCATGTTCATTAAATGACTACAGAACCTGGATGGTCTAGTCATCTACTGTAATTTAAAAATTACTTAATACATGTCAGCCTGGAAATTGCTCAAACCTAATAGTTTAAGACTGTTTCACTTTAACCCTATAATTTCAGTAGCAGAAGCCGCTGCTGCTGGGGAATTTTTGTGCTTTGCTGTGTGAGTTGTGAGTTTTAGGTTACTCCTTACAGAGGAAGGTGTGATTGTGAAGTGATGCTTCAGGAGTTTTTTAGATTTTTTTTCATTCAGATAATTACTTTTCTGAGCAAAACTTCAGCTTATTTCTCAGTTGTGCTCTGATCCCCAGTGTATCTCCTTCTCGTAACTGTTGAGGTTTGGATCTGAAAGGTCCAGAAATGCCTGAACACCTCAATGGTTTCTACTTGCAAATAGGTCAGCAGCTTCACTGGGCTTAATAGGTACCATAATATGCTGGTCATATAGAGTTTCTATACTGGATGTGTGCATATAGAAAAATCTGTATTTTATATATTAATATTCATGTGTGCTTATATCAAAATTCAAGGTATATTCTATGAGGAAGTTTTTCCTCTGGAGCAGACTGACTAAAACTGCTTCACTTCTTATCTCTGCCTGTAGGGAGCTGAAGTCCTTTCACAGAGTAGAGGGTGATGATCCTCTCTTTGCTAATTAGATATTCCTTTGCAAAAGACCCTCTTTCGGGTTGGTTTGTGCCACTTTTGTTGAGAGATGGGTCATCTTGCAAGGCTGTCTCTTCACCAGAGATTAGCATGTTCTAAAATGCATCAGGGAATAAAAAAAGGTTTAATGTTGAGCCTGTCACAAGGGTTTCTGTCACACTTGTGCTGCTGGAGGAAGATAATTCAGATGTTTTGACAGAGGTTGAGCTCAGGTGGGGAGTTCTGTAATGACACTGTGTACAAGGTAATTTAAGGCAGACATCCCAACTCCTGGGATATAAAATTCCATTACTTGGATATAAATAGTGCAAGAATTAGATCTTATCTTGCAATTACTTCCTAATGTTTTCTGAAAAGATTTCTGACAAAGGCAGTTTAACCAGAAGTTGCTCTGTATAATATGTGTGTCTTCATTTTTTTTTCAGTTTATTGAGAGAACATTCAATTGATGGCACTGGCTGGGCCCCAACTAGAACCTTAAAGGTACTGTTTCCTTTTGGATGTGTCTATCAAACTAGGTATATCTTTAAAAATCCTTTCATGGCCTTGGAAAGAACAGTTTTTTTAGGTGAGGGTTTTGTCTTTCAGCAAGTGTTGGTGGCAGTAGTGGAACAGGTACAGTGCTGATTGTAGAAATGTTGGTGGTTTTGGTGTGGCTGCACAAGTCCTGCTCTGATAAAAAGTTTTGGAGGTTGGTGTGACTGCAGGTCACTCTCAGAACCCACGCTCTGTAAGGTGTGCTGGTTTTCACCCAGGCAGCAAACACAAGAGCATCCTGTGAACAGCAGTCCATAACCCTGCTAATTTCCATGGGACTGATATTCCTAACAAAATCATTGCAGATTTTGTCTCATTGCAGAGCACTGAGCAGGAATTTATCTTCCTGTTGCTGTTCCCAGGAATGCTGCCAGAATTGTTTCTTCCAGAGCTTTAACAACATTAGGTGGATAAAGAGTTACACATCAGGTGTTTGTCTCTTTAAAAAAACAAAATGAAAATGACCTTTATCTGATACTTGGTTTATTTTTTGGTACTGTGAGTGAGATCTGTGACTTTCTTCATCTGTAAAATCTTTTCTTGGGTGAACATGTGACTTTCTGGAAGTAAAATCAGTGTGTTATTTTGTGGCTTATCTTAAACAGTCTTCTATTGTCTTTGCATCAGTTGGTGTGATTTTGTTTTGCCCTTTGTGTTTATGTTTTCATCTCAGGTTAAATCAAGGCATGGAGTAATTTAACTAGTTCTGTTCCTGTCCCTGTATTTTCATTCAAAGAAAGCTTTTAGGCTACAAGTTTTAAGCTTCAGCCATTAAAAAATCAGTACAAGTGGATAAGAAACCCAAAAGACAGGAGCTTTTTCTGTGATTGTAGAAATGAAAGTTTCAGCAAGAGAAAAAGAAGTAGCAGCTTAACTTCAAAAAGAAAAAAGTCAGATGTCTTCCTTGGATGTTTAAAATTTTTAACATTGAAGCACCACAGATGTGAGCTCACTTTTTACAGCTTTTCTTCACCACAGGGGGAACAGTGAGAATTTGCACAGAAGCACTGTTGACAGTAATCCAGTCTTGGCCTGTTATGGACTTGAAAGTCAATATTTCATTGGTCAATAATATGAAGTTAGCCTGGTTTTCTGGAGGAATAGCACCCAGAGCTGCCCAATAAAGCACTCTGAACTATTCCTGAAGAATTAAATTGAGAGTGGGCATGTCCTTCTGCCACAAAAACTGTTCCAAGGGCATTAGAAAAGTCATTCAAATAGAGGATACTCACAAGAAGCCCCATGCACAAACCATGCTGAATGCACCTGCATGCATGGAGCTTGTGTGCTTAACCCTTTAGAAGGCTCAGGTTTTTGATTATGTCTGATTTCTGAATCCTTGTGGTGGCAGCAGAGCTCTTACATGAAAAATCTTTCAAAATAAACTGCTGTGACCTTTTTAATATTTTTTTTTAGTATCAAATGTGTAGAAACATGAAGAAACTTTCTGAAATAAAAATGCAAATCTGCTAAATTGTCTGTAAAACTTACCTGATAAAATGTATTTTAACAGTGTGGAGGATTCTTAAGGGGGGAAGACCTTTGTTTCCCAGTGGTTTTTTTTTGCACTTGGTGGCATCTCACTCATCCATAATTGAATTCTCTTCAGGTTACCAAGTGTTGAGCTTTATCTTTTTTCTCTTCTTTGTGCTTGGGAACACGTTTCCATGGACCACTGTGCAGAGCAGCCTGTGTGTGAGTGAAGACACTAAAGAATGTGCTATTTCTGAATTCCCAGTTTAGATGCCTTTTTTAAATCAGGTTCTGAGCAGAGTTGGGCTCTTACCTTGACACAGGTTTAAAACATTAACCTGCCAGCCTGTCTATACACTTTTAAAATCACCTTCTTTTTTTTCCATACAAACGCTCCAGAATCCCACCCTCTTAGATAAATTCTGGTAGTGGTTGGTCTCCAGGCTGTGAATTGTGTGAACGTTGCTGCAGTGCTTTCTAGCTGATCTTTGTCTCATCTTCTGCTCCTTTGTAGCTAAACATGAGTTAGCAACAGGAGCTTATTTACCTTTCAGTCTCCATTCTATCATGTTCTGCATCATTTTATTGCATACTTTCCTCTCTGAAACAGCTTATCCACAAATCTGGAGACTGCTGCAGTTACTTTGGGCACTGTTCAGAGTGTCTGAGCTTGCTTTTCTCCTGTTTTTAGCTGTGATGGTCAAAATGAAAGTTTCCCAGGCAGAAAGCAAATAGATGGCTTTAATTCCATTCTGTTGTCAGATTTTTTTAAATGTCACTAGAAATATCAGCTTTTAATGCCTCATATGACTTCACACTGTTGCTGTTACTCTGCTACTCTGCTTTGTACTCTTCAGTAATTGCAATTTCAAACTCCAAAGTACTTTAGTAGCTCCTGTTAGTCCTCAACCTTATTTGCCAGGATTATCACCTGCCTAGATGAGTTAGTAGTCCTTAATATTCCTCAGCTTTGTCCTAAAAGCTTGTTTTCATTTTGCTGTAAAAACATCTCAGGTTCTTGATTTTAAGAACTGGACAAGTGGATCTGTATTTTAAATGCCTGATTGGTTCTGAAATCAGACTCCTTCTGCAGTTACCTGTAGCTAACTGCAACTGGAAGTTGGTTCATAAAGCAGTGGCTGATTGATGGACCTTAAAAATAACCAAACCATACTTGTACTACTCTGTGCATATGAACATTAAAACCAGTGTTTAAAAATGTATGATGGATGTTCACAGGGAATATTCATCCTTTTTCTTTTTGTAGCTGTGTTGTGATAGAGATCCAGTCAGTCTCAAGGTAGCTGGGCTGTTTTCTGGAGGGTTTCCATGTTTGTTAGGTGTATGTGCATTTCAGTTCAAAGTGCTGGGTTTTGTAATATTTCTGTTATTGCTATCAGGAGAGACAGGAGCAGGAATGGGAAACATCCAGGTAGTCTTAAACTACAGATCTGCAGACAGCTTCTCATGCCCACCTACAGGAAACCGCTGTTTTTTCAGGAATTTCTCTCCCATAACTCCAGATCCTAGGTTAATAAATATCTGTCTGTGCTATTAGATTACCTGATCTAAAAGGAATTTACTCATTTCCAGTAAACTATTGCTGCTTGGAGTTGATCCTTAAGAGCCTTGCTTATTTAATTAGTGTTTTAATACTAAATGGCAACGTTTTGTCCTGTTTGGTTCACCGGTTCTGCCCTTGTCTTCAGGCAGTGGAGTGACTTCATTTGGAATCATCCAAATGTTAAACTGATCTCTTGGAGAAATAAATCAGAGGATCACGACTTAATTTTTCCAGTTTACCTCAATGTTTAAGCATCAACCTGAGGAGTTTTGAAAGTACAAAACTTTCACTCATCATTTTAAGGATAATAGATGGTCTGCTGTCAAACTCATCTGTAATTAGTGTGAGGAGTATTTTAAACAGACAGTGAAATAACTGTCACTGTCTTGAGGATGAAGGGGAAAAAAAAAACTTGTATGCTTTATGTTACATTAAAACTTGTTGCTCAGGCTGTTTTTCTCAGAATTATGATAACATTGTACAGCTATTGATTTATTCAAATCCTGTCTTGGAGTTGGTCTTTATATGTGTCTTCCTTGCCTCTGAAAAATGAATAAGCTTCCCAGACAAAAACTTCAGACTCAGTATTTGGAAAGAGAAGCTATAAACCACTGAAGACAATCTTCTGCGTAAATCTGACATTCAGTTTTTTCTTAATATAAGCTTCAGGAGATATTTTTCCAGGGATATATAGTGTTGTATTTTGACTTCATTGTAAATTGGCTTTATCAGTTTTGTAAGTGATTTATTTCTTTCCCCTCCATACCTGCCCAGGCTGGTGAAAATACACAACTCAGTGTTGTCTAATAGCTTTTGCTTCAGAAAAGATTTGCAGAATTTTAATTTTCTCTCTTTCATGTCCCCTGGCAAAGCCAAGTCTTTGTTTTAGGTATAGTAGCTGTTACTATGAGCGTGTGAGTCAGGAGAGCTGGGATACCTCAGTAAGTGTAATTCAACAATGCTTCTCCCCAAACTGTTGATATCTGAATATTCCATTTGTGTGAGCTTTAGTGCACTGAGCGGACTGGTCTCCAGAGAGTGATGGCTTCAGTGTTATCATTGTGGCATAGTTCATGAAGAAGCTATCAGAGAATTCTCCAGGGAACAGTTTACACAGGATTATCCACTTGCCCTGAAGTAACCACAGGGACAAATGTCAAGGAGTCAGTGACAAAGTGAGGGATTTGAGAGAAGTGCTCCTGCATACTTGGCAGTTCATAGCTGGCTTGGTCTGGGAGAGGAACAGGCCGGAATTGTTCCTGTTTTCTTTCCCCTCCTATATTTAAGTACAAAAGAAACGGTTTTCCAATCTTCCTCCTTGTTTTGTGTTTGCTAACTAGAGCAGTTTATGCCTTTTAAGTTACTCAAAGCCCTGTAGGGAGCTGCTGTTGTTTTTGGGTGGGAAGCAGGGTCAGGCATGGCAGGCACATGACAACTGAGGTGGCTTTTGTGGGTGGCTAAAGAAAGGTGACATTCACTTTGTCACTTTATTCTAAGTCGAAACAATGTTTTTAAACTTTCGCAAGTTTAGAGAGGAGCAGGCAAAGAAATATAGAAGGATATTTTATTTGGGAAAAAACAGTTCAGGAGGGCAGAAGATTTTTCATAAGCTAAAAAGTGTCTATGTCTCTGGAAGGAAAACTCTTTCATTTTGATCCCCAGGACCAACGATAAATTTAGTGGGGTGGGATGAGGTGTGCTTGGTTTTTTTAGGCTGCAGTGAACAGAGGAAGAAACTTTTTCTTAGAGATGGTGAGATAAGGGGAAGGAAAGAGGAAAAACAGCTTGAGGTGGTGTATAGGCAGACAAGATGGCCAAGAGCTGCCCCAGGACTTGGCCATGCATGGCCTGGACTAGAGCAAGCTGAGCTTTGGAGTGGCATTTCCAGCCCTTTTTAAAACAAACCAAAAAAATCTGCTTCAGACATGTGCTTGTATAAAGGACTACTGCTCCATTTCTTCATCTGACTGGGTTAAATTGTTTGTTTATAAAAAATTGTTTAGCAAGGAGCTTTGATTTGGTCAGTCTGTTAGATCAGAAATGCTTCTTGGATCTCTTAAGGGAGTTTCTTTGATTGGAAGTTTGTTAGGTGCTTTTGTTTGGTTTGCTCTCTTCTTAAATTAATGTATTAAATATACTTTGCCTGTTAAAGGAAAATCTTAATTTGTCGATTTCTGTTTGCTCTCTCTCCAGAAGTGCTTGTGGTTGTCTTTCTGAAGCCCTTGTCTGAGGCATGGTTTCAATGGCATTCCTTTTGTGAAGTGGTTCTGAGAACTGTCACTTGGCAAGATCAGTGACTGAGTTAGGACCCCCTAGAAATGGAAAGCTTTGAGTTTCCCTGGCCTCAGAAGAGGCTGTTTCAAAAGCTGGATTGAGGATTTTGAGTCACTGCTCTTGAACTTCAGACACTGGTGCAGCAGCAGGTTTTTTGTCCTTGTTTGGCATGCTGTAAATAAATCTGTGGGCAGGGATTTAGTGTAACTTTTCACTCAGATGCAGCACAAAAATAGTTCAGAATTAAAAGGACAATTATAAAGGGGTGTTTACAACAGTCTGTTGATCTTCTGACTTCCTTATGTTGACTTCCCCATGCTGCAGCCCAGAATGGTGGCAGTGCCATGGAGCTGATTGTGCTTCCCTCATTACTCCCTGTTCCCCTTTCCCACTGTGGATTTAGCCAGGTACTGCTGTGCTTGGGAACCCCAGTTCTTGATTTCAAATAATATCATTGCCTCCTCTGAACTAACAGAATAGATGTGAATTGAACCCACTTGCATATACAAGACCTGCCTTGAACTCCCAAAGGCATCTGACCCACGGGTGACAGCTGGTGGGAAACCTATGGGATACTGAACAGGGAACAACAGCCTGGGCACAGCAGGAGCAGGAACCAGATCAAGCAGCTTGAGGAATTTGGCAGCCCTGGCTGCAGGTCCAGCCTGGGCAGATACAAAAAGCAGGTTTGGTACAAAAACAGAGGCTCTCAGCTTTGCTCTGTGGCTGCTCCTCAGCAGTGGTGCCCTTGTCCTCTGCAACTTTGATGTTAGAGAAGAAATCAGATGAAAAGCAGCTTTGTCAAGGAAGCAGCTTTTTCAGCTGTAGATACCTGATCTTGTACAAGTAGGGTCTTACTGATGTGCAGCACCATCAAGGTGTGCACCATGAACATTTTCAGTTGCCACCTGCCCTGCTCGTCACTTTGAAGATAACCTTTAAAATTCCCTCCACATAGGCTTAACTTGGTTTTCAAACTATTTAAGCCACAAATTCAGTAAATATTTGAAGCAAAGCCTGATGCTTTATTTACACTGAAGGAGAATAGAAGTTTTTGAGCTGTTAAATCTGACAAGATCTTCAATGGCTTGTACATCCTATAAGTTCCTCAGGAAAACCCAAAGCAAGCATCTAGGCCAGTGCTTATCTGCATACAGCCAACAGCTCTGCTGAAGTCAGTAATGCAGAGTGATTATTTCTTCAATTCAACAATGTTGTTTTTCAAATACCATATACTTGCTTCACTTTTGCTTATCTGTTCCATCCCACTTCCCTTTCTCAATATCCTAGATTGAAATCCAGGCTAGCCTCAAGCTCATTACAAAAAGTAATTGCCCTCTGGTAGTAATTTAGCACTATTTTTTATGGAGCCATGCAAGGCTATAAAATGAATACAGCAAATTATAAAACTTGAATAGATGGAAACATCAAAAATGGTATTAAGACTTTCACAGGTAAATTATTCAGTAATTATAATAGTAATCCTGTTATGCTTTTTGGTGTCTAGAATGGCAGTGATGTACAACATTCTGACAGCTTGTGCCTGTACAAAGGTTTTTGTTGTTCTTTTTTGTTTAGTGTCTCCTTTTTTGTTTTTTAACAGAGCTCCGTAAAACCAGCTCGAATTATTCAAGCGCCCCAAATGATTCAAAGCATTAAAACCAGGGTTCAGCAAATAGGATTTTGGGAGCAACTGATTATATAATGGGAAAATACTACTTCACATCTCATTTTTGAGCCGCACTATTTACTTGTGTGAGGTATTGGAGCTTGTATTATTCAAGAAGGAGTTTTGTCTGGAGAGAGCTCTGCCGATGTCTAGGCAGCTTCTGGCAGACCAGAGGGCTCAGCACTGCTCAGTGTAAGGAGAAGATGAGCTCTTGAGGATTTTGGAAGGCACTGACATGCTCCTGGCTTGTTCCTTTTCAGCCATGCTGTTGCTTGAACAGCTGTGGACAGTTTGTAACCCTGGGAATGCAGGTTTGGCATTCAGGGCTTAGAAATGGTCAGACCCCAGGGTACTCATGTGACCTTGTACCTTTTCAGGATGGTTTTAATGCTCAGTATTGTGATTTTGCATCACATTCTGCAACTGCAGCCTGCTGTTTCATGATGTAGGTAGAAGGCAACTTCTAAAAACGTCATTTTTTCCTGCAACTCTGTCTCCCTGAAGGACAATACAGCCTTGGAGGGCAGCAGTGGAATGGGCTCCTGACCTTTGGGGGCAGAGCATCTGCTGGGACAGAGGGTTTGCCCAGAACTGCTGAGCACCCTCTGATGCCTGGATGTGGGAGAATCAAGTGCAAATTGAGACCTTCCTGCCTTTTGCTACTCTCCAGGCTCTCCACGCCAATAAATCTTCCTTTAATCTGTGATTTTGGCACATCACTGCAATGTACTAATCATTTATCCCTAGGATTAATATAGGTTTCCTTAATACCATACTCTGCTATGCCTGGTTTCTGTGCCAGCAGCTAAACAAACACAGAAGCTTAAATAAAGTGTAAAACAATGATTTCCATCTATTATTTGAAATAGTTCATTTTCTCCTGCTTGCCAGGGAACTGGCAGAGTTGTTGTTTGGCAGTGAGGGTGACTGCTCAGCACTCAAGTCTTAAAATTTACAGATAACTGTAATTAAATGTCCAGGTCATCCCTTTTGTGCAGTTTATGTGTCTCTGCTGCCACTGAAGGTGATGAGCATGTTTGAAAGTTGCTGTCTTTGCCACACTTGAGAAGGTGCTGAGGCTGGAAACGCTGACAGTGGCAGCCCTGCTGGGCAGATTGATGTTTTAAAAGCAGATAAACTGAGTGGGTTGTTTGTGCAGGATCAAGGGGAAATTGGATCGTGAGAGGCTGTTGGCTGCGTAATGCTGACATCGTGTCTTGTTCATTAGGGCATAATTGGACAGTGTCCTTAAGGGATATGGATTTCTGTGGTCCACACTCTCAGCACAGGGCCCAGAACAGGAAACAAGCTCAAATACACTCATCTATTGAAGTTCTTTGCTGTGCATAGGAAGATTTTTGCTTTGAGGCTTTATCTTTATTGTAAAAGGTGCATTTTAGCCATGAAATTACTTGAGACATATGCTTATGTAAGAATAGTATTTCTCTGTACTCCTACTACATCTCACCCTCTTTTCTTTGATGTTTTGACAGCTTTAAGTATTTGTTTAACCCCTTTTTAATTTTAAGAATAGATTGCTGAATTAATTTGCATTACCCACCCTTTAAACTAAGCAGTGCAGTTTTCAGTTGGTGGCATATCCTGAAGTATCACTCCTCTTTGAATGGAGAGCAACAGGAGTACACACAGAAAGATCTGACCTACTTGAATATGCAGTATTTGTTTTTTGCTGACTTCTAAATATCAAGTGGCCATGAAATGGGAAAGCTTTTTCAACATTTTGATTTAAATTAGTAAAACATTACTCATAATACAGATTTTTTTCTTGTTATTTCATGAATTAATAGAAAAATAAAGTTTGTGACCATGTTCAAAACACCTGAAATGCATGTCTGACTAACTGTGTTTTTCCTTTGCAGGATATTGTCTGGGGGTTAAACTCTTTATTTACTGTAAGTAAAGGAATATTTTGCATGTCTACTTTTCTTTTTCCTGCCTGGTTTAGTTGCAGCATCACCTAATGCTAATCGTGTGTGTTGCCTCTAAAAGTTTAACTTACTGCTTCCCTTGGCTTCAGTGGGTGTTGGACGAGTATGAAATCAAATTGTGCTTTTGTTTGTGGAACTCATCCAAACTGTCTACAATGCCAGCTTTTTGTACATGGATTTTACTTTGGTTAGAAATATTGAGGGATATTTTGATAACAGATATTTGGGATCTTCCACACAGTATGAAACTGCTTCTGCTGATTTGCAGGAAATAGAAATTCATACTGCTCTGAGAAGGAATTGTGTTGGTGTTAGTCTTTTTTAAAAAATGCTATTTAGGAATCAATGACTGCCCTGCAATCTCATTCCTTTTTTGAACACTTTAATTCCTATTCAGGGGCCTTGGTGTCCACCCACAGAGTTTGCATAAAACCTGACTTGTCATAGAATTTACATGATTTTATTCAGGGATCCTCCCCTGGTTTTTAAAGATTGATAGGAGCAAGGAACCTGTAATTGCAGGACCGCCTTGAAAATGGAGGAGGGGGCAGGAAGCTGCAAGAGGCATGCAAGATGCAACAGCTGCTTTTGCCCTAAAAGTGGACAGAGGCTAAGTCTTTACAAAAGTTACCTTTTTTAGGGATTCCTTTCCTCAGCCATTGCTGCTAGGTGGGAAGGTCAGGAGAAAGCAAAGAGCAGCACTAACTTGGTGGCCACATTTGTCATCCACTCTGGAGAGAGCCACTCCAGGATGCAGAAGGAAGCTCAGATTCCCTGGCATCCAAAGGCTTGGTTTGTTTTTTTTCAACAACTTCTTTGGTAAATTGATGTGAAAGTTTGGAGAGCCTTTCCAAAAGTGAATTGCATTTCACAGTCAGTCTCCCTGTGCATGCAAACTAAGTGGAAGAAGTGAAATCCTCAAGGGCAGAGCTGCACATAAAAATACCAGGAAAAGAGCTGCAGAGTGGGGTGGTCATGCCTAGGAGACCCCAGGGATTTCTCATGGCTGGTAAGAGCTGTGCTTCCCTCCTGGATTTTCCTCTCACCCACCTTCTTGTAAATAATGAGGCTTTGAAAAGCTGGCACTGGGATCACACTGGTCTGGCAGATTCATGAGGGATTTTATTGAAGAAAGTGAGTGAAAAGGAGGTGGGTTGGTGTGCTGATTTGAGTGAAATGGGGTTTGCTGCTTGAAGATGTGTCACGGACTGCCAGGAGCCTTTCACATTGTGGGGCATTGGCATTTCACTCTAACACAGGCTGACCTTAGACTGGGGAAAGATCTGGGCTGCAGGCAGAGCAGGGGCCTTGTGATTCAGTGTTATTTTTAATGATGGTTCCTCTTCTCCATTGTTTTTAACCCTAGACCCTTTCTCCTTCCAAAGTTAATATTTGAGATTAGACTGAGAGGCCTAAGGTTTGTTGTGACCACTTCTGCTTCCTGACCCTGCAGGTCTTTAGTTCTCAGGGTCTTTGCACTCTTTTTCCTCTAGGCACTGTTCTTCCCATAGCACTAAAACTTCCCTGTCAGGCTCCAGGTTACATGGCTTCTTCACAGAGAGAGTTAAATTGCTTTTCTATGGAGATGGAATTAAGGAAACTCTCACTTTATCAGCACACTGTTTG
Organism: Pycnonotus jocosus; assembly: GCA_013400435.1. Taxonomy (NCBI): domain Eukaryota; kingdom Metazoa; phylum Chordata; class Aves; order Passeriformes; family Pycnonotidae; genus Pycnonotus; species Pycnonotus jocosus. The sequence continues at coordinate 68,147 of VWYP01033823.1, forward strand.
CAGAAGTTTTTTTTAAAGGTTTACTTTCCCCTCTAACAAAAATCAACAGGAATCGTGCCTCCTGAAAATTTGACTGTTCCTCCAAAATTTACTTTTCCAATAGAAAAGCATTCATTTCCAGGGAGAAATGTCATGGGGCCATGTATGGCCCACACCAGAAGGGTTTAAATGCCCTGGTTCTGTTGTTATTTAATTGTCCTGTGATTTGGTTTCCAGTTATCAAACTCATTTGCCTTTACCTTTGGCAGGGACACCACCAAGGCAGTGATTAAATTATTAAATGGCACTGCCCTTGCTGCCCTGTTTGCTCTGTTCCCTCTCTTTCTTTGTGAGGGCTTTGGGCTCCTTGTGATGCAGTGAGTGGGAGCCCCTCAATGTTCTCTCTGTTTCTTTTCCAGGATCTTTTGAATTTTGACGATCCTTTGAATATTGAGGCTGCAGAGCATCATTTGCGTGACAAGGTGAGTCAGTGGTTTATTTAAGGCAGGTTGTTCCTAAACAAACACACATCCTGTACTCAGCAGTTCCCAGCCAGTCCTTTTAGAGGGGTGGAACTGCTGCTTGAGGCACTCCAGTGACTCATTGTATCAGCAACCAGTTACTCAAACAAAAAGTGCTTTCTCTGGGAAAGCAAACTCCACACAGCAGTTAGTCACCCTATGCTGGAACTGTGGGCCGAAATGTGGTCACAGCCCCAAAATAGATGATCTTTTCCTTCTGGTGTCTGAGATTTCCCCTGAAGTTGTATGTTCTGTGTAACAAGCTGATTGTGAGTTGGTTTGGCATGATGACATGAGTGACCTTTGCCTTAGAAGACCTATGCAAAGATCTTGTCTCTCTTTCCAAGGCATCTCTTTTATTCATAGCTCTTACATGTTGCATGTATTTATAAAGCCAGGAGAAATCTGGGCAAGTTTAAAGAACAGGAGTGTGGAAACTTCCATTTTCTTTTTACTGCTCCTAATATTCATGTGTGTAGGACTGGGCAAAGCAGAACATGGCCTGGTGAACATAAACGAGATGTACTGCTCACCTCTGAGCAAGAGTGCCAGTTTCTCCTTTGTACCCATCTCCAAAATTCTATCATGTTACACTACATAGGTGTATTCCTCAAGCACATGGAAGTCACACTTAGTATGTTCAAGACCTCTTGCTCTAATTAAATTCCTCTGACATTTTTGTTGAAGTTAACCTTTATGATTGAAGCAAGTTTCCAGGTAAGTGAGTGTTGATTTGAAGAGTTCATTGAAAATACAGTCACACAGTGCACCTAATTTATCTCATTTTTTCAAGAGGAAATACCAGGGTTGCAAGTTCATCTTTCCAGCTTTTTTTGATTAATGAGATCTTGTAGCTATTCTGGTATTTATCCATGTTTGCAGGGCTGAGATGAGAACATGAAGCAAAGCTGGAAAAAATTGTCTACAAACCTCCTCTGGAAGAGAGGGATCTTTGTGGTTTTATCATGGACTCACAGAATGGCTTGAGTTGGAAGGAGCCTTAAAGCACATCCCATTCCACCCCCTGACCCTGGGTGGTTGAAATTGCTATCTTGCACCTCTCAGCCTAACTGAGAGATTGGAAATCTTGGGAATCCACAGAAAGGAAAATGCTACCTGATTTAAAAGACATACCTCCCTCAAAAACAGAGGTGAGCCCTCAAAAATAGGTACTGCTACAGCAGTGGCATGGAAGTTGTTTGAAGAAGTAAAAAGGAAATTGAGCATTTTTTTTGGACAGTCTTCTAAATCACAATTTTTTGGGGAACAAATATTTTTTATTTATTATACTCCTAGTGGTCTCATAAGCATCAGTAAAATTCATATTATGCCATTTTAATTTTGAGCTTATCTGAATTTAGTGTAGGTGTTCCATTGATAGTGACAGCACCAGGTAGGGCTGGATTTTCTGTAATGTGTTATGTGGTAACATCAAAAAAACCCAGTGATGCCTTTGTGGAGAGAATAAATAATGCGAGGGAGAGAAAAAGCTGCAGTTGCAGCCTAGAGTTGTTTTTTTGTTTCTCCCTGGCAGAGATGTCATATTTTACATAAACACTTTGTTGTGGGCTCAGACTGCTGTGGTCCCATCCTGGTTCTTAAAAAATACTTGCAATACCCAATAGGATTAAGATGGGAATGCTAATTAGTTTTCTTTCCTCTGAGATTTGTTTACATGTGTAATCCAATTATACAGATAGTGTATATGTAATATATGCTTGCATGTACAGTATCTATATGAACAGATGTGCAAATCCATCTATACAGAAACAGTTTGGTACACAAACATCTGTGTCCAGCAGATCCTGCAGGGGAATCCTGGGAGTGTGTGGTGTGTAACAGCCGAGCCACTGTACCTCAGGCTGTCCCCTGTGCTTCTCCCAGGGGAGTTGACTCAGAATTTCAGTGATGTCCCTTCAGATCTGAAATCCTGGCACTCCTTTGCTGACATTCCAGGCTGAGCCTGGCTGCCCCAGAGGGTAACAGCTAATCCCAGGCGTTGTGTGTGGTTATTGAGAACTGAGGCTGGGGTTTGGGCAGCTCCAAGTCATCCCAAATGACTCCTGCCTTGCAGATGCTGGGAAAAGTCACATCAGAGATAGCATATCCTTATTGCTGATTCTTGGGAAACAGCTGTGCTGGGAATGTTTATGTTAGATCAGGCTGGAAGGGGCAGTTACGATCACTTCCTCTGTAAGGCACCTCTCCATTTTTGCATTAAATCTGTGGTGTATAACTGAGCACGTAGTTGTAGCTTTTGGAAAAGCAACCTTGTTCTAAGATGTAAAATGATACAAAATTCCGAGCTCAAGTTCTATAAATTGATTGCTTTATTAACCTGTCTTACCTGAGATGTGTGTTGGTGCAGCTTCAGCTTCCAGCCCTCCAGGACTTCTTTAGCTCCAGGAAGGAGCTGTCAGTTACTGAACTTGTTCCTCTGCAGTTTCCTTCAGCCAGTAAGCATCAAGTCACTTTTACAAAGTATTTTAAAAAATAAATACATTTGTTTGTGAAGCTTTACTTATTCTACAGTTCTCACATACACACACCTTGCTAGGTGCCAGTAAGTTTTTGGCAGGCTGTACAACAAATTTGGGCATGGTAATCAACATCTGTTTTCCCAAATGCTGGACATCCCTGGTGTCCACATTGCTCTGCAATTGGGTCACAGTCACTGGAAGATAAGCAAACATCCTCTCTTGGTGCAGAGCTCAATAAATCAGAATAAAAAGATGATTGATGTCTCTATGTAAACTAAGCAAGGAGTTGCCTAACCTTCAGTGTTCTCACACTGATAAAATCTCAGCAGTTTGATGGAATGAGTTTTCTTGCTGAATTTAAAGAAGCTCTTACTAATTAATGAGCTTGGACTGCTCTGCGTTTAGCACAGAAGTCAGTCTGGCAGTAGTTATGGATAGCCAGAGCAATTAATTGTCAATCAAGTCAATTCCATGGATTCTAGAGCAATAAGCAAGTGTTTAAGTTTTAATGACTACTCACTTAAAAATTATGTGAGCTAAAAATTGTAGGATTTGCTGGTTTTTATACGGCAAGCACATACAGCTTTACTGATTTGCTCTGTGGCAGTCAGGTAGGCTGAATACTGAAACAACAGGCATAGAGCTTGGCAGTGGAAATCCAAGTGAGCTTAGTGCTTCAGGACTTGTGTATTCCTCATCCAGAAGTGCTGTGGGCTCTGTGGCTGTGATTTGTTAGCTGAAATCTAGGAAATACTTTCCATGTGTTCATCTGTCATGGCTGGTTTGGGAAGTGCCTCAGGACATTGCGATTCGCCAGGATCCTTAAAAGCCTTTATGTTTCCTAGTGGTGGTTACTTCTGCCAAAAAAACATTTCAAAGCCATTTGTACAACACACTACAGAAGATTCATTGCATGCTTCATGTGGCTTAAAGTGGAGATGTTTTTCCAAGTATTTGCTAGATTTCTTCCTCCCCTAGGCCTGCTGTGTCAAGAATCCTAATGCTGTGTCCTGTTTGAATTATATTTACCCTGTATTTGGTGCAATTCAAGTAAACTTTCGTCATCCTCCACACTCATGTACTTTTTCATCCTTGTAATCTAGAATTGTTTCAGTAGTAGGAGAAGCTGGGTTACGTCTCCCTATGTTGCTTTCCTGCATGATCTTTCCATCTTAGTGAAACAGATTTGTCAGCATTCAGTGCTTTGTGCTGTGTCCTTGTGAAAGACTAAGGTAGATTGCACTTAACAGGGAATTTTTCTTCCTCCTTGTGAAAATGCAGCTTATCCTATTTACCTGCAGCTCTGAAGTACCAGAGCTGAGAAATCTAATGGGAATTATGTGTGTGTTTGCCAAGGATCCACTTCAAACACAAGTGTTTTTTACTTAATTCAGTGAGCTCTGATTTTATTTGTATCCTCTTTGGAAAGCAACATTTAATGCTCAATTATTTTGCACAGGTTTGTGTGGAGGTGTTTGGCTCTGGATTGACTTCTGCAATTTTTTTTAAAATTTTTAAGTTTTAATTAAAGGTTTCTTCAGGTGATAAAGAAAATAAGATAGTTATTTCAGGATTGTTTCCGTGGAGATGGATTTATGAAGTTCACGGTGGTAGAAATCTGAAGCTGCCTCTTAAGGTTTCCTCTTAGGATTGTAATTGCCCTACACAGCCTCAGTTCTTTAGGAAATTTGGCTTAAAAAATCCAGTCCCTCTTCTCAGTTGCTTGTGGTCTTTGGAGGTTGTTCTAATGAGTCTTGTGGGATGAATATTTTCCTAAAGTTACTTGAGGACTGTTGTGTTGTCTTCACTAGTGAGAGCACTAATCTGATTCCATTAGAAATTCCATTGATAATTAGGAACAGTTGCTGAGTAGGGATTTCACTGAAGAATTTTTATAACCTTTCATAACTGTAGGAAGTTTTTTAGAGTCCTTAAACTGCAAACAGTTCAGAATTTTTACAGAACAATCTTAATTTTTCAAGCATTGCCCAGAGCAGCTGTGGCTGCCCCTGCATCCCTGGAAGTGTTCAAGGCCAGGTTGGATGTGGCTTGGAACTCCCTGTGATAGTGAAAGGTGTCCCTGCTCATGGAAGGGGATGAGCCTCTAACCCAAACCAGTGGGGAATTCTATGAACCCCCTGGGCAACTGGGCAAGAACCAGGCACCTGACAGAGTGTCAGTGTCTGGGCCAGACACCTCCTGAGAACAGGTGAGCCATGGGAAGAGAAGGTTGTCAGCAAGTGAGTAATGAAAGTAAGAAACAAATACAGATTTTCTGTAGAAGATCTTGAGGCATCCCTTTGGAAACGCACTGAGTTGAATTTCCCCCCAGATTTTACATTTGCATCAAAAACTGTCATTGCCCAGCACAGCCTCCTCAGTTCTGGAGCCACCAGAAACCAGCAACAAGTTGGGATTGTAAAACTTGTTTCACCAAGAGTGATTTCCTCTTTGTTGGTTGGTTTGTTTTTGTTGTTTTTGGTTTTTTTTTTTTTTTTAATCAGATACTTAGGTCTGCCCTAGGAAACACATCTCAGATTGGAAAGTGATTCCTGTCCTCATGTCTCACCTCAAGTTCTGTCAAACACCAATCTGAGAGCCTGGTGCTTTTCTCTCCAAGTTATTCCCCAGGGTGCTAAACACAGGAGCTGGCAGATTTGGGATCTTTTATCTCTGCTGAAGTTGGGAGTAATTTTGTCCAGCTGGACTGCTGGTGCCTTTAGGCAGCTGAAGAGTCCCAGAGCTTGCTGCTCTCTGTCATTTCAGATCTGATCCTTCTAAAGACTCTTGCAAAAGAATGTCATGGCCAGCTGTACTTTCATCCTCCTGGCTTTTCATTTCTGTGCTTATACATAATAAGGGCATAGTTACATTTAGATTTAAGCCTATTTTCAAATTCCATTTTTCTGTATAGCTGAAGAAAAGCATTTGAAACTAAATAATGCCTTCAGATTTGGATTCTGCTTTGTCTCATCATTGATCATGTTGAAGTTAGTTTTCTTTTGTTAATATAATTTCCTGTCTCAGGAGATCAGTCTGTTTGAAATGCTGTTTGATACATCTGAATGAAAAGCATGCTGTAAATGCCAGTGTGCCACAGGTGTGTTGGATCCTCTAAGGAGGCAAACTAACACAAAATCAAACTTGGAAGTTTGGGGGAAAATATTAATTGTCTGTATTTCTTCCTCAGATCTTCTGGTTTAAAGCAGTTAATTTAAGTAAATTACAGTAGCTTCTTTGTTTCTCTGTTGTACCAGCTCTTTGTTACCATTTTTATGTAAAAGGCATATTTGAATATTTAGCTCCTGCAGGGATTCTTCCTGTTCAGAAGACATCAGGTCTTTTCCTTGCCACTTCCTTACTTCCAAACTGCTTAGATTTGGCTTTTTTTTTCAGTTTATTTTTGGCTTAATTCCTTGAGGCTTAAATCTGTCTGGGAGTTAGAAATATCCACTGATCTGTAGTGATTGTTGGCCAGTTTGAGTGCAAAACAGCTTGTTTGGATAGCAGTCACCAAAATTGTCCAAGATTGTCTAAAAGACATTTTTATATAAAATACTTAGAGAATATAAAGTATAATAAATAGAATTTCATGCTCTGTGGATGCTGCATCATATCACTTTCAGAATTTCAGAGGAGGTGTTATTTGTGGTAAAAAGCATTAGAAATAGCTCTAGACAAGCATTTTATTTTCAAGATAATAGTGGATAATCTGTATTCTGTGATGGGTAGTGGTCCTTGAAGAAACAGAACAGTTGAAATGTTTTTCTTTTGCAGAGTATTCCAGAGCACATGGGTGGGTCAAAAGTCAAATACCAGCTCTCTATGACCCGAGTCTATATCATGTTTCTATATGAATGTTTCTTTATTGGATTACAGTCAGGGAATGCACTTCAAGGGTTTTTAATGGCAAACTGCTTTCTCTAATGCCTTCCCTAAGGAATTTTTAAGAAATAATGCTCATTTAATTCATTCATGCATGATTTTTAGCCCAGTTCTCTTAGTCAGGCTTTTTAATCTTGCAAATGGTTTCCCATCACAGCCAGCTGGAAATTTTTCCAAACATATCCCTATAAAGTTTTGTATTCAAACAGTGACAGTGATATATGAAGGGTTCTGATAATTGCTGTTACCATTTTTTAAGCTCAAATGTCAGAAGTTTAGTGATGACTCAAGGCAGCTGGAAAATTTGCTTTAGAACAGAGAAAGTACTTCAAAAACATTTATTTGAATTTAATTTAATGTAGTCTTTGAAAGTATTTTATTATTATTATTATTGTGTTTGAGCTGGTGCTGGAGGAGCCATGTGCTGGGGTTGGGTGTGCAAGGTGCTCATAAGGCATGAACAGTTTGAGCTGAATTATTTTTAAGGGGTTAAAAACCAAAAAGTATCAAAGTGTGACCTCTTGAACATGGCATAAATGAGCAGTAAACAAAATTTTCTAGAATTTTTTTCTGGCACGCTGCTGGTGCTTGACTTCAAGCACTGCCTGGGTTAGCCCTGCATTCATTTTGACAGAGTGACTGGAGAAGAGGGGATTGATTCCAGCTGCCAAGTAGGGTGTTGTCAGGGAGTAGGGGTTTTCAATGGCTTCCAGCCCTGTGTTGGCAGGCTTGAAAGGAACCTATCTGAAAACTTCAGCTTGTCATCATGTCCTGACTTCCTTGTCAGGAGTGTGAATAATTCACTGACAAAAGCTACGAAGCCAGAATTTTTTTTTCCCTGCTGTCTTGAAATATCTTTATCTCAGTAGTAAAACATTTACCATGTAACCTCCAAATTACTTCTCATATGAGTCTCAGAGTGGTGTGTTTGGAAGGAATCTTCGAGATCATCCCGTGCCACCACCTGCCATGGGACACCTTCATCTATCCCAGGTTGCTCCAAACCCTGTCCAGCCTGGCCTTGGACACTTCCAGGGATGGGGCATCCAGATTAATTCGAGCAGATTTTGTACTGTGTTTTAGCACTGGAAAAAAAAGTCAGTCTTTTTACAAGTTCTACAGGAACAATTTAACAGCCCTGTCTATTCAGAGCCCTTTAATCAAGCATTGCCCTGGGTTTCCCCATATGGGAGTATCATCAGGATGGTGGTTATCACATAACTTCTTCTTTGATTATGTAGAGCTCTTCACCATGTCAGCTTGTGGTCAGGTACTCTGTGTGCTTGGATTACACACAGAGATTTATCCTGGGGGATTGGGCAATTGCTTTTACTGTGTTTAATAAACACTTTTTAGTGTTTATTTGGCTGCATCAACAGAAACAAGTATTAATGGTGCTGCTGGCCAGAAGAGCCTGTTGGGGTGTGTGCTCCCCAGCAGTGAAATGTGATCTTAGGGTTTCTGGCATTCCTGGACCATCTAACCCTGCTGGGGTATTAACATAACCATCATCTCAAAATCAGCCCTTTTAACTTCCCCAGCCCTTCTAGTGCTTGGTGCAAAAAACAACAGCTGCTTTGGATTCTTTGGTAGCATTGAGCATGTGAACCTCTGAGCTGAAATCCCTATGGAAAAAGAAGTGGGGATTTCATTTAATAGGAGAGAGAGTAAACCAGGTCTGGGCAAATTTGGAATATTCTGGTTTTCGTATTCTCTGAAAATTCACAGATGTTTGCCAGCAAAGTTTAAATAGGTAGGTAACACTGAAAGATTTAACAGGTGGCAAAAAAGGATGATCCTTTGATTTAAGGTTCTTATTTGCTTCGTCAGGAATGAAAATTGATGTTTTACCACTACAAATTTTGATTTTTTTCCTTCATTGGCTACAGTCAAGCCAAGCTTTTCACAAGGTCTTGATTTTTCTTGTAGTGTTCAGTAGTAACTGTGTTTGCATTCCAATATCTTTGGTCAAACTGAAAAACAGGTTTAAACAAAAATAGATGGCTGTTTTATTTTCAGTATCATGAAGTGCTTAATGTTGGTTTACTCTAGAATTTGTAGGCTTGACAGTTACTTTTGTGTGAATAGAATAGGATCTTTTGTCCACAAATTGCAGTGCTGGGAAACCAAACTAAAATTAAATGATGGAGAGCTGTTGTGGTGCTTGCTACTTTGCTGATGAGAACTGGAGTGCTGTGGAGAGAGAAATGATTCACCCCGGGTAGGACAATGGAGCAGTGGGAGGCTGGGCATTCATTTGGATCATCTTAGCCCTGAATTAACAGCCTGACATTTAAATTGCATTCTGTTCCTTATCCTTGCCTTGCATGTCTCAGTCTTGCTGTAATGTTCTTACATAGACAACCTCTCTCACCTGTTTTTTCTCTGCTCTGACAGGATCACTTTTGAAGGAATAGATATAGACTGTGCTGCCCTTTGTATTTGCAGGTGCCAAAGGTTCCCATTCCCCTGATAAGCTAAAATGCACAAGGGAAGAAGCAACCAGGTTTTTAATCTTGACATTCCACTTTTTATTTTTTTTAATACTTTATCTGGTTGTCAGAACTGAGGTTTGCCTGTGGCTTAAATCAGTGCTGGGCTGCACTGGCTGCAGTCACAGCTGAGGCTCTCATCCCAGGGCTTTTCTCTGTTACATCTTGGAAACCTCAACCCTCCAGGCTTGTGATAAAGAGAGCAAAGAATGTTTGGCAAGGAGCTCAGTGCAAGACCAAGGTCTGAGTCACTGACAGTGTCAGAATTGGGTGGATAAGCCACCCTCCTCTGGGAAGCCTCTGGCACTGCCTGACACGTACAAAAAGAGGCTCCACCAGGGCTTTTGAAACCATTCTCCTTGTGCTGCTCAGGGAGGAGTTGCTCTTCATGGTTTGCAGTGGCTTAGGATGAGTGACCAATCATCCATGATATATTTGCTGTATTCTACTGGCAATCCCAGCTGTAATTCCTGGGCTGAGATGAAATTTTCCCTCATGTGTGATTAAAGTCTGTGGGCATCTTTTTAAAAAAAGAAGCAAAGGTGATCAGCAGGAGGGTGATAGCCTGAACAAGGCATTATAGTACAGACAGCTTGCTAAAATAAGTGAAAAGGAAAAGAAAGTTTTTGCCTTATCCTTAGAAGGAATCAATTTAATGTGATTAGTGTCAGTTATTGTGAGTGGGGAGATATTCAGAAGTGCAGGTCACTTCAGGTTTAAAATAAATTTTTGATTAAAGTTTCTTAGACTGTAGAAATGTAATTGGGCTGGGGAAGGAGGGGAATCCCTCCATATATTAGAAGCTAAACAATCTGGTCTTGAACATGCTGAAATGCAAGATAGTAGCTATTAGGTGTAGAACAGAATAACATCTGTGGAGCTGAGGGTGAAGGAAATATTGAGTTGAGAAGCCTGATGTTTTCTTCCTCCATATCCCAAGACTAAAAACTCCTTCTAACAAAACGTTCTTGTGTTTGGTGTGTTACTGTGGTGTGGAGAGATGTGTCAACCCAGTGCCACTGTTGCTTTTAAAGCATTTCTGTTTTCTGTCCTTCCACTTCTCTGATGAAAGTTGGAGTCTGTCAGTCTGATAGTCTTGTAACAGCAGCAGAATAATTTGAAGAAATGGAAAATTGTGGATAATGATGTAAGTAAGGAGCCTCTGGAAAACTTGGCCAGGCAGCTGTCAGGTTGCATGAAAATAATCTTGGTTTCGATGTAATGCAAGTGAAAGGACGTGATGGAAACATTTCTTTGTTCTCTCTTGCTCATGGCCAGCGTAACCAAGTGAAATGATTCTGAATCACATTAGGGGGGTGTTTGCTCTGTAGCTGTAGGTTTTCCAGCACTTCATCCTTGAGACATTTCCAGGAGGTATTTTCCAGTGTCACTGAAGTTAGCAGGGGCCTCGGGACAGTAGTGACTCTTTGCCACTGATCATGGCCTGCTGAGCTCAGCCTTCCAGCAGGTTCAATCCCCTCCCTGCCCCCTTCACCTGCTCTGTCTTTAATCAGTTTGTCCTGGAGCTTCACTGAAGTGAACCTTTAGCAATTGCTTTGCTTTTTCGTGTTTGTTTTTGGCAGAGGAATAAGGCTTATGCAGTGATGCCATCCCTCTATCCCCTCATCCCAGCCTCCCCCTCAATCCCTAGAGCTTTTAAAGACACACATGGATTTCCATCGGCTTTAACAGAGCAGCAGAGTCTCTACATCCAGTTCCTGTAGCTGTCACCAAAACTGGCGGCAGCAGCAGAGAGAGGCAGGGCTGGGAGGGAGCCTCCAGGTGGGCTCCCTGGGCACATCCAGCTCGGAGCAGACCCCAGGCTTTGCCCTGCCCTCGGCTGCTGGTCAGGCTGAGGTGGTGAAAAGTGCCCAGGCAAAGCTGGGTGGGTGTGGGGAGGAGTTATGGGAGTCTGCAGATATGTGGGCAGTCAGATTTTGCTGTTTTTGCTTGCTAAATGTGTGTTGTAAGGCCCTTTCTTGCCTGTGCTAGACATTCCCTGGCTGTAGGTGCTCCAGACTCTTGCACACTGCAGTTTTATTTTGGTAAAGAGAGCTCCCTATGAGCTATTCAAACACTACTGGGTGTTCTGTTGCTTCCTACTGATCACAAGATCTGCATATTTTTACTTGCAGTTGTCCTTTTCCGTTTCCCAGTTTAGCCATGTTTGAAGTAATTAGTGGGCACACTGCTGCATGTATTAATTTTTAGGGGATTTTGTGCAACTGATTTTTTTCATTTTCAGTGCTGTTAGCTCTTGCTCCCACCATTGGAGCAGTATATGCTGTTAAAATTGCTGAAGAAGTAATTGAGGTCAAGGCTTTGAAGCTACTGCTTCTTTGTTGTGAATTATTAATTATCAAGGCATACAGAAAGAGTGACAGTGTAAAATCCATTGTAAAACTGTGTACTTTGTCACACTAGCTGCTGTGCTTGCACGCATTCTGCTCTCCTTTTCATAACATCTCCTTGGAATACCTTTTACCATTTTTTAGTTGTTTTCAGTTCATCTGCAAACTGGATTTCTGATTTTCAACTCATCCACAAGATTTCGGAATTATTCTGATGAGAAGTTTGTGAAGTCAGTCTTTTGTAGTGATAAATTACAGTGAAAAAAGAGAAGTTCCTTAGAGTTTATAATGAGACCAGCCGCTGTGTTAGAAAACAGTTTGAGGTGATACAAGTACTTCTATTCCCATAGAAACAGTAAAAAATACTGGTTTAAACCAGGAACTTCTCAGGCCTTTGATGTCTGGGTCCAGGAATGTAGGATGCACATGAATACGTTTTCATTTTCTACCTGTTCAGTGTCAAACTTTGTCAAACACTGTTGATGGCTCTTAGCTTAGGGAACGGTAGAGAGCAGAAGGGCTGTCCCTGATCAAGACAGGGACATCAAGAGAGCTGACCCAGAGCTGGTTCTCACTGTGTTTGCTTCAAGCTAGCTTTGTCAGGACCTCATTTTTAATGCTGTTTGCATTGGAGATTATTTGAGTCAGTGTTGTTGCTTAAATTAGTGTGGTCTCATCCCTGCTGTGCTCGTCAAGTTTCCTCCAGCCTGGGATCTGTCTCTGTCCTTGGTCTAGTATGAAGTTTTCCACTTAACCCTTTGCCCTGGTTTGAATTGATAGCCCTGCATCAGCTCTTGACATCCTGAAGTCTCTCTTCTTGATGGAAACTAGTATTTCCAAACATTGGTGAGAACACTGCTTTATATTTATAACAGTACAAAACTCCAGTGATGAAAGTGTAATGGTGCTTTTAACCTTCTTCAGGTGAAATAAGAAATTCACATTTATTCCTGGCTACTGAATCAAGTATCTCTTCCCTGATTTCTTCTGGAGGGATTACGAAACACTGAAGAATTCTTTTCATTAAATGCACCCACAAGGTGTATCTGAAGAACTGAAGTAGATCTTCACCTTTGGCTAACCTCAGCTTTCCAAGCTTTTACCACACTGGAAAAGAATGTAGCCCCAAAAGGCTTTCAAGCTTGATGTGGGTTTTTTAGAAGCTATTTAATTTTTGTTGTGGGGTTTTTATTACTCTCTGATTACAGCTTAATGGCTTATTAAGAACAACAGCTCCATCCCAGTCCAAAAACATCTTTTCATAACAATTCTCCCTGTGAGTCATTGCATTTATTTATCTCCATATTTATTGCAGTAAATCCTTCACTTCCTCTGCTCCCCCAACCACCCTGTTTGGTGTTTGTTGTTCCCACTGAAACCGTGGCAGCCATGGTAGAATACATCTTTGTTTTTCTGCAGCGTTTCTGCATTTACAAATCTGCACTGGGATTTTTCTTGGATTGCCTCCCCATTTTATGTTCTGTGTCCTTGTTACAGCCTTTGAAAGCTTTTCCCAACGAGCACAAAGTGCATTAAATGGCATGTGCAAATGAGCAACAGCACAGCTGCTAATTGTGCTAACAGATGTAAATAGGAAAAACATTACTTTTCTAATGCTGCAAGTATTTATAGAAACCATTACCCATCTTCCATAACACTTTGATTATGGATGGAGCCTCTCTCAGGTTCAGCAAAGTTGATTAAGCTTTTGCAGATGGTTTGATTTGCTGAGGTAATGTGGAAGAAATGCAGATGTTTTAAAGCTTTTGTTTTAGATGCTTTAGGCAACTAAGTGGCTTAAAAGGAAAGCTTTTGCTTTGCATCTTTTAGAAACATATATGGCTTTTGAAAGGGAACATATGGCAGGGTTATTCAGTGCCAACAGGGAGTCTGAGCTCTTGGAGCTGCGTTCCCCACATGCCCCACCTGCCTGCTCAGGTTAGTTTGAACATCATTTGTCTTGAGTAGAGCATGACTTGCAAAACCCTCTGGCCAGACCCAGGCAGCTCCCATTTCCTCTGTGCTCGTGATTTATCCATCAGCATCCCAGATCCCAAGGACATAACCTCTCTTGGGAGTGAGTGGCATCCTTATGGGTGGAAGTGTGCTTGCAGCTCAGAGGAGGTCAATCTGAGTCATTTTGCTGAAAGGCTTTTGTGTAACCCTTTCCTGCAGTTGGCAAGCTGATCACTGCCTGGCCAGCCTTGGGAGCCTTGGAGGAGCAGAGGAGACTCCTGACCTCAGGCACTGAGGGACCCAGCAGTCTCTGCTCTCTGGGTTAACTCCCAGGAGGTTTTCTGTGTTTTCAGCAGCCCAGGTGAAACCTTAAATGGCAATTAGAGATCTGTAGCAGTCTGGGAAAATCCCAAGCCCTTTGGCACCAGAGGACTCTCCAGGCCTCCATCCAGCCCCATGGTGGATTTGGGCTCACATTGCATTTCATCCAGGGCACAGTTTTCTTTGGGGAGCTGCTTTGCTCTCTTCATCTGGGTCAATTCTCTTGCCTTTGCACAAACAGGATTTATTTAATCCATAGCCTGTTTCTCTTCTAGGAGCCTCAGAGAGTCCTTCTCTCCCTTCATCTTTCTCCAGTGGCAGACAGCAGAAAATTTGTGGAAGCATGAGGGAAATGGTTCCTGCTTAAGATGTGAAATCTCAAACAAATGTGTAAATGTGTTCAGTGTGTTAATGAATTGCTGTGTCTCTGCAAGGTATCTTCAGCTTCTCTCTGTCCTGGCAGGCAGGTCAATGCTTCCCACACCAATTCTGTAACCTACCTCTGTGCACAGATATTTAAAAGAAAAAGTCCTGACCTTAGTGTTTCTCTTCTTCCTCACAATGCTGCTCTTTTCCAAATAGGTGCAGTAGTGTGTTCTGGCTTTGGTATTTTTTTTTTCCTTGCAGTAAAAATTTCACCTTCCCCCCTGCTAGACTTGGTTACCCAAAAAAAATTTTTTTTTTTAGCAAAAAAATCTGCTAAAGCATTTCCCCATTATTTTGCAAAATCACAATTGCTTGGTATCTAGAAGAATTTTAAAATCTGAAGTTGGGATCACAGGCCATGAAAATCAATGTGGCTTTGACTGCACCTGCTAAGCAGAGAGCTTGTGGGAGATACCTTTGTATAGATTTTTCACCCCCCACTCTTCTCTTTCTTCAGAGAACTAAAATTTAATTACAGAGCTTGGAAAGTTTCACATCATGTAGAAACTGAGCTAAATAAAACAATGAGAGGGAAATGAGAGCAAGGCAGGAATATGAATTGTAAAAAAAACCCCTCATTTTTGAGATTTCTGTACTACTCAAAGGTTTCATTCAGCTCCTTTTTTAAATGGGAGAGGATGTGTGGGGGTTGGTGGTGTGAATACTTATTATTTTCTGCAAGGGGGGAAAGAAAGAAAAGGTGGGTTTCAATATAATTCATAGGGCTAATGGATAGATCTACCTGGTTATTATATCCTAAAGCCTAGGCTGAGCTGAGTAATGAATGCCATTTTACTGGTGCTCAGAAGTCCCCTTTCCTAATCATTTTAGAACCACAAGTCAGATCCTAGCAGAAGTTGCTTGGAATTTAACCTTGGTAATAAATGCTGGGTTCAGATAGTGTTCTGTTAAAATAGAGTTGTTTTTTAAAAATAATTATTACTGTTCTGATTACTAGCACAGAAGGGGGAAGGGCAGGAGCAATTGGTTTGTGATCTTTTTCTGTCCCCATTTGAATTTTACAGGATTGTGGATCTAAAGAATGTGAAGGTGGATCAGAAAGTCACAATATCTGGGTGGTTGTAGTCACAATGAAGGGACAGATGTGTTAAACTGCATTTTCCTACAGGGACTGACCAAATAGTGCAGGGTGTGAAGTACCAGCAGTGGGTGTGTTAAGGATACTAAATGAGCTAAATCTGCTTTGGGTTTTTTTAATACATATTTTTTTAGTTTTATTTTTGGGTAATCCTTATACATAATTTGTTTTAAATAAGCAAAAAATATTCCCAAGGGAGAGTTCCCATCAGAACTTTTCCAGACTTCTCTGGTAGCTGTCACCAAAGTACTGTGTTTGCTTTGGATAACTGAGCAGATCTTCTTTGGGTTACAAATTAAAAGACAAGCAGTTAATAAGTATAATTTCATGCACTATAAACAGTTGAAAAAATGAAATCTCCTCTCCCACAGCTGCCAAATCAGGTCAAATATCAGTTTTGGAAACGGTGCCTAGTTCTTGAGTGTGTGTTTCTACATGCTTTTAGAAAGGGTAGAACGGAATTCTCTTCTGGGATTGAGGCTCTGTAGATCCTCTCCCAAGTGCTCTTAACTATAATCACAGAACTCCGGAATGGTTTGGGTTGGAAGGGACCCTAAAGCTCATCCCCATTTCACCCCTTCATGGGCAGGGGCAGCTTCCACTATCCCAGGTTGCTTCAAGCCCCATCCAGCCTGGCCTTGGACACTTCCAGGGATCCAGGGACAGCCACAGTTGGTCTGGGCACCCTGTGCCAGGCAGGGCCCCACCTCCCTCTCAGGGAAGAATTTCTTCCTAGTACCTCACCTAATCCTTCTCTCTATCCATTTAAAATCATTGTCCCCTGTCCTGTTTATTTCATATATGTTTATTCTTGTAAAGGTTATTTATTAAACCTCTTTGCACAAACAAAACACCTTTGTTTAAATACAGAGGATACTTTCTGTGGGATATGTTATGTCCTTGAAGGGATTTATGAATCTTTCTTTCCCTTCTGATTTCTAGCAGGATTTTGCCTGTGCCTCTTTATAATGCATGGTATGTCCTGCTCTGCTGCTTTTTTCCCTTCTGATTATTCAGTGTTGCACATAAGCAGCTGTGCCCTGAGAGAGGTGCCCCCTGTTAATCAGGAAGTGCTGAGCCATATGGCAGGTGAGGATGGAATATTGCAGCTCTGGGATGAGCCCCTTCTCTTCACAGCCAGTTTCACACACAGCGAGTACCCTGTGAATGCTTCCCTGCCAACACCATCAGGTCCTTCAGCCCAGGCTGCTGAGTGACAGCGTGGCTTTCTGCAGCCTTCTTCCTTCCTCACTGAGGTCTTGCTTCTCTTCAGTCATTGCTGAGAGCCCATTTTCCTGTGTAATAACTCACAAAGGGACAGAGGGAAAAGCTCAGGGTGCTCTGAGCTGTCTGCACTGCCCTGCTCTCGGATATTATTACACACGTAGGGAAGGTGCAGGTGTGTGTCCAGTGGTGTTCCTCAGCCTTGTACTCACCTCCAAAATTGATCCATCTTTTGGAGAAACCCAGGAAGGGGAAAAAACGTGCAAGAAGCCCTCAGTGAATTCAGTTTCCACCATAGCTATCATAACCTGCATCTGTGGATTGAAATTGCCTGGGTTTGGAAATTTTATTTCAGCTGAAGATGGCATTAGCTTTGCAGTGTTTGTTTTTTAACACTGTTGGATGACTGTGGAAATGGGTCTGCTTGCAGCAGAGTGAGAAAGTCACACACACACACTATTGCCTTTAGTTGGTGCCATATTAGACCAAAATAGCTGCTCTTTCACCCCAGAAGAGGAGTGGGATTTGTGCAGCCATATTTGTAATAGGATATTTCTGGCCTTACACTGCGTTTTAAACTTTGTTGAGATTCCGAGCACTTTGCGTGTAGTTATGGACATCTGTGATGCACTTGATCAGCTGAAAAGTGAAATCACAGAGTTTCTGATGGATCACAGATTTTCTTTGATCCTTTTGGATTTTGAGCATGGGGTAACCTTTGTCTTTTCACTGGTAGAAAAACTCAGTGGCAGAAAACCAAACCATCATAAGGGGAACTGATCATAAGTGTATGAAGCATGGTGTTGGAGCCAGGGAAACATTGATGTGTTCCAAGCTTGACCGAGGCAAAAAGGTGATACTAGTGCTCCTTCTTGGTGTGATGTGATGTCCAGCTCTGGGTAGTCTGTACCAGAACATTTGGGATGTGTTTGAAAGGCATCATTTTATGTATTGGCAAACCTGGAGCTGACACTTGACATTGAAGCAGGACCCTGCCTCGTTGTGATTCCACAGGTCATGGCAGTGGGATTTCGTGCCCTTCCTAGTAAAAGCAGAGCCTCGGCAGAGGATTTCAGTGCTTCCATGGCTTCTGCTTTCCAGGCAGCTCTAGTGTACCAGGACAGTGTTTAAAACCTCCTCATCTACTGCATGCATTGTTTCTTTAGTTTTTTTCTTTTTAAACAGATGTGACTGCATAAATTTCCCAGGTTTTCCTGCTTTATATTCCAGCAGCACACAAAAAGGGGAGCTGGAAATCCAGTAGAATGCTCTCTGGAGCACAGGCCCCTCAGTGTGTTTGGGTAGAACATATTTAATAGCAAGCTGTAAGGTTCAGGCTCGGGATAACATGCCAGGAATGTGGTGTCTGCCTGGCACCCCAGCTTGCACAGGGATCACACAATGTCAGATTTTCTCTTGCTCAGCATCTCTGTGCTTCATAAGCACAAACTACCAGAACTGTGTAGTTTTTCCTGGATGCAGAGATTATGGAATAGCAGGCAGTTTGTATGTACCTAAGTTGGGAGCTGGTGATGGTAGACTCTTTTCCCACTTCATTCCCCAGTGGAGATTCTTGTGGAGCACTCTGTAAGGATTCAAGGCTCTTGGGGAGAGCCATGGGCTTTGCCCTTGCTGGGAGCTTGGCCCTGCCAGTGGCAGCGTGGGGATCCAGCAGCATATTCCATGTGAGTCCATCCCTGCTGTGCCTGGGGTAACCATGCCTTTGCTTCCCTCTAGGAGGACTTTCGGAATAAAGTTGAAGATTACATTAAGCGCTATGCAAGATGATGAAGGGGGATGGATGGCAGCACCACAGCTCCGCTCCAGAGTTGTCCTTAACTTCAACAGCAGCCAAAACAGCCCAGATTGTACCAGTCCTGTGTCCATGTTGTACTGAAGAAGAAAACTAACTTCATAACCTGTCCATGTTCAAAGGAGAGTTCAGCATAAATACAGCAAGAAATTGTGTCTGTTGGTTGAAAGTTGTCTGCTTCCTTTTACAAATGTTTACTCTTCTGAGCTGTACTGTATATCCTGTTGATGAGATATGCTTGAGAAGTTAAAAGAAATCACTTTTGAAATTGTAATTACATTTAAAAAACCAACCAAACAAAAAACTCTTGCCTAATCTGAGCGGGGGGAAGGAAAAAAAGAAACGAAACAACCCAAGCAGAAAAGGTGGCGTGTTTTTGGAACACTCTGAGTTGGCAATAAATGGTCTCCTGTGAACCAAATCACAAAACTGTTGCCTTTGATGAGCAGAAACAATATGAGCTTTTTCTAAGAGTCACTCAGCTGAGGCTTAGAGCTTGCCAGAGTGGAAGTGCAAAATGAGATTCTAATTTTGGTATTGAAATTCTCAATGCTATTTAATGTAAGTATGTTTTTGTCATAGTTTGGAATTTTTACACTGTTATTTTCAGGCTCTGTTTGGGCTACAATTTTTGTTTGTTTCTGTTCATTGTGTGAAGTAGTTAAATACAGGCTAATACCTAACTTAAGTACACGTTTAGTATTAGTAAAATTTTATATATATATATATATATATATATAATATATATTTCTGTGAAAAAAAAATTAATGAAAGGGAGATTTTTTTAAAAGAAATCTACCTTTGGCTTTCCAATCTGGATGTGGTGAGGGAGCATCAGATGCTGTTTGATGTGATGAAGGTAAATTTGGTACCGTTCTCCATATTCCTGCACTGAAAGGGAATGACGCAGCTGGAACCACAATGCATTTCCCCCCACTCAGGCACACTTGGCTTTCTTGCTTTGGAAGGATGTGATGCTGCAGTTGCTATTTCTTTAAGGAGCTGGATGGTTCTGAGAGCCTGCAGAGGAGAGCAGCACGTACCGCAGGAGCAGCTTCAGGCCACGAGCCAGAGCTCCCTGGGCATCCTCCAGCAGCACGATCATGCAGAGGAGCTGATGGAGCCCAGCTGAGCTTTTATAAACCAGAGAAACAAATGTTGGTGTGGTTTCATGCAGAGCAAGTGTGTGTGACACTGGGGCATTGACTGTTGGGAGTTTTATCCCCCCTTGATTCTTTCCTGCTGTTCCTCTGCTGCAGACGCTGGAGGAAATGAATCTCCATCACGAGCACGGCAGAGTTGGGGTGCAAACTGTAAGCATGAAATTCGTGTGTTGTTTTCCTTGTGCCTTTTCCTTTGCAGCTTCACAAGCTCCTGCAGCTGTTGCTGGAGGCCTGGGAAAGCAGGGAGGTGAAATGCAGGGATTGGCATGCAGGAGGAGAGCTTCACCTGCTGATAATACTTACAAGGAAACACAGATCAGCCCAGTATTTTAGGCAAGGAACTGCAGTGAGAGATCTTTGCTGCCAAAACAGATATGTCAGCAAAGGTAAGGAGTAAAACAGAAATAGCAGGGTTGGGAAATAATCCAGGTTTTGCTTATGGCATTAGAAGGATTCTCTTATTCTTGAGATGAAAACTCTGCCAGTAGTTCCTGCTGTAGAGGCACCCTGGTACTGTTAGCACCTTCCTTCAGGAGGAGGGGTCACAGTCCCCATTTCTTGGATTGTCACCATGGATGGCTAGGGCAGAGCAAAGCCAGGGTGCTGCTCAGGGGAGCCAGGGAAAGCTGTGTCTGGGTACCAGCAGCCATCAAAGCCATCCCTGCCTCCCAGCACTATCCTGTTTAACCCCTTCCCTGTATTGTTGCTTGCCTGGAGGACATGAGCGTAGTAATAAAGTTTGGATACTGTTAAATACTTTACAAGAACGTCTGAGCATTGGTTTGTGCTCATCCAGGACACAGGGAGAAGGAGATCTAAGATCTCATCACCTCACAGTCCAGGAAAACAATTTTTCCTGAACACGAGGAGATGGTGGGAGGGGCGGTGGGGGAGCGGTGTTATGTGTTTATATAAATATATATGTATATTTGTAACTAACCTATGCTTCTCCCAGAATCATAGATTTGTTTGGATTAGAGGGGGTCTGGGCTGGGTGGGCCAGGCAGAAGGCTGGGGGTTCCACTAGGTTTTGGGGGGGTTTTTTTGGGGAAATGCGAGTCGGAAGTAAACAGCAACTGAGTGTCCCCAGGGAACCTCTTCGTGAGCCAGCAAGGCACTGAAGGGGTCCGGAGTGGATCAGAGCTGTCAGGGTCGGGCTGGGGATCCCCATCCCATCCCAGGTGCTGCCCAGTGTCCCTGCACTGGAGCTGACCCCACTCCTGAACCCCTGACCTGCCCTCCCACACCCAGGGACCTCCCCAGGGACTCCACTGCCCCACCCAGTGCTCATGGGGTGAGGGGCAGCACTGTGGGGTCTCTGGCATCACAGAATGAGTGCAGGCTTGACCTCAGCCTTCAGAGACAGGCACCTGGTTTATTCACGTATTTATTTAGGTAGGAAAAGCACCTTATTCCTATTCCTTGTTAGCCCCAGGGCACCACCGCAGACTTCCCCACGTTGTTCCCCACCTCCCAGGCAAAACCCAGCCCGTGCAAGCCTCGTCCTTGTGCAGGGGGCTGGGGGAGAAGATGCCTTTCCATGTGTGGGGTGAAACCCAAAAAGGGACAAAGAGAAGAAGCCGAGGATGTTCAGGCGCACCCAGATCCGCCGGTCTCACGTGTGTTCATGCCGCGCTGGCACTGCGGGGCTGGCAGGATTTCAACTCCCCACACCCCCTTGGGTTTGTTTTGTTTTTCCTTTAAAATTTTCCTGCTTGGCACGGGAAGCGGCTGGGAGAGGCGGAGCAGAGTGCGGCCGTGGCGGTGCGAGGTGAGCGGCGCTCCCCGATCCCCAGCGGAGTCCCCACTGCCCGGGCAGCCCGTTCTGCCCAACACCCATCGCTTCCATGACATTTATTTGGAAACCACCGGGCACACGGGCGCTACCGCTGAGCAGGAGCGGTGGCGATGCTGTCTCTGCCTCCGGGGCTCGGTATTGATGCTCCTCCGACAGGCTCTTCCCAAAAACACCAGGCACGTTCCAGGGGAGACCCGCCCGTCCCTCCCCTGCGCCGTCCCCGCCGCCCCTACACGATGCCCTCGCTGCGTTTGCTCCTCCACACCACGAGCGCTGTCATCAGCAGGGTGACCAGCACGGGCAGCACGATGAAGGGACACAGCACGCCGTTCGGGGGGTCGTGCAGCGCCCGGCCCGACGGGGAGCAGTTCCTGAAGTATTGTTTGTGCACGGCCACGAAGAACTCGTCCACCAGCCGGTTGGGCCAGTAGCAGTCGAGCCTGGCGGCGATCAGCGCCGTGCAGTTCGTCAGCTCCCCGTAGGTGCTGCAAAACACAGGGACACCGGGTGGTGTACATATATATATATACACACATTATATATAGTGTATATAAAATACAAAATATATACTACATAATTTTATATATATATATACGAAGGCGTATATATATTCCTGTACAATATATTATATTAACAGAGGTGTGTACTTGAGATTGTGCTACAGCTGTTATTTGAGTTCTTAAAGTTTTTAGCTATTTTTTGAGTTTACAGCTAGATATACCTAGCCCTATAAAAATATATAGTGGGTTTTAGAAAATTTATCTAACCTATAAAAAAATATATGGGGTTTTGAGTTCATAGCTGGAGAGGTAAAAAGATAACAGGATATTTTAAATTCCCACCAGGTTTTGCCACTTTGATGGCAGCTTTTAAGTGCTCACCCACAGCCAAAAGCAGTTTTCATTTATGGAATGATGTGGTGGTGGTGGCAGTGGTTTAATTTACAGAAGGAAATGAAAACAGAAATAGTATTTACAGGAATAACAAGAAGCAAGTTTGGAGGCTTTTTTGCTTGGTTTGTGTTAATTTTTGCAGAATTTCCTGGCTGAACTGGTGCTGTTAGAAAATATAGGCCAGACCCACATTTTAAGCAGACCTTCAGGAAACCCATCCCAATCTGGCCTTCGGAGCACCATTCTCCAGCCTGTGTGAGTTCAGTCCAAAGGGGGACAAATAAGTACATTGAATCTACCTAAAAATTTCCTTTAATTTGCCTAAAACTGGGGAGGTTGCATAGAAACTGGCTGGACAGGCCCACAGTCCATCTCACCCCTTTATGATCAGCAAGTCCATTTTTCCCTTTCTTAAAAAAATACCTGGAAAACCAGGAGCAGACCTGAGCTGGAGACACTGTCCCTGTGCCAGGCCGTCCAGCCATCCTCTGGAATGGCAGCTAAACTCTTCTGGCTTTCAAACTGGCTATGCACAAAAACGCAGATATAAATTCTACACCCCCCACATCCCAATCAGTCACATCTAATCCTGCAGAAGCAAAGCAAAGCAAACCCCAGCTCTCCAATTAAAAACCTGCCTGGGGGAAGAAATACTTTAGAAGCAGCTTCCCAGCCACTCTCCACAGCCCTTGTGCAGCTCCTCAGCTGGGGTTTGGGTTTTTGGGGCAAGCTGTGCCCACACAGCCAGAGATTTAATTAACGGGGCCTGCAGCTGCTAAAAGCAGCTTCTGCTCAGCATCCCAATGTGCAAAATTACCATTTCCTGTTCATCAGCATCCTTAGGAGACCTCAGGAGCTGCAGCATCTTCAGGAACCAGAGGGAAAGCGTTAACAGGCGAATAAAAGCTATTTTTAAAGCTGAAGGGCCATAGAGCAGCTGGCTTAGCCCTTCCCTGGCTCCAACTGCGCTTCCATGGGGATAAATCCCCGCTCTCATCACTCTGTGTGAAGACATGCAAGGAACCAAAGCCCAGCGGTGCCAGCAAATGAAAGGATAAACTGTCCCTGCCCTTTGCAGGGAGGCAGCAGCCCTATTCCAGCACTCAGCCACCTCCAGACGTGAGGATGGACCCAAGGAGAAGAGCTGGGCAGCAACAGCCCCACGGGCAGCATGGGGGGACAAGGAGGTGGCTGTGGGGCTGTGACTGGAGGGAGGTCCTTCCATCCTAAATGGGGTGGCTTAACACATCCCAAGTCTCTTGTCCCTTTTATTTTTGCTGTTTTCATTGAAGCCCCCATGCTCCAGATGGCATCCTCAGCAGCAGCAGGGTGGCATCACGGGCACTCTCACCCCCAAGACCCAGAGGCCAGTGGGGAGTGGGTGGGAAGGTCCCAGAGGGAAAAGACTCTGTTCTCAGGAACAGGTCCAAGTGCAGAAGTGACATTGAGGGCTGCTGAGCTCTTGGGAGAGCAAGGCTGAGTGCTCTTCAAGAGCTGATTTCTGCCCTTTGCTTACACAGAGCAAACCTGACCATGGCACTTCTATCAACAGCCAACTAAAAGCAAAGCTGAGCTCTCAGCTATGGCCAAATGCTCTCATTTCTTCCACTTTATCTCACAGACCCCCAAAAGGCCCTGTGAGACTCCATCATCTCCTGTCCATCCCAAAAGCACCCAGTCACAGGACACTGGGGACCTTCTGACACAATGCCAGCCACCACAGCAGCATCCATTGGCTGGGAAGGGATAAAGCAAGGTTAACCAGGCTGCTTACAATGCCCTGTCAGACGGGATCAAGATCCCTCTGGAGAGCAGCAGTGTTGATGCCTGGACCTGAGTGTGCTCCTCCCCGCCACAGCCATGGTGAACATTCATCCCACTGTGTCTCCAAAACGGCATCTGGTTCTCTCTCTTCTCACGAGCAGGGCCACGTTATTGTGATCGCACCATGCCAGCGTGGTCCCACTGGGAATTCAGCCTGGGCTGGTGGTGAAATACTTCAGGGAGGGGGGTTGTTTTCCTGCTCAGCTGTGCCCTATTCTTGCCACCCCACAGCCCAGCCTGGGAAAGCCGTGTTCCCCCCACACATCCCATCACACTCAGCAGGGCAAAGCTGAGCCAAGCCCTGGAGGCTGCAAGGATGATCCTCAGTCACAGAATTAAAACTCTCTGGAGAGAGGGTTGGAGCAGGATGCTCTACCTAAGTGGGGGTAAACCTGCTTGAACTTTACCCTATTTGTGAAAGTTCTCATGGATGGATGGAGAAGGGGGATCACAATTTGCCCACAGGGATAACATCAATCTACTCGATAACTATTTTGCTCATTTCAACAGCTTTGCTTCAATGTTATTTCAATAAATAGGCCAATATATACAACTACCTACGCTATGTAGTAAATAATTGGATCCAGCCACACCCAGACCCCACCCCAGGAAATTGAGGGGGTCCTTTCTGCTTCTCCTGGCTCAACAAGTGGGCCTCCTTAATAAACTTTGTTCCAAGCTTCCATTCCACCTGTAGCAAACGTGGAGTCAAGCTTTTGGCTTTCAGACAAGCCCACAGCTCATTTGCAAGCCTCCATCTCTTTCACAAAAATATTAAGCAGCTGCTCTAGGATAGCACTGGGAAGAGGGTAGGTTTTCCCAAACAGAGGGTAGGTTTTCCACTGCCAGGAGACAGACATACGGCCCTGAAAAGCTCAGCTGTGCTTCCCGAGTATTTTTTCCCTACCCAATGTGAGCTGCAGTTAGAACTGTTTTCCCTGTCACCATGGAAATGGTTTGCGTTTAAAGGATGCTGTGCATGGACTGCGTGGGGATGAAGGGCTGCAGGCAGGATGGGGATGGGGCTGGGCTACTGGTGGGAAGCAGTCAAAGAATGATTTAGGGTTTGATGACATCTGAATGTTTATACTGCTACAAATCCTAACAAATTCCTCTGGGTTTTTTTTACCACGGCAGCCAAGACTGGAATTGGCTCTGGCATTTACTCCTTGACAGCACTTGGATGTTGCACTAGGACTGGGGTTCACAGGATTGACAGCTCTCTCTTTCACCACTAGTATCCCAGTGTTTCCTCCTGTCCCTGAATTCCTTGCTTCAGAAGGCAAACCCCTCCCCAAAAAAACAACAAAACACCACAAGGCTTCGCTTTTGTTTTGCAAATTAAAAGAAAACAATGACTTCCTCCTCTGCAAGGCTGCAGGGTGAGCCTGGAGCCAGGCTAAAGGGGTATCCAGAAGGGACCTGGCAAGCTGAAGATAAATAAGCAGATAATGAGATAATAAGAGAATGGATCAATCTGTTTTCTGTAAATAATGGAAAAATAACCTGAAGACAGAGTGTGAGCGTGCTGACAGCTGGGAGAGCAGCTCCATCCCTGGCTGCAGCTGTCAGAGCAGCACGATCCCCCTGGTGAGCTCCTTCCTGCAGGATGCCCGCGGCCGGGGGCAGGGTGAAACCATTCCATGGAGATTTTCAGGAATGCCACAGGGTGGATATATTTGGGATGAAGATGCCTGGCTGGGCTGGAGTGACACCCGCAGCTGTGGCAGCGCTTGGCACCATGAGCATCCATCTCCTGCAAATGCATTCCCTCTCCATGGCCCTCTAGCCAAAACCTGAGCGGGAAAAATATCCCCAAGTCATCAGCTCCTGCTGACGCATTCGTGGGTGGGCAGTGGCAGCCCGAACCCTCCGCAGCCCTGAAATAGTTGCCTCGAGGGAGACCACAGCTAATCCCCCTGGCTCAGTCACCATGCTGATGAAGCTGGAGCTGGAATCAAAATAGCCAAGGTGATCTTTGGGATAATTCATCAGGCACAGCTGAGCTCCTGGCCAAAGCAGCTCAGCCACCACCACGGAGTGGAGGAGCCCTCAACACCAAAGATCCCAAGATGCAGCTCCAGTCTGGCTTTTGAATTCCAGGGCAGCCAAAGTGTGCCACAGCTCACACAAGTTCCCTCAGTCTGTGAGAAAAACTTGTATATCAAAATCCATCCATTTTCCTTAAATAAGCAGCACTAACAAAAGCCAGCAGAGCTCCAGGGGGCTGGAAAAACCTTCCCAGAGCTGGTGCTGGTCCACATGGCCCAACCCAAGTTCACCCAACATTCCTGCTCCAGAGAGACCCCCTGGTTACATCAGAACAGCAGGAGCAGCGGTGCAAGAGATCAGCTGATGCCTCTGAGGGTGAGATGGGAGCAGCATCTGCTGCCTATAAATAGGACCAGTGACATACGATTACAGACTCTGCTGAGACAATTCATTCATCCAGATGTTCCCATCATGCCATCCTCAACTGAGCAGGAAATGATGGAGCTTAGGGGCATTTCCCTGCTAAACGCTGCATGCAAGAATCAGAGCTCCAAACATGATGGTGCTGCTGGTGGCCCAGAGGCAAAAACCTCCCAATACTTCTCCTTGTTTCAGACAGGTTTCAAGCATCAAAATGCCTTGGTTTGGGGGAAGATCTGGAGAGAACAGGCTCTAGGCAGGTGCTTCATTTCCATTTCTTTGTCTCACACCTGGTGGAAGACAAAATCCTTCCCCTAGAGCCAGAGGGGTGACCAGCCAGCTATGCCACCCCCTGCCCACTCCTGCTGGGCCATCTTCCCTTTCCCCAAAAAGGGGATGGTGATTCCCACACACATCCAGGGAGCAAGGTGTTGAACCCACCCAAACCCCATATCCTTGCAGCGGGTTTACTGCAGTAACTGAACTATTTCTACCCAATTTTTCCAGTGTCCTGAGGGCACAAGAGGATCAGAGGAATGTTGTGTCTCAAATAACCCTGAGCCATGTGTTTGCAAGGAGCAAATGGACTCAGGCAATCAAATTAAACCCTTCGAGCTTATCAACATTTCCTCCAAGTGCCTCAAGGGTAACAAGTTTAGCTGAAACTATTTAGGAGACAAACAGGACATGTAAGATAAAAACCAAGATGGTGAGGGCTGGAACAACATCAGCAGCCCTGGGCATTTCTGAGCACCAGATGAGGCTTCTCAAAACCAGAAACCTCCCACAGTCTGTCAGGTCTCTTTTCTTCCCCTCCATTCTGCCATGGATCAAGGGGAAGGAAAACCCAATAGTATGTTTAGAATCACAGAACAGAATCATCAAATCATTAAGGTTGGAAAAGACCTCCAAGATCTTGGACCTTTGACCAAAAGATGGATATGCATATGTGTGTAGGTTTTAATTTCACAAAGAAAGGGCCATGAAAGCAGGAAATCACAACAATCTCACAAAACCTCTTAATTTTTTTACAAAACACACTCATGGCACACAGCACCATCTGCTCCCTGTTTCCAGCTGATCCCCATCCCCACTGGTGTCACATGAGCTCACTTTTGTTCCATTGCCTCATTTTCCCAGGGAAAGGCCATGGAAAGGCACAACATGGAAAGTCAGCTGAAGGGGCAAAGTGGGAGCTTATTCTCTCAAGCCCTCACGCCAACAGCCAGCCACCCCTGACCAGTCTTTCAACTTCAGTCAAAACCATCTCAGCAGATTTACACCATGCTGGTACCAAAAGATTCAGCTCTGCTGATTATGCATAGGAACACGCTAATCCAAAGAAAGCACTGTTTGCAATAAAAAATAAAACCAAACCCAAAGGAAATTCTCCCAAAAAAATCCAACAAACCCACGCAGAGCAGCACATTCCCCATATGTGACACTCTCAGTGTTCCTGATGGGATGGCATTGAGCAGGGTTCCCTCTCCACCCTCCTTATCCCATAGAGATGCTCCCAAGCATTCCAGCAGGGCAGCAAAGCTGCATCTGCACTGCTCCCAAGTCGTAAATCACAGCTGACTCCCTGACACTGATTACAAACAGGAGGCTTAGCAGGCGGCTGCCACTGCCATACCATTCCAGCCTCTCCCTCTAGTTGCTTGGAAAAATCAACACACAACTTCTGGAAGCAGGAGTTGAGCCAGCAGCTCTGGTGGGACAGTTTGGGATTTTCTCACAGTGAGGGTTTGAGGATATTTCAGTGGGTTATGGGGTTTTCATGCTGAGTTAGGGTGTTTTGAACTGTCTGGAGAACCAGAATGCTGAGAAAAAATGAAAAATCTCATGGAAAATACATCCATCAAGCTGTGAGGCACCAGCAGCCCCTGAGAACCCATCAATTTCCAGCACACAGCAGGGCCATGGTGTTCTCCTACTGGAGCTCTACTGCTATGTGATGGAGCATGACCACCACCTTGACCTTCAAAGCCTGCTTAGGCTGGGCTCCTTGAAAACCCCTTTAATCCCAGAATGGCTGAGGCTGGAGAAGATGACCTCTGGAGATCCACTTCACCTTGTCCAAATGCCCCTGCTCAAGCAGGGCCACCTACAGCTGGTTGCTGATGACCATGTTCAGCTGGGTTTTTAGTATGTCGAAGGACGGAGATTCCACACCGTGCCTCAGAGATCTGTGCCAGTGTTTGGCCACCCTCACAGTGAAAACTCATCTCTGGCATCCAGAGGAGACCTCCCGTGACTCAGTTTCTGCCCATGTTTTCCTACCAGGACACTTTCCTGGCTCACATTCAACCTGGTGCCCAACAGAACTCCCAGGTCCCTTTCTGGTTTCTCTCCAGGCAGCCCTAGCACGTCCTGGTGCCTGGGCTGTTCCTCCTCAGGTGTAGGACTTTGCCCTTCCCCTTGCTGACCTTCAGGAGGTTCCCAGCTTGCTGAGGTCCCTGTGGACAGCAGCACAACCCTCTGGTGTGTCACCCACAGCAGCACAACCCTCTGGTGTGTCACCCACCTTGCCTGGTTTGGTGTTATCTGCAGTGCTGGGGTTACACTCAGTCCCATCACCCACATTGCTAATGAAGAGGTTAAGCAGGACAGTGTTGACCCCTGTGACACATCCCTAGGTGCTGCAACCAGTGTTTGGCCAATGATCAACACCCTCCAGGCCTGCCTGTTCTGGCCCTTCCCAACCCACCTCATACAGCACACACAGGAGGTGGTGCCAAAAACCTCACCAAAGCCTGGGCAGGCAACATCCACTGCTCTCCCCTCCGAGCCCTCCACACGTACCCAGGCTGGAGAAACCCCTTAGGGATGCAGCAGGGACAGAGCCAGGGCAGCATGAGCAGCCAAGGAGAGTGGAATCAGCGTGTTTCCCTCCATGAAATAAACCCCAGTGCTGACATCCCTCCACCCCAAAATCCCAGAGGGAAGAAGGATGAGAGGAAGCAGCAGAGGGAGCTCACTTACCCCACGGTCTCGTCCCAGTCGCACCAGAGGCGCTGGCCGATGTCCTCCATGCTGAGCTGGAACTGCTTGAGGCAGTAGTGCCGGATCATCCAGCCGTAGTCGGCCTCCTGGCACGCCGTGGCCGCGATGAAGTGCTGGGCTGCAAGACAGGCCAGGGCTGTCAGGCCCTGCTGGGGGTCACAGCCCCTGTCCCCCCCGCAGCCCTACGCCCCTGCCGAAGCACAGCTGACCCCAGAGCAAGCCCAGCTCTTCAAAGCCTCCTTCTCTCAGGTTTATTTCCCTCCTCGCACCCCTGGGACACTGCATCCTCCCAAGTGCCTGGTGCTGATGGATCAGTTATTCAGGACATGCTGGGTAACTCATAAATTAGTAAGGATGTGGATTTATTCTCTGCTGATCGCCTGAAATGCCTTTGGACTTCAAATGTCCAAGGTTTGGGCTTAAAAAGCAAGTAAGGGTGTAGAGGAAGCTGGGAAATAAGAGAACCCAGCTGCTGATCCCTGAAAAATGACCTGCACAGTGCCACACTTGGGAACAAATATCCACCTCTAATAGAGCACAGGGACAGACACCGGGAAATCCATCAAATCCATCCCTGGCTGCACAGCGCTGTTTGAATTCCCTCCTGGGAATGCGTCCCTGCAACTGCTTTTAAAACAGGGAAGAACAAGGTGCTGCTTACAGCCTCATGCACAATCAGTGCAATGTTTCTGGTGAAGGGAAAGGGGAAGGACAGTGATGCTACAAAGGGAAGGGGAAAAAAAAATCCTTTGGAGGAATGATTTAGTGAGCCTGGCTATAAATAATAGCTCTCCCTTGGTCCCAAAGTGCCAGCTAGTGCCTTTGCAGCTCCGGGAGTGCATTGCAGGCAAGCACCACATACCAGATCTATTTTTTGCTACGTGTGAATAACTCTGTGCTTTATTTTTATCTGATTTTTTTGACACAACAGAACTGAGCTGCTTACTTAGTGGCCAAGAGACATCACCATGGGACACCATCCCTCTGCAGCCTCCAAAATCCCCAAATCCTCAGAGCACTTAGGTACCAGCATCCTATGGCAATGGGTAGGAAGTCAGGACCTGGTGGGAATTTGAGTGGGAAGGGCCTCCAGAACCTTGGCTGATGTTTCTGGATGGGTGCAGGGCTCCTATGCTGCCCTCTGACAGCAGCAGCCAGTTTGGCCTGACTTGAGGTAAAATCATGAGCCAAAAGAAATTGAAAAGCATTAAACCCTCACTGTTGCAATAATAAAACTGAATTTATAAAAATCTCAAGCTCTGCCTAGCTGATAACCAGCCAGGGGCACAACCTCAGCCAGGGATAAGCCCTGCTCCCAGATGGGAGGGTTTGACATGCTTAAGCAAAGCACCAAGAGAAGAAGCAGCAGAAAAAAGAAGCAGCAGAAGCAGCAGCAGCAGAAGAAGATGCAGAAGAAGAAGGAGGAAAGGTGCAGTAATTTTACATGAGGCAAATGTGAATGATTTACGGACTGCAAATCTCAGTCTAGGCAGGCTCAAGGATGATTGATGGCCAGGAGGCTCCCATCCCTTCCAATCTGGATGAGTCAAGTGAAGGAATAACACGGCTGAGTGAGCACCAGCATCCAAGGGAGGCTCAGGAGCCACCCCGGGGTCACCCTGCGGTGACGTCCATGCACTGGACTGTGAAGGACAAGTGCCCTGTAAATACCAGAGCCATCACTTGTCTGGACAAGCAGCTTGCAGAGAAAATGCTGCTGGGGAATGTGTCAGGTGCAGAGCAAGAGAGCACAGCAAAAGGACAAGGGAGAGCGAGGGAGGAGAACAGATTAAAAAGCAGATAGATGAGCAGCCAAAGGGACTGAGGAGCACAGGAGGAAACAGGAAGGAACGAGTGAGACACGCAAAGCACAGAGAAATTGAGGAAGAGGAAGCCACTTGAGGAAATTCTGCAGCGATGCAGCACAAGGAGAGAGGGAAGCAACTTAAGCAAGCACGGCCAGGCTGCATTTTGCCTGGCTTTGCTCCTCCCCACTCTCATTCGGGATAAGCCCAGAGACAAGCTGTACCACAACTATGCTTAGGGATGCCCAAATGTTTCCTGATGACCACACAGCTGCTTATGCAGAATGGACCTGGAGGAAAACACCTTAACCTTGAATGGAGAGAGGAGAAACACTGAATAAACGATGGGGAGGAAGCAACCACAACCTGGCTGCAAGTAGCAGCAAGCCACAGATAGCCAGCATGAAAATCAGCCTTACTATTAAGTGAAAAAAACCAACCCAAACCAAGAGAAAATCAAACCCTGGAGTGCTTTAAGCACTTGCCAATCACAGCAGCTCAGAAGATGCAGCTCTGGAGGTCCTTCAGAGGCAGGTGAGCACCTTGCTGTCCACCCTGGCAGCTCCTCAGTGCTCCCCAGGAGCTCTGCCTGCCCCACCAGGACCTGCTCCTGGAAGATGCCTCTCCCACACCTACACAGGCTTTGCAAATCCCTTTGCCCCAGGGACTGGGGAAAGCAGAGCCATCAGCCAGTGACCTTTTCCAAGGACATCTGATTTTGGACATGGTGAAGGGCTCTTTTGTTTCACACCCGAGAGCAGCAGGGCCCAGCAGGGCCTGTTATGTCAGTGCTGTGAGGATGGAGCTGGGCAGAGCCAGGCAAAAAGCTCTTTTGTTTCCAGCTGACCAAGACAACTGACTTTAGCTGTAATTGCACAATTTAAGGTCAAAGGGAGAAGCTCCCACCACACTCCCACATGGTCCCCACCTCACCCCACAGATATGTGCTGCTTCATATATTTTCCCCCAACGCCACTTCAGACTGGGACAGGCTCAGGGTTTGTAACAACAGGGGGGAAAAAAAGCAGGGAGTGATTTTTGTATCTCCTGGCTCTCATTCCAGAAGGTTTTCTTCCTGGCCTCAGCCCTGCTGATGGAGATGGTGTAAGTCAGCTGCAGTGAGCTGTAAATAACTGAGCTCCAGAGCAGTCACGGCTCTGTACTCAGCAGCATCCATCTGTGAAGGCTGCAAGGAGCTGCTGAATAACTGAGCTCCAAAACTCAACTGTACCAAGGCTGAGCTGCCTCCAAAGAGCTACCCTCTCATGGGCTCCTGTCACTGCCATTCCCTCAGGAAAAATGGTGTTGAGAGCTGCAGGAATGCAGTGCTCCTCTGGGAGCATCCCACTGGAGCCATACAGAACCTCCAAACACCAGCTTGGTCTTTAGGTGCCACATGGACACAGAGAATCACAGAATCTTGGAAAGGTTTGGGTCAGAAAGGACCAAGTTTATCGAGTTCTACCCCCTGCCATGGGCAGGGACACCTTCCACTATCCCAGCGTGCTCTAAACCCCATCCAACCTGGCCTTGGACACTTCCAGGGATCCAGGCGCAGCCACAGCTTCTCTGGGCACCCTGTGCCAGGGTCTCAGCACCCTCACAGGGAAGAGCTCCTTCCCAATATCCCATCTAACCCTGCCCTCTGGCAGTGGGAAGTCATTCCCTCTGCTCCTATCATGAGAATTGTTGATGAACAACCTTCCCTGCTGAGAGAATCCCTGATTGCCTCTTAAAAGATGCAATATGAAGGACCCCTCGTTTGCCTCCTCACAGGAAACACCCGGAGAGCAGCGGTGAGGAGGTGATTGGAGGGATGGCTTTTGCAGGCAACCCAGATCCTCATGATTGCCCTGGGATTGATGTCCTGCAGAGTCCCAGCAAGCATCCACCAGGACTCAGCTTACTGAGGGTTAGCTGCAAAAAGCCTGCTACACATTTATTTCAGCAGAAAAACAGTGTTGGTCCTGAATTGTTATAAAAATTTCAGGAAGAGGGAAGACAATTGGACTTTCCTACGCTGCACTTCTCAGAGCTGGAGCCTGGACCAAGAGCTCAGGGCTACCCCTCCAGAAACAGCTTTTCTCCTCAGTCCCCTCTGTGAGCCCACACATTTGTCACAGTGATGGTTCACCAGCAAAAATCCCTGAGCCTTCTCTGCAACAAACATCCTGCTCTTCACATCAGCATCCCTCTGCACAATTCCTTGCTCTCTGGCCTTTTTTCTCCTCAGTGTTCCAGGAATTCTTGGGCTTCTCTTGTTGGTAGACAAAACCAACCCCCCAGGGAAGCAGAGGCAGGGAGGACTGTGGAGCCTGAGAACAGATTTGGGAGTTTCAGACTGGCACAGCATAGGATGTTCCCATTTCTCAGGCATTTCTGCAAGTACCCCTGATGGTGCTGGGTGTCTGATGAAACTGTTTGATGACACATGCAGAGAATCATCCCACTGGACTGTCAGGATTTTTGGGGGGAAACTGTTCAGGGGTTCATAGCAAAGAGCAGGAAATAGGCAGATATTCATCCAAAAGCTGAATCCCAAAGATGGCAGATAATTGCCAAGTGACACTCACAGCAGGGCTGGCACTGGCACACGTGGCACCAGCAAAGCTCTGGGTTCTGAGAACAAACACCCCAGTATCTTCCCCTGGGCTTCTCCCAAATTCTCAGACCTCCCCTGTGAAATGATTAGTGCTCTCAACAAGCCCCAGATGGAAACAGGCTGTTTTCCTCTCCTCTTCAAGGTGGTAGTTTTGCTGTTTTATTGAGAACAAGTCTCATGGTCTGGATTTGGTTGCAGAATAAAACCCTCACAGTAGGGTGGGGAGAGGACATGGGGCAGGAGGCAGAAGATGAGCATGAACAATATCCCAGTTTGCAGCCATGAAAATGGAAAAATTGGCCCTTCCAGCAAATTCAGAAGCCTGGGAAGGGTCTGGTACCCTTTGTTTAAAAACACCTTCCACTGGGGCTGCTTCTGGCAGCCACCAGCTCAGCAGAGGCTTTGAGAGCTTGCAAACAGCCCTTGGTTCACCAGGAAAAAACTAAGCTGGTGTTCAGCTGGAACGCTTTTTTTTGGACAGAAAACTGCAGATGTTGGGGCTGGGGACAGCAGGGTGGCTGGCCCAGTACTGTGCCTTCCTCAGGAGTAATCTGCTCTCAGCTCCCCTTGCTGACAGCCTGGGCCGTGCCCCCGCAGTCAGCCGAAACCTCTGAGCCTCGGCAGGGATATTTCCGTCCGGGATTTGCACAGGGAATGGATTTTTCAAGTCTCTCCTCCCTGCCTGGCTGGCTCAGGACAAGGGCTGGGATCCAGCAGCTGCTCCAGGGGCTGTGCAGCAGCTTGGGAATGGAGATGGATGAAGGGGTTCGAGCCCTGCAGGTGATGAAGGGGGAGACAGAGACCTGCAGGGAGCATCCCATCCCAAATCTGCTCAGGGACGCTTCAGGAGCATCCTCAGGTCCCCAGAGCAGGCAGCTTCTGCCTCTCCTGCCACTGTCGTGGCACTGTCCCTTAACCTGCTGGACTCTCTCACACACAGACATTCAGGATGAAAATTAAAAGGGAATTCATGGGATTTGGGGGTTCTTTATGTGCTGAAAAGGAGTTGGGATTTTCCAACACGCTGCTGAATGGTGAGGATTTTTGAGGCACAGCAGATGCTGGGAGGTGGGGGGAGATCTGCCCATCTCCAAGCACAGGGAAGGCTGATCCCAGGATGTCTTGGACAGGCTGCCAAAGCTCACTTGGGAGAAGGGAAGGAGGATCCCCCCTTGCTGCCTGCCCTCTGCTCCAGGGGGCTGCAGATGGAGCAGCAGAAGGAAAACCACACAGCTCCTGCTTGAACAGAGCAGTCAAAGCACAGCAAGGACACAGAGCCCTGCTGGAGCTCCCCGGCGAGCTCTGCAGATGGGGGTGGGATCCCAAATTCTGCCTGTCCAACAGCTTCACTACCACAAAGCCACAAAAGGACTCAGGGAAACTGGGATGGGGGAGAAGCCACTTAAGCTGAGAGGGGGAAAAAAATCTCATGGCAGGGGGAAAACTTGAAAAGAGGCAGGGTTAGGATACAGTCCGGGGTGGGAGGTGCCATGGCTGAAGTACATCCTGCTGGCCTGGGGGAGAGGGGACACTGGATCCACAGTCAGCAGGGAAAGTCACTCTGTGCTCAGCCAAGCTGGGGACTGGCCCCTGTTAGGGACCTGGCTGTGTGGAAAACTTTCAAAGGGGTCAAAGGTTTCCAGCTCTTAGGGAATGCAGGACAAGATGTGGAGGGCCCAAAGAGCCTTCTAGGGCCCATCCCATAAACCACCTTTTCATAGTAAGGGTGGAGGCCTTTAATCTGATTTATTAACTCAGTGTAGCAAAAGAGGACTTCATTCCTGCTCCTGGAATGGTTATTCCCTTCATTTTATTACACCAAGCAAAATAAAGAGAAAGCTGCTTTTTTTCCCAGCCAGCATTAATGAGGTATTTTGCATACAGCTGAACATCATCATGAAACCCAAAAAGATCTCCCAGGTTTTAAATCTGGCATCCTGTAGTGCCTGCAAAGGAAGGAAGTGATTTAGCCCTCAAGCTGGTACTTGGATGATTTGTAGGCATTTACTTTTTGCTGGGTTGGGGATACTTGAGTTTTTGTTGCCATTCTGTAGCTACTCCAAGCATTATAAGAGGGCACAAAATAAACTGCCTAAAAATAACTGCCAGGGAATTATTAGCTGGAAGCTGAGGTAGGAGCCAGCTGCCTGAAAGCAAAGCCGGTATGGGGGCTTTGGGGGGGCTCAGAGGCTGTGTTATTCCTCTTTCAACTCCCGTGTTTCATGAAGCACCTACAACAGCCAACCCATCCCCAAAGGAAAGATAATTTAACACCATTCAAATCCATACAAGATTCCCTGTAACAGCTCTTGTAAGATACAGAATATGTGATTAAAATGAAAATGCAAAATAAAGGTTTGTACTGTGTAGCCAAGTGCAGGGCAGTCCTGCTTAGCTGGGTCACAAGGGGTTGACTTTTTGCCATAAAGCATTGCTGTTAAATAATATTAACTACTAACTACACTGAAATAGGCTGCTCCAAGGAATTGGATGAGGGTCTTTCTCTCCTTGCCTCAGTTTCCCACCTGTCTTAGCACAAATTATGGTATGGCCTTGTTATCCATCAGAGGCTGCCAAGCACATTTCCAGGAAAGGGACTTCTCTTCCATGTCCCTAGACTTAATTCTGCAGAGGACAGGATGACAAATACCTTTATTTACTCACCAAAATTCACTCACTAGCTAAAATAAAATCAAAACCAGCTGAGAAGAGAAGAAGGAGAAAGGAAATCAACAGCCAGGCATGCTGAAATTCAACTGCTGGCTGACTGCACATCAGGGGAGGGAAAAATATGCCATAAGCTGTTAGTTATGAAGATAATTATATCCTTGATGAATAGCGGGGTCTTTTGGAAAATACTTCTTCTTGACTGAATGAATGGAGGAAAACCACAGGCTTTAGACAGGCACCGAGAATGTCTGTACAGCCCTGACCTCACCTATCCTGAAGTCAAATCATCTCTGCCGTGGCCACCATCAAATCCCTGCTCACAAGAGGAGGGTGGAAGAAAGAAAGGATCTCCACTGGATTCTGTGCACCCAGAATCCAGGGGCTGAAGTGAACCAGCCACATCCCTCCTGCCTTCCCAGGGAGGATTGTGGTGTCCAACATTGCCATCCCAACACCTTAATCCAACATTAGAGCCGGGTTTGGAGTTATTTTTAAACGTCAACAAAGCACTGGATGCCACAGATGTCGGTTCAGTCTCAAAGCCAGGCTGGTCCTGTTTGCATAAAGCCAGGGAGAAACGAGCAGCCAGCACACTCCAGATCTCAGGAGTGTGCTAAAGGCAAATGAACTCTCCTTCCACCCCCGGGATTATTTTTTCCTTCAGCTATTTCAGTTGATTGAGGCTAAAATAAGAACAGGGAAAAGCAACACCAAGGTTGAAAGTGCCTGGCATTGGTTTGGAGACAACACACTATGATCCTGCTGGTTCAGGTTCCAACGTGTGTTAAACAAGATTTTCTGCTACATAAGACTAGCAAACATTTTACTGAATTACCTTCAAGATAAAATATTACTGCCTGGGCAATCTAACAGGTTTCCCATGAAGAAGCACATAATGAGTAAACATAAAAATTTTTTAGGGAGAAAACCAGAATAATCCCACTGTCACACTGGTGCACCCATCACAGGTTGCACACAACAGCAGTTTCACTAAATACTTTCAACAGAGCTTCCAGACTAAAATCTGCTGCTGAGCCACATGAGCAGCCCAGGAATCACCAGAATAATTTATTTTCCTTTTCAACAGAGACTTCTCAATGTGGTTTTCCTCCCTTCCAGCTGAAGAGCATACAGAGATTTTGGACTTCTCTGCAGCTCACCCACACACAGTGCTGCTGCTGCTTCCCCAGCAAACGTTACCTAAAGGACACGGGGGAGCCCAAGGGAGATTGCTCTTGGCTGAAATCAGGGAGTTTTCACCCAGGTTGCTGCCTGCCTCCCCACCAGGGTGCTTCTCTGAGGTGTCAGAATGTGTTTTCAGATCCCCAAAAGCTCATGTTGTAGAAGCACACAGACAAGGGACTGAAACCATGGAGCAGCTTCATTAGTGGATTTGATGATTAAAAGCAGCCAGCTCTGTAGGCAGCATACTGGCAGACAGGGACCAAGATTCCCTGCTAATCACTCACCCACAGCAGGAACTGACCTGGCAAACCCCAGCCACAGCTGTATTTTAGAGGAGAAAAAGACATTTAGCTATCTGAGTGAGCTGAAACACTTCCTTTCACCTCTAATGGGCTTTCAATGCTCCTCTCGCTCCAACCCAGTGGTGTTTTTGGTCCTGGCTTGGTGCAGGGTGTGTGCTGGGAAGGGCTCTGACCACAACCATGGTTTTGAGGCCCAAACCTGCCCCGAACCTCCCCCCAAAAGTGACAGAGCCAGACTTTGCATCCAGTCAGGGAGGCAGAACAAAGCTGCCAGAGGAGAGCAGTAACTCCGGATTCCCACCCACGGCTTTCCAAGACCTCCCTCAACTCTGCCATAACCCCAATGTCAATTTCCAGCCCTGGGGGAACATGGAAGACGCCAACCTCATCTTTGGCCATGATGACGTCTCTCATTTCATTCCACTCAGGTCATGGCATTTTTATTTTCATTAATCAGAGCCTCCCGGGTCAGCAGGAATGGGAGGTTAAAGCGCTGGTGCTTCACATCTCTGAAATTCAGCATCGTTTGAGAGTTACTAAATGCAATCCTATTTCTCAAAGCCAAGAGGCTTCCTGAGCAGATCACACAGCCTTCAGCCAGCCCACCAAATCCATGTGCCACTTGTTTCTGCAGGAAAACAACTGGCACGTATGGGAGCAGTACAAGAAATTACAGGGTGAAGGCAATTGTGTTGTCCACAAGCTTTCCTTTTGATGCATAGGAAGTTTTGAGCCCTCTCCATGCCAGAGCTGCTCTGAAAGGGAGGAGGAATGTTTTACTTTATTGTCAGGGATTCCTAACAGGGCACTCTAAATATTGAGGAGGATTTTCTCAGGGAGCAGCAGCCTTAAATTCAACTTCAAAGGGAGCTTTAGGTTTTTTACAAAGGAGGCACTCAAACTGAAATCAGTGCCAGGCATTACCAAGTGTGTTTTGGGCTGGGAGAAGACACAAAGGACTTTAATTCCTGTTTTCCAGGAGAGGTCATAAACAGTGCCCGAAGTTTTGCTTTTAAGAAAGCATCATTTTCTGTAGACTAGGAAAACACAGTGCTGTACAGCATAGACAGAAGATGCAGGGAATCAAGGAGATATTAATGTTTTACCAACCTTATTTGCAAATGCCTCTTACCTTTCACAGTAATAGTTATCTACACCCAAAAGAAATCCAAGCAGCCTACCACTGCCCTTAAACACCAAAATACAGCAGAGAGCTCTGTGTGGTGTCAGTCATCACTGCCCCACTAACAGCAAGAGCCTGGCTCATCTCCTCCTCCCTGAGCAGCCTCTGCAGGAAGCTGCAGCCAGAATCCAGAAAAAGCCTCATTTTGCCTTAATGGACGTGGTTACCTTGGGGTAGAGCTGCATCCCTGCCCTGCTGAATGAAACTGGTTTTTAGGATGACCACCACTGCTTTTTAAAGACTGCAGCCAGTGGTGAAGTTACTTAAAGCTTGAGCTTTAAGAGAAAGTTTTTTCTTTCAGAACTTTCCCTTAAAAAAAACCCAACTGACTTTAAAACACCTGCATTAGTGCAAATCACTGTGATTTCTGGGCACTCAGTAGCCACCTGCAATTTTAGTGCAGCCCTGACTGTGTGCAGGGCTGTAGAAGCAGAAAGGCATAAAAAGGGTGGGTCTTTTCATTGAATGTGCTCAAAATAATAATAAAAAAATCCCAGGAGAATGCAGTGAAAAACACATCGACAGCACCAAGATCAGCTGCCACTGGGCACCTGGTTCACACAAGAGGCAGCCTCCTGCTGCTTCTGAGCCCACCAGAGACGCAAAGGAGCAGCCTGGAGTACTTTTAAAAGTTACAGCTCCCCAACCAACAGAAGAACGAGTCAGGAAAAGAAGACAGGGGCTTGGAAAGCAGAGTAGAGAGATGTCTTAGCTAGCAGGAGATAGTGCTCCCTGCACAGAGTTCTGCAGCCAGGAACGTGCAGTCTTTCCCTGCAAGCCAGCAGGGGAATGCGCCTCGTCCAAGGGCACAGGCTGCCCCTACCCTTGCACAGATGAGGAGTAGTAAATAGTTAATTACATGGAACAGATAAGCACATTATGTGCAGCACGTCTCAATGCATTATTCACCAGGGCTTGGGGGAGAAAACCAGCACAGGGGAAGGAAGGGAACGAAGGAGAAATTTGTGCTGCCTCAAGGAGCACTTTGATTTTGTGGAAGATCAGCGTTAACGATGAGGGTGGAGGGTTTCCCTTTGGAGTACCTTAAATAAACACACTTTTACACAGCACCAACATCCCTCAGAGCAAAAGCTGTGGGTACACAGGTAACAAGCACCGCACAAATCTCCACCTGTTGCACTGAAATACCAGGAGCAGCAAAGCTGCTGACCGAGTCACGCTGCATCCCACGGAAACAACCACTCAAACCAAGCATTTCCAACCCCATCACCGGTAAAAACCCAGGACATCCAACCTCAGCTCTTTGAAGAGGCACTTCTGGCTGCCTCCTCTTCCCTGCGGCTCAGAAACGGGAAGACATACTCCAAAGGCAGTAATTAAGCATTTGCAACAAAAGGCAAGGACAGGCGGCAGAACTCGCCTCGGTCCATCGCACCTAGCAAGCAGGGAATCCCCCCCAAAGCTGGCTGTGCCCCACAGCATCACCACCGCACTGCTCCTGACACCAAGCGCGGTGTTTTACTGCGTCCCAGAGCCTTTCCATTCCCTACTGCTGTGTCGCCAGCGAAGCCGGGCTGGAGCCTCGCCGGGCTTCAGGGAGAGCGGTGAAACGACGGGCAGCGGCCGGGGCTCCGCGCCCAGCGCAGAGGGGAATCCCGGGGAACCCCGCCCGCCGCCCCACCGGCTCCAGGGAAGTTTTGTCGCGGCGGCCGCACTTACCCAGGACGAAGCAGAGGAAGCGCCGCGGGAGCAGGGCCATGGCCCCGCGACAGGAGCGGCTCCGCTCCCGGCGCCGGGCGGGCTCCGCGCCCGCGGCGCTGCGANCCAGCTCCTGTCCCGCTCTCCCGGCGGCAGCGGGGGCACAGGAGGGGAAGCGCTCACGGAGGGGAAGCACTCACGTAGGGGCACGGTTGGATGGAACCCCGGCTCTCCTTATCTCCCCTCGCAACCCAGAGCCGCGGAAAAGGGAGCAAACAGTTCCGAAGGAAAGCACGCGCTTTCCTTAACCCCGCTTCCACCTCCACTGAGGGGACTTCTCCCTAGCTAAAAAATCCTGCCCTCCCCCTTTCTAGTGATGAACGTACACATGGAACGCGATTTTAAGGAGGAATGTTTTGTGGTTTCCTCTGGATTTTTTATTCGAGTGTAGCCTCGTTCCCGAGCTCCTACAGCTCCACCTGCAGGTCGCTCCCGAGCTGTGCCTGAGCAGCAGAGCCTGCCCGGGCTCCTCAGGTGCTCCGTATCAGGGTACGCCCTTGGGAGCACAGGAGGACTCTGCCTGCAGCGAGGTCGCTGCCCCACAAATCGCTTCTCTCATGCTTTAAGTCAGCTCTCCCTTTCAAGGGCAGAAGATCAGTAAAAAAGGAAAAGTGAAGGAATACCAGAGTGTGCTAACTCGAGTCTTTCACATCGTACACACTTCTTTCCTAAGAGGCACAAAACAGCTTGCAGGCCAGAGAGCCAGTTCTTCCTGAACTGTTATCACCTGCCTAATTACAGAGCCAAGGTCTGGGAACAGAAACAGCAAACAGCTCCTGGTAACGATGTGAAAGAACAAAGCCTGGGACTGCTTCCATCCTGACAGATCAGGAGACATCAGAGCTGAGGCCTCACCTGCAGCACCAGGACCAAGGGCACAGCAGAAAGCCATGGCTCCAACAGTGGCTCTGCCATGGGAAGAGGGAGCAGAAACGGTCTGGAAACACCACAGCATCGGCCCAACTTCTTTGAAAAACAACTTTTAACCTTTATTGACAGTAAACAAGGCTGCTCTTTCCAGGAGAAAGTGCAGCAGGATCTAGAACAAAGTACAACAAAGACATTATAGGTGAGCTTTGAGCAGAACCACCTACTCTTAAATGTGTTACATACTTGTTCCTTACTATGGCAAATGGGGATTCTTTTTCTCCCCATTATTTACTAATGACTTGGCCATTTCACACCTCCCTCATGATGAAAATAAAAATTATTATAAGTCATCATCTCCCACACAAAACAACAGGAAAAAAATACTGCAATAGAACCATTAGGACTTCAGAGCCAACGCAACACTGGAAAACCAAATAATCACTCCACAAGGAAAGCACAACACATTTCGAGGCTGTTAAAAACCTCACTGACTGAAAATGCTTCCAAAAATAAGATTTTGGTTTTTTCGGGACGAGTTTCTGTCCCTATCTGCGGTCTGGTGAATGTCAGACAGGAGATTATCATGAAGACTTTTCCTTTTTGCAGGAAACCTGGTACTGGCACTGCTAGGAGGTACCTAAAGCAGAGCTTCCTTTAGGTAAAGCTGAGTAGGAGAGCAAAACAAGGATGGATGGATGCTCCAGTGGATGGATTCACCCTGGTACCTCCTGCAGGGCTTTAGGCTGAATTTATCTAGTCAGGCTGCAGAGCTACACAGGGTTATGTGGGTTTATTCTCCTGTAGGCTGGAATATTGACCTTTATCAGGGCTTCTCCTGCTGAGAACAGCGCACTGATCTCCTCAGAATGGCAGAGGTCTTTTCCTCAATGGAGCTGATGGCCAAGCCACTCAGGACACCTTTGTTGATTTTTCTCAGCTCCTGCACAGCCTCCACAATTTCCTGTCTGTGCGAATCAAAGGAATAACTGTTAACATCACATTCTGTGCCACACATTTGGCAATTAGTTACCGGGGATGTTGGATCCACTACAAATCAGGGCTGAAAAGAAACCTAAATATCTCACTTGCTAAACTCTGGATGCCTTTCCTGAAGTCTCTTGATTAACTTTGTAAAGCTGCTCAAGTTCAGGGCATAAGGAGAAACGAAGACATCAGAGGGGTTAACAGAGGTACAAGTGAATGTCTTCTGCAGGGAATTTTCCCCAGGAACCTAGAATTCCATCAAAATAAGGAAAAAATGCATGGGTTAAGCATCAGGTACAGGTAACAACACCTCTTTCCTACTAATAAATGTAAAATCCTAGACCCACAGAATTGTTAGGGTTGGAAGGCACCTTAAAGCTCATCTTATTCCTGCTACTTTGAATTAGATCCAATAACCATTTCCCAAAGGACCAGCATGTTTAAAGGGAGATCCCCAAAGACAGCAAATCTGTGTGGTTTGTAAGAGCAACACCAGCAATTACTGATTTGCCCTTTACTCTCCGAGGACCAAGCTAAGCCAATACAAAACACTCTGCATACAGAGGTTTCTTACATTTATGCTAGAAAATCCAAGAGTTTCTTTCCCATCCATTACCCCAAAGTCTTTCCTGTATAAAACCACATGACATTTACATTAAAAAATGGGTGTTACAAGATGCAAAATCTAGTGCAAATGGGTAAATTCCAAACTGTCCTAGGATTAATAAAAAACAGTTGGAGTGCCATAGTTTGATTCAGGGGCAAAAGAATGGTGCTTTCACTCTTCTGCCACTTGCCCAAAATTTATTACTAACATGTAACATATTTGCTATTAAATGTTAGGAGACAAGAAGATTTATGGCTCTTAGTCTGCCACACAAAGGAGTGTTAGCAATAATTACTTACCTTTTGATCATCTCCAAGCAAAGAATGTTGCCAGCTCTTGAGTAGGTCATTTGAGATCAGGGCACTTGGTAGTGTCACACTCCAAATGTGAAGTATGAAAGAAGCCTTGAAGAAGCAAATTTCTACAAATTAAGAACAGACCTACCTCAGGCACTGGGGGTTTTGGGCCACCAACATGAACAGAAGAATGTTTATTCCCACGCCTCACTGTCTTCACTTCTAACAATAAAT
Organism: Pycnonotus jocosus; assembly: GCA_013400435.1. Lineage (NCBI taxonomy): Eukaryota > Metazoa > Chordata > Aves > Passeriformes > Pycnonotidae > Pycnonotus > Pycnonotus jocosus. The sequence goes on from VWYP01033823.1 coordinate 112,247, forward strand.
AAAAGAAAGTAAAGAATTACCAACTGTTCTTGAGCTGACATCTTCTCTGTAGATTTTGGAAAGCCTAGAGAGAAAACCTTAGATAAAACTAAGGGAAAGAAAAGAATCTTCTAATAGAATGAGTGTCCTGAGAAGCACAGCAGTTCAGTTTGTGGAACATCTTTTCCCTGAGTGTTTCTTGAGGTTTTAAGAGGCAGAAGAAACACAATTCTGAAGTACCAGCACCAGTGCTGAAGGCTGCTACAGAGAAGCCCCAAGCTCTCTGCCCTGGGGATTTCTCACCACACCCATCACTGTGACTCAAGTCTCCAAACACAAACCATTTGCAGCTCACTCTCAAGAGTCCAGCATGGGAAGGAAGCACAAAAAGAAGGAGGAGAAAAAAAACCTGGGAGATTTCAATCTATGTGATTGGCTGGCCATTTACTCATTTGAGTTCAAGCACTGTAGGTGAAGTTTTCAAGGAAAAACATGGATGGATGAAAACAGCTGAGTACAAGGATTCATTGCTAGTGAATGAGAAAATAAATCTGAAAACCCAGCTGGCATTTTCCCCAAGTTTACTTATGCTTGGGGAAGGAACAGAGCACTCCAATAATAAACACCATTATTTGGTTTATCAGCTTAAAGCACACAACTTTACCTCTTGAGTCAATCGAGTCTTGTTTTCCTTGCTGCTTTTTCGTTTCTTTGCACATTACTGAAATATCTGCCACTGACAAGTCTTCCTTAGCATCAAACCAATACTCACTCCCTTCCTCATTTTTCACACAGCCTTGGCAGTTGAAAATAAAATTCAAGTTGGGATAAAATTCAAGTGTTAAAATTCAAACCACGGTATGCTACATAAATGAGTATCAAATTTCTGGGCTGAAGAGGATTTCAGCTACTTGCATCTCTTGGTTCTACATTTCAAAGAGGTGACATTACCAGTTGGGAATTCTAATTTAAGTAGATTTTTTTTTTTAAGATGTAAGTAATTATATAGAGCTATTTTTACTTATCAATAAATTTTGCTAGCTGATACATAAACATCCCATCACAGAAAGGGCAGCTCTTTACCATATTTATGTTTTACACACGGTCTCTCTCCTCCCCTAAAAACTTAGCTCACAAATAAAGGGTTATTTTTACTAGGAGATCACTCACCACGTTCCAGAGCCTGATCTTTGGGTTGCTCTTCCCATGTCTCAGGGGAGGCAGAGTCACTTGGCTCATCATCATCACTCTGTGACTTGTCCTACAAACATGGTTCAGTTTTATCACAGCCCTCACACCTGATCATAAGTTATTTTTCAGAATATCAGCCCATGAAGGGGGTGAATTTAAAAAAGTTAATCTGCTGATCAGCCTCAGGAACTCCCAAGTTATTTTATTTTGAAAGAGTAATTAAAATTTGTGAACGTATGAGCTGCCTTTGCAGTTATTGGCAGAGGATCGCAGACTGAAAGCCCTGAAGACTCTGATCACATTTGCAGGTACCTTAAATGAGAAAATTCTCAACATTACCATCTCCAAAAACCCAGGAGTGAAGAATTCCCTACCATATTGACAGAAATCCCCTTTTCTTGCCGTTTTGGTTCTTCAGAGTCAGCTCTCCCTCCACCTGAAAGATCACTAAAACATATCCGAGAATTTAATACAAAATATGGGACAACAATTTTAAGTTCTACAGTAATTTAAATATTTCCAGAAGCTCACAGTAAAATAAACGTACTTAATAAATCTTGGTGCTTTTTTGTTATATCTTATTAGTTTTTCTGTATGATGTTCAGATGCATTCCTTACATCCTTCAGATGTTCAGATGTATTCCTTCAAATTCCATGAATCTGAAATACCTGTGCAACTTTTACTATTTATTTAGAAAACAAAATAGCTGCCTTTATTTTTTCTTGATTAACTTCACTCATGCTTGAGAGGAAATTTCAAACAGTCTCTGGAGGTTTACCCAAATCAGTAAAAGCTTATTGCCAGATTTGTTTTCACCTCCACTTACAGAAAGTCACTGGATGTTCCTGAACATATTCTATCATGTACCTGGCTGAAATATGAAGTTATTTTTCTATTGTTCTTTATATCTGAATGATAATCTTAGCAAACCAGCTTCATATTATCTCTTAATATTATCTATAAGCTGATTATGATCTCTGCTGGCAGCAAAGTTTTTTTTGGTTTTTGTGGTGTGGGACTTTTTTGGGGGTTTTTAAGACAGATACCACTATAACTGGAAACAAAGATTTTTAGTAGTGAAAGCAGGGAGCCAGGAAAATGACCTGTAAATTGAAAACTTTTACTATAAAGATAGTAAAGATACTCCCTAGTTCACATGCTAGAACACTACAGAGGAAACATGGCCTTAAAATAAAATCATTGTACCCACAGAGCAATGTTAATTGTTCAACTAAAACAGCCTGAAACAACAAGATGCATCCTGAAATACAAAAATTATAGATGTAACATCTTATAAACTCATTTCTCACTTAGTTTAGTAGGTACAACAAATGAAAACTACTTACTCAGAGTAAAGATTCTTTCTGAAAAACTGTCAAAGAAAAAAGAGAAAGACGTTATCTATAAATATCTTAATTGCAAAAACAAATTATACTACAAACATAAAATAGTTAAGAAATTACCTTGGAGGGGACATAAAAGGAAGAGAGTGGGGAAAGCTTCAGCTCAACTGACAGTGGTGGAAGTTCATTTAAAGGTGTGCCCATGTTTATTTCCATTTTCATGTTGCTGTAATTATTGTCCAACTCATCCAAAACCAACATGAGAGATGAATATAACTCAGTCTTTTCCTCACATCTGTTAAAACATGGGTAAGAAAGCAACATCAACTTACACATGTCATTGATTTTACAGCTTCTGGAAATGCCCAAAGATTTTACAGGGTTTAAAGACTGCTCTACATTATACCAGAACATGAATTAACAACTGTACTGTGCATCACTTGGGTTTTATTCCTGGGAAAAAATGCAGGACTTTGGGACTGTGAATGCCACCAAAAAAATATTAAGGCTGGAAATAAGACCTGGGGGTCCTCTGGACAACACCACTAATTATAAACACTCCTAGAAGCTATGGATAGAATCTACCAGTACCATTTAGCAATTTTTCTCTGATAACCAAGCAAATGATATCCATTTTGTTTTAAAGGACATTAAAGCACTTGCCTCCCAAAGTAGGTGTTTTCCTCCAAAGCCAGCTCATAAACCTTGAAGCAGTGCTGGTAGCACAGGTCGTAATGGATGGCCAGGAGCTGCAGCTCTGCTTCAGCTGCTCTCTGCAGGGCATTCTGACAGCAGCCTGATGCAGAATTCTTCCCAGTTTGCTTGTTGGGATGTTCTGGTCTTTAAAATAATAATATCAATAACAGAACACTTATTCAGGGCTTCAAGATTCTGTTTACATTCATGGTGTTTTATTTTGAAGGAAGGAGCTTGCCAGAAGCTATTTCTGATAAAAGGAAAATCCTGTTTAGCCCGCAATAAAAATTTAGAGTAGCATTGCAGTCAGTTTTATCAAGAGAGGTGGGAACTGCACAAGCACCACCATAATTTCTATCCAAAAAGTGAAGTCTTAAGAACAAAAAGCAGCTCAGCAACGCTGTGGATCCACAAATGCACTTATTTTATTTCCACAGCCATGGAATAGTTTAGCTTGGAAAGGATCTCTAGAGGTCTGCAACTGCAGGACAAGGCTGCTTTGAGCTTTGTTTAGCTTCAGGAAGTCTTCAGCTCCCTCTTCACCTGTCCAGGTCCCTGCAGCAGAAACTGCTGCCCAGCACGCTTTAATACCAACAGCTTTGCCAAGCCACAGACAACCTTTCAATAATGACAAAACCTCTTATCCAGAATGTCAAATTCCAAACCCAAGAACAACTCCTGACCCACCTGTTGGTGCCTGTCTTCCCATCACAGATGCACAGATCACCTTCTGGTTCCTGCTTTTCCAAAAATAAAGTCAAAAGTTAGAGATTAACACCCATGCAGACAAGTTAAAAAAAGTTCCATCTATCAAACTGGTTTGGTGGCCCTTCTCTTTTTGTGTCAACTACCTGTGAGCTCTGAGCTTGGAAGAACCATTCCGTGTTGGAAGCAACGTCCACGGAGGTTTGACCCAGCCATGCCATGAGCTGAGTTTTGTTCCTCATGGTTATCTCTGTGTTCACTGCCCTGGAGCAGAGACTGACCTGGGTACTGCTGCTTCTGCTCGTTGGGAAGCCAGCTCTGGAATCAGACACGGCATCCACAGCTTGTGCAGGCACAGAGACACTGGGAATGCTCCTCAGGGCTTCACCGTGCTCCAACTTCACAGCACTGGGGCTCCCATCAGAGGATTTATCAGCAGCTTCCATGCCAGCAACAGGATTCTTGCTAGGGAGGATTTCAGGGACTGAGCACTGGGTTTCACCCTCCTCTGCAGTGCTGTCAGTGCTGCTGGTACCACGTGTGCACCCCGCAGGTTTTTCACAGCTGCTGACACTGGAGGGCTCTGCATGCCTGCAGAGTTGGGCCTTTCCCCTGGGGGGCAGGAAAAGAACGTCTGGCTCCAGTGCCACGGTGGGTCTTTCACTCTTTGCAGACTCTTCTTCCCCTGCCCCGATTTGGGGTGGCACCTTGTCACCAATCAGTGGCACATCCTTGACCTCTCCAACCTCCACCTGCTCAGAAAACTCATTCGAGTCGTTCTTATCCTCCTCATACTCCTCGTGAGCACTGAGATACTCCAGCTGCGAGTCTTCACCCAAATCTTCAGAAAAATAGGTCTGAGTGAAGCAGCTCCTTCTGCCGCTCTTCTCCACTTCCATGGCGCCAACACACTCCTCCTCAGAAGGAATCCACACAACTCACTGCCACTGCAACCTCTCAAAGACACTGCTTTGCCTCTTCCTTCCTTAATAAAAATTAAGAGAAGTTCATGATGCTCCATGGTATACAAGAGGACAAAAAACACATTAAATTAACCATCCTGTTTTCACCTACTGCGTGCTACTAGAGCAGGTAAGAATTCCACAGCCTGTTCCTAAAGAAATCCCAAGAGCTCATTTCTGGGTTGGTGGAATCCCTGTTGATATGCAGTGAGCTGTTTACATCAGTACATGAAGTGTTCAAATAAAGGTTATTTATATTAAGGAAGAGGTGAACTTTGAGCTCTGTGCCTCCCAAAAACTAAGAACCCCTTGGGTGTTGGACAAGGGGGAAATTTAAGCATATTCCTCTTTTTAAAGCAATTCTGGGGAAGCAAGAAGTAACTGTTACCGAGGACAAAACCATAGGAAAACCTGAGAATCTTTACAACCAGAAAGTTGTAAAGGAACACAAGAAGGTAATTCAGCAATAAAAGGAAGCTGGACAATTCACCAGGCTAAAGCAGTACATCTGCTCTGAACTTGCAGCAAACTCAGTTTTGTAACAAACACCAACAAAAAGCAGAAAGCATGGGATGGAAGGTGCTCTTTGTGAAGCTTGTTTCTTAGGAATATTGTCTTCTCTGCTTTCCCTCAGAAGCTTCTAAGAAACAAAGGAATAAATAAAAATATTGACCATATTTCTCAATTATGTCTGCCTTCCAAACAACTTAAATGACATATCCCAATTTTAGTCACTGTCTCTGACAGCCCTTTGGAGTGGGGGGGGGGGGGGGGCAACAAGAGATTAAATCCAA
>VWYP01033823.1:118864-147966 GCA_013400435.1 Pycnonotus jocosus
GACAATTGCAGGCCTCGTCTGTTCAGAAACCCATTGAACAGTCACAAAGACAGGAAACAGGAGTCCTACCAAGGGTTCATTTGTCACATTTGCATTGAAAAGGTAGAAAGGTCAGAACGAGGAAGGCTTGTTTACCTCCTCATTTTGGGACCCCTCCCCATGAAAGGGGCTACTGACCCACTTCAAAGAACAAACTACACATGCTTAATAGCTTTTTAGCTAATTACAATACGAAGCAGGGAATGAGATGTACCGGAGTTATGAATATGCATTTGTGTTTTGGGTATTCAATACTTCTGTAAATAAAAAGAGTCTGTGATCATCTGTAAATTCTGGTGTGTATTTGGGAGCTATCCCGTACACTGCCCGGCATTGCAATAAACACAGACTTTCTAACTTTAAACTGTTAGAGAGTTTTTGTCCATCACAGTTGGGTGTTGGTACTAGATCAATATCCATATTTCTTTAGTAATTCAGCACCAGAATCTGTACTGCCATGTCCCCTCAGGGCTGGTGCCGCTGTATCCCCTCACGGCTCTCTCCTCACGGTCCCTTCTCTGCCCTCACGGCTCTCCTGCCGACCAGCATTGACAGATCAAAGCACAGCTGGCAGGGAGGGAGCACAGCAGCCCTTGTATGGCTACTACAGAATCACAGAATATCCTGTGCTGCAGGGGACCCACAAGGATGATGGAGTCTAATCCTCGGCCCTGCACAAACACTCCATTAATCTCACCTGGCACCTGAGAGCATCGTCCAAACTCTGGGGAGCCTGTTCAGTGCCCAGCCACCCTTTGGGGGAAGAACTTTTCCTAATATCCAGTTCAAACCTCCCCTGGCATACATTAAAACCTACCTGAAAGTTTTCAGCCTGAAGGAGCGTGTTACAGGAGCAGAGACAAACCTACCTGCCACACAGGTACATGTCACTTGTGCAAGGAGCTCTGCCTCTTCCTTTAAACTCAGATGGGTAAAGGTCATAATGAAGTGTGTAAAACATCACACAGTTGCCTACAATTAACCTTCAGACATACAATGGTTTAGAGCACCTAAAGCCAAGACAAGCACTATCCTCCTGCTTAGTCTCTTTCAGGTAAGTGACCGCTCTGGCAACACATCAGGGGAAGAGGACATTTAATACTAAACATATTTTTGATGAACCAAGCTGCCTCCTGTTGTGAAGGAGTCTTGGTGATGTGAAGGATTCTTCCACGGAAAGCTACTGTGTGGGTTACCTCTGTTCACCATAAATAAAAGTGGAGAATGAACCCAGTTAGCAACGCCATTCATTCAAATTTCTCCCGATGGAGGACTGTCCCTGTCCTCCCCCTCCCCAAGTGAACCTGGCCATTAAAATGTCAAAATTTGGAAGTGTATGTGCACTCTCCCACTAAAAATGTTGACATCTGGTGATATGTCTCACACCAGTGCTCTCAGTCACACAAGCCCCTGAATTTGTAAATTTTCCAACCACTGTTGCTCATGTTTTGTGTGATCCTGAAGCAACGTGTTGAAAAGGAAAATGAGCTGTTACACCCATATCACCCTGAAAGCCTGTATTTTCCAAGAGAACTTGTACTGGTAACATCAGCATGGACAGACCACTCCATAAAAACTACCCAAACAAGTGACATTTTATTGGCGAGTTCTGCTCATAATGAATTTCCTTTTCCACGCTCACATCTCCTAACAGAGTGATCGGGGGGAAAAAAAAACAAAACAAAACCAAAAACCAAGAAACAAAACCAAAAACATTTTGGGTAACATTCCATTTGCAAACAATAAAAGTCATTTAACATTTAAAAATAAAATAGAAGATAACAGATTGAAACAGAAGTTCTAGGACAACCCGTCCTGCTTCCCCTAGGAGCCTTTCCTCGCCTGGCTGCCGCCACCTCAGCCCCACTCCCACGGTACTGAGGTGCTCTCATTTGGAGCTCAAATAAAAGGACTGGGACATGTGCTATTATCACCATTCAAAGCCCTGTTGTTGTACATTCTTCACAGAAAAACATAGAACAATTTGCAGTAAACCAACCAGTTCTTTTTCTTCCCTTATTCTAATGCTAAGTCATACTGAAAGTTAGGGGAGGGGGGGAAAATGTGGCTTCAACATTCACCTACTTTATCACACACAAAGGTTTCTCTAAGAGCATATCCAGTTTGAAATACACATCTGATTTCCATCATGAGGTTAATGCTTATGGGGTGCAAGATGAAATCTACTTCAAAATGATAAACACATTCCTTTTTGATGAACAAAGTGTTATTTTTTGCCTTTTGGACCAGTGCTTGGTTGCTGGGTTGTTTCTCCTGAACCTTGCCAGGAGAGGCAGCTTTCACTGCTGCCACAAATGAAATGATGACTGGTGGCAATCACACACCTTACCATTGGTAAGATGTTGTATTTAGCACGTTTGTTTGCGTTCTGAAAATCCCTTAGCTCGTTTTTAGGCCTCCGAAGCTTTGTACACCAGAAATTACACAGGTCAAGCACAGAAAATTGTAAATTGGTATCCACAGCCATTTTGAGGTATTCCACAAGAAACCTGGCTCTGCACCTGAATGTTCCTCTCAAAAACAACTAAAAAACCCAAAATAACCCAAAGCCCTAACTGCAGTCGAAATTTAATTTAAAAAGATTCCTACCATCTTCATGTTTCACCACATTTCATCAACAAGGACATACTTAATTTCCCAGGGGCACAAAAAAAGCCTTCTTCATCCTTTTCCTGGAACAGTAATTTCAGTACTTCACTCCTAAATTTCCTTGTGCACTTGGAAGAGATAAGACGAGGGTGTTGTTTTCTAGCCAAACCAGAGAAACACATTCGGACAGTGGTTTTGGTTTATTTAATTTGTGAAGGTGCTCGAGGAAGACACCAGTGATCCCCTTGCATTGAAAATAGCAGCGTTTCCTACTCCTAGCCCCCGTCTGTGAGGAGGAGGCTGGGGAGAGACCTGGATCGCAGGGCCTGAAGACCAAGTTAGGAAGAAATGTGATCTCCTGGGTCTGGATTTGGCTTGGTAGAACCTCTTGAGGCAGTCACGGTCGCTCCCGTGGGATCGGAGGCGCTGCTTCACATCGTGAGCAGATCCCAGAGGGACTGGCTTTCCTGTTAGGGCTGAGGTGGGATGGGCAGCTTTATTCCTGGGGTAGCTGCTGCTCTCCTTTGAGTAGTACATTCAGAACGAGTTCCAGTAAACCAGAGCTGTAGTGCTGGTCGTGTGCCATTTCTGCACACCCAAGAATTGCCTGCAGCATCTCAACTGGTTAAGCTGTTCTGCGTGAGGAGTGGAAAACCTTCACAGCAATCTTAGAAGGAAATAACTCGCCACTTCCGTAGCTGTAGAAAACCCATAGGCAGTAATATTTTCTAAAGTGCTTCTTTACTTATCAGTTATTCTTTTAAAAATCAGACTTGTATTTTGTAGCGGCATCATTTCCTAGTAGGTCATGGACCAGTAGTTTCTGATGTAAAAAACCCATTACATATTTTGCTTAAGCAAATGGACACTTGCTTTGATAAATGCACCAAAGAGAGTGATCTAAGTGCAAGCCCCACCATTTCTGAAAACACGGCCTTATGCTGGTTTATTAACGCAACCTTACACCCTTTAAAAGTCATTTACTTCAACTGCAAGAGCAGGGATTAAATAATACAAATAAAAATTGAAAATTCAATGAAGCTATTGCCTATTTACCCTGAAATAAAAGAGTCTTACAATTCTACTGGTGCAAAAATCCCTCCAAACACATTTGTTTTATTGGCAAAGTCATTTAAGGTCACTTTTGCTTCCAAGACCATCTTCTTCCATGGTTTCCACTGAAGGAGTTTTGCTTTGTAATGGCTTGTGGTTCCACAGTGATTTGTAAATGAAAAACATACTATGAATAACTCTACTGTAGTCACTAAATTACAGATACTGTCATGAGAAAAGTTCCAAACTTACAGTGTTTGTTTTAAAATTTTCAGCAAGACACAAAATTCCAGTCAAAGTCTTTCCTTTGAGTGCCATTTTAAATGGCAATAAATGGCTGCTGTGCCCTCTGGATGGAGAATCCCATGTGCTTCTTATGTGTTATACTTCAAATGTCCCCAGAGCTTGGTGTGGAAGGGCTCTCCCGTGGGCACAGCCACTTGGATCAGCTCCTCCTATGGATGTAGTGCAGCAGGCTTGGATCTGCGCAGGGAGACCCCGGCGGGGAGGCACGGAGCAGGTGTTGGGGTGGCCTGGTCTCAGAAGGCAATGACACGAAGCGTCCCGGGCTGCAGGACACAGAAGCAGCTGCGACGTCATTCCGGTTCCAAGTAGTGGTGGTTCCTGTGGGAGGGGGTGGCTATTGCTGGGACAGCAGAGCACTCCGGTTGGCCTTCATCTTCTCCAGCCGCTTCACCAGGTGGCCATTGCTGACCTCCAGCTCCTCAGTTTTATCCAGTGCTGAACGGAGCTGAAGGAAGGGAGGAAGCAGAAAAACACCGTAACTTTTACCGTGTTATCCCTTTCCAAAGGCAAAGCAAGGTTTGTAGTTACCAACACTGACTGACCATATTAACCTGGAATATAAAGCAGTTGAAAATTCCTTTAGTGGAGTTAAACTGCTTTGCAGGCCACACACACAGGTGTTTCAGCATGCTGCCAAGAACCCAGGGTATTTACAGAATGCTGAACAAAGAAGGCCAAGTTAAGAAGAAATGTGGTCTTCCAAGTCTGGATGTGGCTTGATAGAACCTGTGTCTTGAGACAGTCAGCATGGTCAGGTTACCCCTGTGGAACAGGAGATTCCCCGTGAATCACAGAATTTCCTTCAGTCCAGAGGGATGAGGCTCTGGGTGATGTACACCTGTCTCACTGCTCAGCTTTTCTGTTTCTGGTTCCTAGAACACTATTGCTATCCACAGCTGTGACTGACCGCCTCAGTTTCCTGTAAAACCCACCACAGAATCGGGGTAGGGAGAGAGAGGTGGACTGCACAGAACAATATTTATAGGCAGCAAAGCAGAAGGAATAGTAGAACAAGCAAGGAGCCATACTGAAAAAAAAATCAAAGAAGCACCTCAGGAGGCAGTGAGAGAGAAGCTGATAAAGATTTTCAGGCTCTAAAGAGACAGAAGCATGGTCAGAGTCTGTGGACACCTACACTACCCTGAACAGATTGGTAGAGCAAGGAAAACAGGCTCACAAAGAAAACTCACATCCCTTTAGCAAATCAGGTTGGGAAGAAATGGTGAAAAGGCAGTGGGAGCTCACAGCCGTGACTGTTACTCCAGTCTGAGTGCTGAAATCTGGTTGCACATTTAGAACGAGTAACTAAAGCGATAAAGGAATTGGATGCTTATCCCTTGCTGTGCCAAGAAGGGTGGTTCCTCCCCTAAAACACCCCAGGGAGGCAGGTTTACCCCACATGGACCAGGCTGACCTGGGACAGCTTGCAGGTGGGATTTGCACCCACAACAGTTTGCGTTTCTCCGCCTTCAGTTCATCTTCTACTCGCTCAGCATTTTCAGCAGCAGTTTTGTATCGGGCTACCTGGCCTTCCAATCGTATTACCTGAGGTGAAGGCAAAGGCTGGGAATTAGAAGCTGTACCAAGAAGTTACTCTGAAACTTTACTCCTCCACTAGTACTCAATGAATAACCAGAGAGATGTTAATTCCTCTTTGATAAAATAAAGGCATATTTTCAGGGAAAAAAACAACACCAAGGAAGCCTGGCAACAGTAACTTTCTTTTGACCTTTTATACATATCCATATTTAATACGCTTCCAGCAACAAAAAATAACGTACACTGACTAAATTTCTCTTATCAAGAGCATTGCTGATGTACCCCAGACAAGAGTAAACAATCAAAATAGAACAGCTATGTATAAAATCCATCTCTACCACATCACATGCTGGGAGCCATTTAAAACCTGTTGACAGCTAGGCGTAAGGAAGTGTTTGGCAGAGTTCATCAGGTACTTTTGTCTTTGACCATTCTTCCTTCAATACAGAGGAATTATATAGTCCTTCTTCCCCATACATGAATGTCACAGTAGCCCTTATGCTCCAACATTCCTGTTGCTTATTTTAAGGGAAAATCACAGCAAATATAATTTCATTTATCAGAATACACTTTGTATTGTTACCATACCTGAACACAAACAGAACGAGCCAAAAACTTACATTCTGCTCCAATGCTGTTATCTCTTGCTCAGACTTTGCTAGTTTAAATTTGAGATCACTGATCTGTCTGTTGGCATCTCCTAAAAGAATCACAGATTTATCAGAGATGTCAGAACAAGTGTGAACAGTTTCTAACAAGTCTGTTGTGAAATTTTCATGCATCAGGGATCTATGTGGGGAAGCAGGAGAGTAGTTCCCTCAGTAAGTGCCCAGCAGAGAGGCATCATTCCCAGTTCTGCCTGATTCCCTGCCAACCACTCTGAAGGCAGAATTAACCTGAACTCACCCCAGCTCTGCTGAGGAGCAATAATAGAGATTTGCACCCACAATCATAAACAAAGGGTCCTAATTCCCTCACCTCTGTAGAGGTGCATGGCTGCTGCCAGGCCAAAACTCCCATGGAACTGAAGGTTCATTCTTACTCAGAGCCATGTGCTTATTATTGTACTGATACATTTTCTCACTCACATGCAGGGCACAAAATTCTCTTAAAATCAAAATACAGCTCACTTTGGAGGTCAATCATGTGCATATCTGTCCCATTTTCCAGAACTTCATCTTCAGACTGTATATTTTCCATCTTGCTATTCCTTTGCTTTTCTTCCAGTTGTCCCTTTAATTTTTTAATCTGAAGGACAGAAAATAGTTATTAAAATCACTAAGGGAAATTGGCTTGAATTCACTCCAGTATTATAAAACAAATTATGTATTTTTAAAACCTAAATTCCAAAAGATCTTTTGGTACAAAGTAACATCCTAGAAATTCTTTTAGTAAATGACTCATGGTATTTTACACATGAGGGCTTACGTACAAGTTCAGGACCAAAACAATGAGTGAAAGATGACTGGTTTATTATTATTAGAAATGCCATAAATCTTCTGCAGGTAATTTCATGTGAAACAGTCTTAAAAACTCCCAAAGCTGTGTTTGATTGTGTGTGAGTCTCAAGGTTAAGGTCACTGAGCATAAATGAAAGCACAGACTGTCCTGCAGATCAGCTGAAGTTTTTTGAATAAGCTTTATAACCACTATGGAATACCAGGCTACCAGCAATAATTCCTTTAATTGCTCTTTACCCATCTACAATTCCTCCAACAAACCTTTCCAAATAGCCTATTTACTCACAGACCCAGCAGAGGGGAGGGCTTACTCTTGGAAAGAAAATTTGCTTCTACAATTTCTGAGCCATGCCTGTTTTCCTCTTGGGCTTGGCCGATCTGAAGGATTATTATTCAGAAATAAGAGGCACACTGGGTCACATCTTCCATGTATCCTGAGTTAACACACAGGAGGAATGCTTTGGAGGAAGAACAGAGTGGCCAGCAAGGCAGCCAGTCCTCAGTAAGAGCAACCAGACCACAGCATTGCTGCTCTTCAACTTGTGTTTGGTGTTTTCATTTCCTTAATCATTTACTGTTTTAATTTCCTGAATCATTCACTATTCTTCACTTTCCCTGTGATTACCTGGTCTAGCAAGGACTCCCTTTCATCGATGAGCTTTTTCAGCCTGTCTGGAAGAGAAAAGGGAGAGTTCAGTGCTGACTGATCAAGCAGCACATGGGGGAGCGCATCTGAGACACGAGACTGACCCGTTCAGGTTATTGACTACTGAAGGGGGGAGTTAGGGCACGTACCACAGGACACGAGGCCCAGGCAGGGCTGGGAGGGGGCTGCAGCCAGGGCAGTTATGGCATTCTCACAGAACATGCTTGTCCCGGCAGTAGCAGCAGCCAGCTGCATGCAAAGAGGCTAATCTTCTACGTTAGGTTAGCATGCAAGAACTCTAGGGTCAAGCAAAACTGCAACACAAAATCTCACAAATCTTGACAGTTCAACACAATGACAATACTGTAAACACCTATAATCACAGCTAAGCACATTCTCAGCACTTTAACTCCTCTCTTCTTTTACATGGCAGTGACATTTTAGCTCCAACATTATGACCAGAAAAACGTTTGCCCATCAAATTAGTTGTGTTTTGAACGCAGCAGTCTGGTAAAACTCTATTTTCTCTTCAGGGTCAGTTCTCCAGGTCAAATATCAAGAGGCAATGGACAATCTGCACCAACTGTTGTGCTACATTTGGACTTGGAAGTGCTACAGATCAGCACATGGGTATGTGCAGCCTTTATTAATAAAGTGCACTCTACAGAATGAGACACCTGGGAAAAAGAACTACAAAGTAAGCAACCAAATCACTTCATTTTTTTCCTTCCCCATTAAGGGCTGCAATTTGTGAAAGCACATTTTCTTACCACCCAAAAGACCTCATTAATTAACAAGCTCAGTTTGTTCAGGTACACCTCAGGCAGTAGTACACTGCAACATCACATTCAAATACACACATTAGGAGAGATCTGTTGACCTCAGCTGGGTCTCTCTGCAGGTTTGTCCACAGCTGAGGTCTGGCCTGCTGATCAAATGGTTAGAATCCAAAGGTCACTCAAGAAAAAGATCTTTTTGTAAACTTTAGGAAAGCAAGGTAAATTACACATAAGAGCCTGGTAGGCTTTTACCAGGTAAATTCTGTTGCTAGACAGACTCAAATATTTTTGAAGAGCTTTAAAAATACCATTTCTTCTTTGTTGACAGCTCTTGAACAGGCCAAAGTCTTGTGGTTCTCCCTTTTTTTCTTGTTAGCATATGCACTTAAAAGGAGTCATGAGTCTGTATTGAATCAAATCATGGTGGAAACTGCTTTCCCAATGGAAGTCCCTCTGTACAGCAAACATGTAGAGTCCATTAATATGGTATGTCATTCCCCTCCTGGAAATACACTCCCATATAGTTCCATTCCAGAGCATGGAATAAAACCTTTACCCTGGCTTCTGATGCAATACCCAAATACAAATCTTAGCATGACATCCCAGTTCAGCAGATCTATGGATTAATTTTGAACCTCCTGAAGTCCTATTCTTTTTTTCTTTTTTCATCCATTTGTAACACATTCAACATTGTTACACCTGAGCACTGATATGAAAAAACCAAAAAAGACCTAAACCCACTTTTTTGGTAAATACCACCCACAAAATTTCCAAGTATAAACCCCTTCAAAATAATAAAACAATTTCAAAGATCTATATGGGAAGGAAAGAAAGCTTAAGACAGGAATTCTGCAAAAGATGAAAGAGATGGAAGAAAAACAAAGGCCAATGAAGAAAGCAAGAACAGCAAACAGGCTGGAGATACTTGGACTCAAGAGATTGTGTTGGGATTGACAGGCCAGCAAAGACTGAGAAATGGAGTTCCAAGGATTGGAAAGAGAATGAGGAATGGTGCAGCAGGAAACCTTCAGGCCACTACAAAATTAGTCCAAACTTACTGACTCCAAAAGGGCCAAGTAATGCATTTTGATCCTGAAAATAATTTAGTTATGACTTTCATTAACACAACCACTGCTGTGGGGTGAAACCTGCCTGCCTGAAGTAAGGACATCTCTTCCAGCTTCCAGTGAGGAAGCACACCGGCTTCCCCAAAGCCCTTTTCCTGCAAAAAGGATGCATTTTGGGGTGAACCTTCAAGTTTAATCTCACCCTCTGTTCTCTCTGCCCTCATTAGGGACACCTGTGCACCCCACTGGGACATGCAGACATCAGGGCTTACCAGATCAGGGAAAAATTAGATTGCTGAAATTGTCATTCACATAGCAAAGTTTTCTGCCTGTAGAGATGAGGGTCTCTTGGGTTTCACTTATCTCAAACCCCCACATTAACACAGAAAACTTACTCTGCAGGGTCACCTTAATTTTGCATTTAGGAGGTATTTTTCCACCATATGCGAGGACCTTGAGAGCAGGTGAGCAGGAAAGAACAGTCTATTGAATCAGGACAGGAAGCAGCTAATTAAAATTCTCATCTGTAACAGTCATTACCCTTATTCCACATACAAAGATACTACAGTGAATAATTGGAGTGTGACATTCACCTCACTTCACTTCGGAAAGGTGATTCCCAGGATACTCACTGCACCAGTTCATGGCCTTCACACGCCACAGAGTTTAACAGAGGACTGAGGAGGAGATGGGGCCTGTGAGGGAGCAGGACACAGAGGGGTGAGCGTGGTGCTGACCAGGGTCTTCTGCCACAGTTCACAGTCCAGTGACTGATCTGATCTCATAGCCTTGGCATTGCAGGTGACTCGAGGCATTGCTTACCCAGGTGCTGCTCCAGCAGCACCAAACATTCCCAAATCAGCCACAGATCCTCCATGTCTCTTTCCACTTGGAGGGGAGCATGGGATGGGAAGCAGCCGGTTTACCAGCATGATTTACATGGTGCTTGGCCCAGGAAAAAAACAACCCTGATGTAAATGAAAGGGGTAAACTGCTCTTGGAGGACGGAAAGACATCTCATGAAATCCCAGCCCCAAGCAGCTATTCAGAACAGCCTGCAAGAATCCAGCTGTCAGAAGCAGGTTGGGCAATAGTCCTTCTCCAGATCTGTCCATTTATTTTGGATGATGAGAAAATGCTTTCCTGTCTTTCTCAGAAGAGGGGCACTGCCAGGGGCAGCACAGGATTTGGAAGACACCAGCTTGCAGAACCGATTTTGAGGGGCACAGGAGAACTGTTCCTCTCTATAGTAAAGAAGATATTGACCAAGACCTTTTCACTAATTATTCTCCTTTTTTATCAAGTGAGTTTCTTGCGATACTGCTTTTGCAAGCCTTTCAGGCTAGCTCTGATATGCACAAACCTGGGCTACAGCATTTATGTGCCTCTAGGTGATGACCAAAAAACCCAGCAAGCATTTGGGGTTATTCTGGAAGACAAAAATTTCATCCTGGGGTCACATACTCATTTTCAGCATTCCAGGATGGATTTCTGGCACACCAACTACTCTGCACTGCCTCTCCATGTTCTTGCTCCCAGTTACACTGGGAGTAGGATCAAAGCTGGTACATGGACAGGTAAGATTAGAGGTGCTTCTGCTCCTGTGATTTGGCTTTAGAAAGGAATTCTCTTAAAGATGCTGTGTTTTCTGAAGTGGAAAAACTAGTTAAAATCAGAAATGAACTCATAAGAAATACAGGATATAATGGCACGCTGCCTAATTTAACTCTGATAGATCCATCCACAGTATAGGTGAAGCCTAGTAAGAACACGTAATGATCTATTTAAACCTATTTAACAATCCAAACCCACTTCCAACATTAAATCATATATTACTGTTGAGAGTATAGCAGAGCCAAATCTTTAAATAAACACTGCTACATGCTAACAAAAAATGCTTATAAGTTCTATGACTTTTTGGATTAGCATCTAGTGTATACCCTTAGGAACAACTGCCAATACTTACAGAAACCATGGTGGATCTGCTGTAAGTTGGAGAGAAGCCACATGAAAGGAGTTACTGGGTTACAGACCTGTTAGAGCTCTACAGTTAAGGTGCCATCACATATTCAAGGTGCTCAAACCCCAAGGCTGCCCAGTCCTAGGGAGATGGCTCTTGTAGCTATGTAGCACAAGGCAATAAATTGAAAAAAAGCTGCAGAAAAATGGTGTTGAAATGATACAGGTTTAAATAACTCCTTGTGCAGGTTTAGAAACAGTGCTCTGGACAGGTATTTTAACGTATAAAATATGTTTATTTAAATTATATACAGCAGTACATTTTGATATACATTTCTGCACTCAAAAAAGTTTTTAACATCAACACAAATACAGCGTTCTGTAGCCCACACCCCGCCTCGATCTGCATTCCCTTGGGACATTCACTGCTTAACACTTTAAATGAATATTTATAAATGCAAAACATGCTCTCTTCCCAAGCACTAGCAGAGATGCAAGAGGCAATACAGCAAGGGAGTCCAAAAGCCTAATTTATGCCAGCAATTCAAAGCAATGCAGCTTTTCCAAAAGACACAGTGGGGCTAGTACACAAAACAACAGTTGTCTTTGGTCTGATATCCAGCAAGAGTTAAGACATGCAAAGTTATCTTCTTTCCAGAAGGAAAGAGATAAGATTTGTTTCAGAGATAAAAACATTCTTTCAGAATCAGTTTTCAAAAAAAAAAAAAAAAAAAAAGTAGTAGTCAAATGCAATTTTAAACAAAAATCTTCTTGGAAAAATAGATATTTTATATATTCATATCTAGACAGTACTTGATAGCAAACCTAAGCACACATTACAGTGTGTATTGACACTTTCTCTGGAAAAAATAAAAACCCCATGTGAGACATGGTGTAAAAGGCCTATTGTGGTGCAAAGTGCCTAGATGAAGTAAACATGTATATATTTATTCCTTTCAGCAAACTAAGACCTGCATGTTGCACTTTCTCCAAATTGCGTATTGCTCTTCCAAAGTGCTCAGATTAAGAAGATTCACAGTGATCTAACTATAATTTGGAATATAACCATGTAAGAAATACGCACGAAGTGGAATGGAAAGATCTTTTTTCTTCATATTAAAAAAAAAGGAAGAGATTGGTTCATATGCTTTAATCATTCTGAAAGAAGTTTCACCATCAGTGTGGCTGATCTGCTGAGTTCCTTCATGAAGAGTTAATGTACTTGCTGTAGATCGAAGTACAAGTAAGTGTAATGTGCATAAGTTCACGAAGGCCCAATGTACATTCAAGATATTGATCAACCAGGCTAGAATAAAAAAAAAATCCTATAGAAATTCCCCAGGAGCAGCTATCCACACTAGAGGTACTTTAATTGCGTAATTGTTTGAATAGTCAAGTTTTGAAGCTTCCTCATTAGGTGATAAACTTTCGTCCTGAGACACACTCACAATTTCTTGTGGCTGGGTACAACAGTGAATAACTTAATACTTGCATCATTACCATATCCATGCTTTATGCTGAGTTACCTACAAAGCTCTAAGAGTATTCCAAGGTCTGATATCTTGTGCAAAGTGCATGCTTGTATCCTGGGACTGGTCACAGGGCATGGAACTCATGTAGGTTTGAGATTCTGAACTCAGGAGATTGTACAGTCATCTCTGGATCTACCCTTACTCTTTCTACCAACCTGCAAATCCTCCCTGCTTTCAGCCCTCTTAATAAAAGCACTTTCCAAATCCTGTTCCAAAACATCTTGATCCTGTAATTTTCCCACTTTACTAGAATCTGATACTTTGATTTCATCTTCCTCCACATCAGCCTCCTCATCAGTTTTCTCTGACGCTTCCCCTTGCAAGCACCCTGTTTCTTCAGGTGCATCCTTTTTATGCTGCAGGACTTCACCTTCAGTTAAAGTATCTTTGGTTTCCATTTTGTCTGTTCCCTCTCCAGCTTTGTCCATGTGGGCAGTTTTTCCAACAGCACCATTTGCTCCATCACTCTCTTCTCCCTCTGTATCAGCTTCATCCCCATCACATTTTTCATCAGATTCCAGTATTTGATTTGACTCTTCATCAAAATCAAATGCATCACCATCATCTTCCAGGCTTTCCTCTGCTTGGTCCTCCAATTTCACTTGTTCACTAATGTCATCCTGCACAGGCTTCTGTGCCAGGGAATTATTTACACCTTCCTCCAATTTAACTTTTACACTAATGTTTTCATCCTGCACAGGATCCTGTGCCAGGGCATTAGTTGCACCTTCCTCCAGTTTAACTTGTTCACTAATGTTGTCATTCTGCACAGACTTCTGTGCCAGGGCATTATTTATACTTTCCTCAGAAGCAAATTCCCCACCAGGGTGGTCTGCAAGCTCTACCTCTTGCTCATTTCCTTTCAGTGTTTCTTTACTGGCTTTGTTTTCAGTAGTTACAGTACCACTTACACCTGACTCCTCTTTAGATTCACCTTCTACTTTTTTAACCACCTTCTGCACTTCACCTTCTAAAGGGACATTTTCCTCTCCTTCTGTACCACCTGCTGTTTCTTCACTGCACTGACTTGTTTTAACCTCTACCTTTGGATTCAAATCTTCTACCCATTCTGTGCTACTTTCCTGTCCTTCCCCAGCCTCATCCCTGGTTTCCAATTCTGACTCCTTAATTTCATCATCTAAAAGACTTGGGTCTAAATGGGTTTGCTGAGTGGTCACCTCTACCATAACCTCTGTTCCTGGCTGTGCCTGCTGCAGCTCACTTCCCTTTCCCTCAGGAATGCAGCCTCCTGCCTCCACAGATGCCACACCTTGCTCTCCTGTTTCAGCAGAACCTGAACACTTCTCCAGCTCTTCCATCAATTCTTCCTTTTGTCCATCCTTCTTAGCTGTAGCTGTTTCATCTTCAGTTTTACCTTGTGTACTTGGTTCCTCTGGGGATGCTGAAGAACTGTCCTCTGAAGAAGCTGGTTGGATGGATGCCTGATGTTCTCCACCTTCCTTTTCAAGTGGCTCTGCTGGGACATCCCTTTCATGTGGCTCTGTCGCCTCCAAACCCACAGACTCAGTTTCCCTAGGCTGACCCTGAACTGTGTTCCCAAACTCATCTTCTTCTTCAGCTCTGTCACCTCCTGTTTCATCACTTCTTCCATCAGTGCAGTCAAGAAACTTTTCCTCCAAGACATTTGCAACCTTGTTTTCAGCACTTTCTTCAGAGTGCTGGGGTTCCTCTGGAGTGGAACTCTCCACATTTCCCTCCTCCCTAAGCAAGCCTGCCATTGCTCCTTCAGGTAGCCCCACCTGGTTAGAAACCAACTCACTGCTCTCACTTGCACTGTCAGATTCTTCATCCATTTCATTACCACTCAGGGCATGGCTGGGTTTAAGATCCTCTTGTTCTTCCTGGTTGGGTGCAGCTTCTCCCAGTTCCTGCTCTGTACCTGAGTCACAATACATTTCCTGAAGAGTCTCAAAAATCTGGTGGCCTTGCAGAGAGCCCAGCTCCAAGTTCTCATCTGTCCTTACATTCAAGTCACAGTGTTCAGCCTCTGTACTCTCAGGCTGCTGGGCTGCTGTGCCCCTGGACTCTGTGACCTTTCTTAAGCCATCTGTGTCATTGTCACTGTTGGAAGAAGTGCTCCCTGACACAGGTTCTGTGAGACTTTGGGCTTGCTCTGCAAACCTACTCTCTGGTACCATCACTGTTGGCAGGGCATCCCGTTCTTCAACCATTTGTTCTGCCTTTGCATTTTCAGCAGCATGCAATGTCTGTACTTCCTCCTTCTCCTCAGACTCCTCTTTGTGTTCCTCATGATCAGTATTCTGCAAGATTTCTCTTTTCCCCACATCCTCCAAAATCTCATTTTTCATCTCCACTTCATTGGCTTTGCCTAAAAGACCATTGAGAAAGTTGAGGGGGCCACACCACAGCTCTCACCTCCCCACTTAAAACCCAAAAGACAGAATGAGAACAGGTTAATAAAAGATCAGCTTTTGCCAATTTTGTGAGGCAAAGCAGCAATTGAATTAGTAAGGATCCAGGGGGTTTGATCAGTGAAACTCACCACCACCCTCTCAAAGCAAGAAGTCTCTGGTGCGGGCTCATGTTTTTGTAAAGGAGGAGATTTATGCTCTTGGCTGTGGGAATGACAGCTTTCGTAGCGGAGAACAGCTGGTTGAAGCAGTGCAATTTAACAGCAATACTTGCAGATGGACCTCTAAAAACTGTTTTTCCTCAGCAATTTTCTCTACAACTTTAACCCTGACACCCCTCTATCCATGCAGGACTCTGATACTGTTACATTGGAATCACGAAGGATTATTCAGTAATATTTTGCTTTTAAAATCGCAGTCTCATCATCAGTGCACATGACAGACACTGAATGTAAAATCTGATTGGCAAGCAAATGGTTTGGCTGTTCAGACTTCCCAAGACAGATCAAAGCTCAGGTAATCTGTGCCCCTTATTTCAGCCACCCAAAGGGGTGGGGACTTCTGTAGTTTTTTGAAAGTTATTTTTGTTGTAACACTTTTCCTTCAAATTATATCTAAAAGCAACAGATGTTAAAACAACAGTGTTTGGTGTTAGTTTTTGGGTCTATTCTGAAAAAAAACCCAGGATTAGGAGATGTAGAAAACAAGTTACATTTAAAAATACGCCCTTACCTTGGGTTTTGGTGTTCCATATTGTTTTCACACAGAAACTGAGTGAGGAAAAAGCAGCCAAAAGCTCAAAGCAAGAGAACCTGCACTTGCAACAATTGGCTGCCTGCAGCTATTTATTATTATGTTCATTTAGAACAACAACAAAAAAAATCCAACAAACCAAAAATGTTACTTTCTTTCCTTACACTAGTACAATAGTTCTCTAATGGCCACTCACCACATAAAAGCATAAAGAGGTTTTGCCAACCTGGTTTCTCCTTCCTAACTTGTCCACATCAATTATATCCTTTGAATTTAAGTATCAATGTAACAAGTGAAAACACAGAAGTGTTAATTTTAAGTGTTCAATAGCACAGGAACAAAGAATTTATCCTCCTGTGTGCTTTGGCAGAGCCCAGAACTGTTGTTCAAGCAGACACAGTTCTCAGGGATATCAATGAACCAACATACAAACTCTCTATAGAAAACGAAAATGCCTTTTTTCCCCCTGATTATTTAACGTATGTGCTGAAAAATACTGAGCAGCAGTAGGATTATCCTGGGACAATTTTCCAATTCAGGGTTTAAATGGTGATGTGAATGACTGCTACTTATCTGTAATGTCCTATTTGTATTCCCATCCTTTGTCACCTTGCAGGGGAAGTGGAAGTCTGCCCTGCAGACACACTGGGAGTGATAATCAACATGAAGCAGGGAAATGCACAGGGAGTGATTGGACAAGGAGCATGCTGCGTGGTGTTAATTGTCCCACTAACAACTGCCCGATCCAAGCAAAGGTGGATGAATGAAGGACAGACAGGCAGGAAGGGCTGAGAGGACACACAGCACTTACCTAGCATCCCCTCCCCTCCTGTCTTTAATGCCTGAGTGGTGCCTGGAACAGTTCGGGAAGAATCCAAGTGTCCTTCGTTATCCAGAATGTCTGATGTCTCCCCATTGGTGGCTATATCAGAGTCTGGGATTATTCCATGTTTCTGTGGGAAGCAAAAGCAATGCTCTGGAGCCTGATGCTTGGAAAGGGAAGGATTGTAAAGTGCTCTTGTCTGAGATACTCTGAATAAACAATTACTTCAATCATTCCATTAAATATGGCTTGGAGTCAGGAAGGAGAAAAGGTATCGCAGTTCTCAGCTCAGCCATTCTGACAGAAAGCATGTGATCCCAGCTCTTTTTTTTAAAACATAAATCTGCTGCATAAGATGTTCCTCAGAGAAGTGTCTCCTACAAAAACAACTTCTTTATACTCCAGTTTACACTAAGAACTCACAATCAATAGTGGGCAAAAGGACTTTATATAGAAATTCCCTGAAATGGCAATGTATAGGCAACATTAAAATTGAGTTATTGCTACTGAGCTGGACTAAATTTTTCTGCCCAAACATACAGGGGGAAAAGGTCAGCAGATGAATATAAATTTCTTTTATTCCTGTTGCATACCTTCAGTTGCTCCTTCAGCACAACCACTTCGTCTCTAAGGTCATCCCGCTCACTCCTTATGGAATCAAAGAAATCTTTCTGCCTCTCTAGTGCCTGAGTTCCCAAGACAGACAGAGGGCGAGGAGGTGTGAAGAAAGGAAGGGAGACAAGTAAAGGCAGTGAAAAGCAAATGTAAACAAGAATGAGCAGATTTAAGATATTCAGGGGATGGAAGAGGCACAGATGAAAAAGGCTGAGTTTATGGATTAAAGGACTGAGTTTGCATACAGAGAGAGAAACTTCAAATCCAAGAAAGGCACAGCTCCTTCAATAACCAAGAATTCCTACCAAAAACATTCAGAGCCCAATTCTCCATTGGGGGTCCTTCAAATGAGAGTCCACTTTTTATTTTTATCTGCTAGACAAGCTAATCCACATCCATATTGCTTTAGCATGCACACTGAGGACATCATGCCATTCCCACATATTAATGGAAGGGCATGGAAGTAGGCCCATGGGATTTCAGGAGACTTTTTATTTTACGTTTTAATTAATTTGAAAGCTGCCATTAAGTCATTCTTAGTCTGGGATGCACCATATGCAAATGCATATTTTGCTACATATTTGAACTACCCCCTCCCAGTATTTATATATATAAGTATATATATATAAGTACAAATAAAACAATTCCAAAAAATTAGACAATTTTCAGGTTCAAGCTGCTACAAATTATTGGATATCACAAACATGGGCAAGCTGCCAGATTTCTTTCTCCTAGTCTATTAAGGAAGCCTTTCAGTGTTGAGCTGGAAAAGAAAACCAGAGTGGGTTTCCATGTGGCCTTGATAAGAGGTGGTGGAAAGGGATGAGAAGCAAGGGAGACTTTCATCCAACAGCCTATAAATAGCTCCATTACCTCTTTATCCCACTCCAGTTTCTGCTCAGTCCACAGATTAAATCTGAATAAGCAAAAACTCAGTGCTGATGGAATTGCATTATAAATAGCACTTCCTTTCCCCATATGGCAAATGCAAATGGTGCAGCACAGCAAATCAATTACCCTTGGTTTGAAAGCAGACCAGCTGCTAGGTTTTCCTTGGATTTTAAGGTACTGGCCAAAGACAACACTTGCTATTTGCTACTTCACTGGCAACATCATAGGACAGCCACACCAAGCAAAGGCACAAAAGGAGGGTTTTATCCATGGGATTTTACAAAAGCAGAATCAGGTGGACAATGACAGTGTCACTTTGAACACATGGCAGGAGCTGACAAGTCCTACCCCTATTTTTTTGTCTTTCCACTCTATTGTCTCCTGAAGATCGGAAATTTCCCTGACATAGCTCTGCTGTTTCTGTTGCAGCTGTTGGATTTCCTGAGGAACAGGAGCAAAACAGAAGACAGAAAGCAGGTAAGAGATTAACAAGGAAGGCCAAGATTGCAGTGATGCCAAAGAACGAAAAAAGTCGGGTGCTAAAGTAAATGAGTATCTACAATGCACAGTTTTTGACATCCCAGCTGAACCTGTGCTCCTGGAGACAATCTTATTATCCACAACATGACTTAGAACAAGTTACACAGTTCTATTACTTTCCTCTGCATCTCCACGAACAGCTGTCCAAAATGCAATACTTAGAAAGATTAGGATAATACTTAGGAAAGTACTATTTGCATTAGTCAGCTCTGAACCTGTTTGGCCTGAAATGCTAACATTTCTTCTGGTGAGAAACTTGAATAGGGAATAAAATTCTCAATGCCTCACATTCTCCACTCAACTGCTGCTACTTGGGAATGTACCAATCAAAGAAGCCATTAAAAAAAAAAAAAAAGTTACTTACTGCAAGCATTTCTTCTCTCTGCTTCAAAGCCTCTTTGATTTCCATGAACTGAAACTGCAATATGCTATGAGCGTGCTTCTCCCTCTCAAATTCCTGTGAATAATGAAATATTCACAAGATTATTATTAATCAAAAATAGTATCCCATCAAAAATAGGAAAATAAGCCCAAACACAAAGAAAATGCTTACTGCAATGTAATTCTTGAATATCCCTCTAATCACAATCCCACAAGAGTGCAATTTTCATCGAGTTTGTCCTCTTTCCAAGATGCTATTATTGCACCAAATACAGAAGTGACAGACATAATTTAGCCCATCTCACAAGCTGAGCAGCAGGCTGAAGAGCTTTTACACTCCAGTTCTTCAGACTACACACATTAATGGGTGGGAATTTAACCCACTCTTCCCATATCACCATGTACTGAAAGGTAGCTGGACTTTTAAGTAAAAAGACAAAACCACACTGTATCTTTCAGGAACTATGTTTTGAAGTGGGGTGTAGTCAAATGCCCCAAGCTATAAGAGGGCAGTTCTGAAAACATAAGCCCCAGTTTTATTATTTAACACCAAATCACAACCAGCTGCTAAATTAATGCAAAACTTAATTCAACATTTAACCATGGAGCTGCCTGAACTGTCTGAACTGCACAACTTTCCCACAGGCTGCCTGGAGACACCTTTGTGTGTAAAACTGCTCCAGAAGTCCCTATGGACAAACCCTGTGAATTTACTTTAGAGATGGAATATAAAAGGAGATGTGATGTGATAATATCAATATAGCCTTTACCAGCTAGAACATTTCTCCCCTTCTTCAGAAATGGCTTAGGGAAAATTCTCATTTGTATGATCACAAGTACACAACAAATTGGTATTTCCCTTAATACTAATTAAACCAGCAACTTGTTCAAAATTTTGAGTATTAATTTAGCTGCCCTCTCCCAAAGATCTCTACTCCCCCTGTTATATCCCATGCCAGAGCTATTTACATACTTTACTTTTCTCTTCATATTGCCTCCTGGATTCTGCCAGCTGTTCCTCTAACTCTAAGAGCGCATCCTTCAGGGTGTCCACTTGGTACATGAAATTAGTTTTCTCATTGTCCAGCTGAGCATTTGACACCATAGCCTTCTTGTATTTCTCCTCAACTTCAGCTAGAGAGTCCTGCAGAGAAAAAGCAACCTTGGTCAGAGTCAGAAATAAAGGAGGACACTTTGCCAACCAAGACCTTCAGAAAGAAAATAAAGCACCAAACCACAAGCTCACTAAGTTTGCCTATGAAATGTGGCATTAATCCTGTGCTGCAGGCTTCCCAGCTGTCTCAAGTGAGGAAAACCTCCTGTGTCCCCACCACGCTTGTGCTTCCAAGCAAGCAGCCTTACCTCAGCACTGATAAAATGCTTCCTGCCCTCTGCTGCTTCAGCTTATGGCTTCCCAGTTTTCTTCCTTCTCCCTCCTCCCCCTGCCCCTGCACATTGGCAGCTCAAAGCAGCTGCTGAAGATGATGAGTTGGGATTTTTTTTTTAAAGGTAAACTGGCCTTGATTTAAGATCACTTTGGATGATCTGAGGCCTGAAGTTAAGGCAGTCTGACAGCCACTTCACACTAATTTCAGAGATCCTTGCAGTGTGAGAACCCTTAAATACTGATTCAGGAATTAGAATTCACAGTGAAAGAGAAAGCTGCAGCTGTGACCTGATGTGTGATTTCCCATTAGGTTTACCATATCATATCCCTTCTTCACAAATTTACTCTCTAAGACACAGTTCCCAGTATCTTGAAAACCCCTTCTGTCAGCTTGACCTGATTGTAAGATACTGAGATATTTATAACAACAAATGATGGTAAAATAAAGATTAGCATAATTTTTCACTTATGCAGACAAACTTTGCATTACTTGATTTTAATAAAGAAATAAAAGAGTTATATAAACAAAGCAGTTTAAATGTGCAAACAAGGAGGACACACACATCAACATTTTAGTTTACAGATCAAACAATTTCTCTTGGAACCTGTGTAATTTTAATTATTTCAACTGAAGTATGGGTGAGTTTCATATACTTCCTTTTTCAGCTGTTAATAGAGCTAAGGAGGATAGTGGCAAAGTCTAAATCAGTTTAATTGACATTTCTATTAACAAATGAGATAATTTGTCTTTTAGGACACAAATTTGTCCAGTTCCAAATGCCTAACTATGTTTTGGGGCACTTTCCAGCTCCAGATCAGAAATACCAAGCACAGGAAAGCCACCAGGATTTGGAAGCTCAGAAAGGAGCTGGAAAGGAAGTATATGCAAGGAAGAAGTTAAGGAAGTTATGCTTCACTCCTTCAGCATGCCACGTTTTGGTTTCTGAGCATCAAATAGTGCAGCTTAGGTCCAAATCACCCCAAAAAGCAATCCAAGGGGCAGGGATTGAAAAAAAAAAATTTATGCAGTGTGATTATTTTGCTCTATCTGCTACTCAGTGACCAGGAAAAACTCCAAAATTTTACCAAAAAAGGGCCTAACTAATCTGTTTCCATTGAAAACTTACTTAAGATGGCAACACTTTCATCTGTCAGTGCTGAGCTGATGACAATCAGCAATTAATGCTGGCAAATGTTGAATTTATCTATTTGCCTTTTCCAAAAAGCCACAGCTCATGTCACTGCTCACTTAAGAGTGGGTGGTACATGGATGTACAAGTTTGTTGTTGCACCAAAATGTATTTTATGGCTTCATGGAAGCTCTAAGAGCTTCAGCATTCCTCCTTCATGTAACAGGCTTTGATACATGGAGTTTTGTTGCAAGAATTGTTTAAGGGTGTCTTCTGTCACCTAAAGATGAAACCAAAATGACACCTCACATGGCCCTATAAAAATAAAAACATATAAGGTTCTAAACTCATATTTGTTTTTAGGAAACTGTAGGAAATGAGTTCTAGTTTATCTCTCAGTACTGGAAGGTTTCCTGGATTAGGAAACGATATTAAAAAAGTATTAATTTTAATTAAATAGAAAATAATTTTAATTTGCTAGCAAAACCTCCTCAAACCAGCAAAGACAACGTGCAGTAGCAACCAGCAGCCTTTCAGTGAACATTTGGGAGCATTTCTCACCACAACCCACCCAGTCAGAACAGCTCATGGGACACTGCACAGTTCCCAGCCTGTGCAGGAGAACAGCATGCAAGGGCAGCTCTGGGGCTCACACTGGGGCCAGGGTTAATGCTCACACACCAGTACCTTCAGTTCTTTCAGGCCCTGCATGTATTTGCCTTCTACATCCTGAATCTGGTCCTTTAACTCATAGATGTCCTGAGGGAGACGGCGACAAAGGTCAGTGATGCCATGGACACTGATGGGCAGAATGCAGCTGGGAGGACAAGCAATGCTCAAAATGCTCTTTCCAACACAGGTTAAGGGCTCTGACCCTAAGCTGAGGCCTTGCCAGACAGCCCAATTTCTTAGTCAGGAGTTTGTGCTAATTCTGCTTTTCTTGGCTGGAGCAAACAGAATCTTCATTGTTAAGGACGAGGCACAGACTCAGCTTCAAAGGCTCCAACAATCCCAGCCCTCCTCTGCTCCCTTCACCGATGATCCACTTCTGCCCCAGGCTCTCTTCTCTGCTCTCCAGGAGTGCAGTGGGTTATCCCCACCCTCCTGGCATTCTCTGTTTCAGCATGGGAGGTGCCTTTTACAACCAGTCCCATCTGAGAGACATCTCCAGCAAAGCCTCTCCTCCACAGCAGCACCCGAATCACTGCTACAACTGCCAGCTCCTTCCTGGGAAAGGAGACTGAAGGCTATTCCATAATTTATTCTGGGTTTAAGTATTCCTCACCTTGATTTCCCTGATGGATGCCTCTGTGTCAGCTGAGATGGATGTGTCCCCACTGCCTCTCCGTGAAGAGGTCCCGCCCAGAGAAGCCAAGGTAGCTGCTGATAAACTTGAGACAGTTCGTGCTCCCTAGGATCACACACAGATAAAGTACTGAGAACTTTCTTTTCCAGATAAATTATGGGTTTGTAGCTTTCCTCTTTTCTTTTTTTTTTTTAATACATATATTACACCAAACCTTGCACTTCTAAATTATGCACTTTTGATTAAAATCAAACTAAGAAGCAAAAAACCAAAATCAAGATTTAACAAGGGAAACAAATGAGAAAAAGGCATATCAGAAGTATTTAAATAATACTGCAATAGGAGTTTGCATAATTTAGCTTCTAACTACTAATTCTTAATTGGAGAAAGTCTTTAGGGGCTAGTATCAGCCTGCCATTTTCAAAACTTGTAATAATTCATTCTGTGGAAGCTTTGGAAGCTCCTCTCCTTTATGGATAAGTATTTATTCTGCAGCAGTGGCCACATGAACTGTTCAACTGTACTCAGGGTTAATTTAGTAGCCTCCTCTTTTACTATGATGATTTATTTATTTTTACATAAATAACTTTGGTCTTATAACTAAGATCTAATAAACACACACAGTTTGTGTGGCTTAGCCTAAAGCAGTTTCAGCCAACTGCTGTTGAAGGTCAGTTACTTAACATTAAGTAAGCAGGGGCTGAAAAGTTCATCTTCAAAATGATGTAGCAGAAGGCCCCAGGAATTCAAATTTTTGTCTCACAATGGATTTTATAGGAGATTTCTGTACACTCATGGCAAGTTCTACCCACCAAAAAGAATGACCTTTGAAGCACTGTTGTCAGAATAATTGATAAGATCCTTCTTACCTTCTCAAAGTCTTTTTCTGGCCTTTCCTCAATCTGTAAAAGAGAAATTGAGAAGGAATCCTTAATAGAATCAATAAAGGGCAAGAGAAAGCAGTAATACACCAGAAATGCCACCACATCCTCCCTGTCCCCAAAAGCAAGGTACCAAGCTAGACGTGAAATCTAAAGCTTGAAACCTGTGGTTAATATTCCCCTCTCAAGACAAACATGGACTGCAACTTCAAGCAAAGATCCTAGACTACAAAACTGACCCTCAAGTCAAATACCAGTCCAAAGTCTAAATAAATGGCTCTTTTAGGGTTTCAGTACTTCACTGCAATTTACTAATTTACAAGAGAGACCCTGTACTAAAACTAGTCTAGAAGAAGTCAAAAAGTGAGAAAACAGCATTTAGGAGGACAGAAAATTACCATGGATGCAGACAGCTGAAAGGTTTAAAAGTTACAGAACATCTCCATCTAAAACGGAATTAAGTGTAAAAAGGACTGAATGAAATTAAAAACTCAGGAAAACTCAACAAAACCTGCATTCTTCTTGGAACACTCAGCACAGTCAAGATAGTTTCCCAAAAGACTCCTAGAAAATTAATGTCTTCCATAGACCAAGAAGAGCCTAATTGCCAGAGGGAATAGTGGTTTTGAAACTACTGGGAAAACAATCAGGATAGACCTGATTCAGGGGAAGGCATAATTGAGGTTAAGCTGATAATTTCCGTGGAAAACACACTCAAAACCTACATCTCTTTCTAATCAGTTCATATTTGGCACAGTTGTTTGGAGTTTTTTTTTTTCTTTTATTATATAGAACAATATGGGGATAATCTCACTCATTATTCTTCACATTACATATGTTACCCTATTTAAAAAGAATCTCAGAACTGTGAGGTCTCTTACAAATCAGCTTTTTGCACTGACATCTCACACTACAATTCCCTATGAAGTAACATTAAGAAAACTTAAGCATTAAAAAACTTCTGAGGCTTCGAAGTAAAATAAGCCAGACTTAAAGCACTAGATCTAAACTTGCAAAGACACTGAATACATAAAATGTTTAGGGAAAAACTCCTCAAATCTCTGAATTTGGAGGCAATAAGAGAGAGTCATTAAAGAAGGCAGACAATTTAGCTCAGACCCAATGAACAAGATGCACTGAACTGTGCAAACAGCTTTTTATTTTCGTGTCAGACAGCTCCAAGTGCTGGATTTGGCAGCCTTCTAGCCTGGCCAAACACTGTGTTGTTGTTCATCAAGACAGCTGTGGCAGTGTCAATAATGGCACGTGAAAAAGATTCATGTGTCCACACACATCTACCTGTGGAAATCTGTGTATAACCTTTGCAAAATCTGTCTTACAGGGCACAGCTCAAGATATTTGTTTTCCTTCAACCATTTGCACAATGGCCTCTGTTTTCTAGAACAAAGTGCAATCTCAGTTTTTAGCAAAATAAAGAAGGGAGCAAATACTGATATTGTTTTAATGATGCCTCACAGGAGTCAAATAAAAGCTTCCCTTTACAAAGGGGAATGTTGAAGACAATATGGTGAGAGACGTGACTACAGTGAGTGTGTCCATTCAGAGCACTCATAACCACACCTGTGAAGCCTGATACACCTTTATTGCAAAACTATCTTAAATAATAACTCCGATGAGGCATAATCTCTAATAATGAAAGCTATTAAAAAACATCTAAAATTGAGCTGGTTAAGAAAATAAACCAGATTTCGTCTTCCCTAGTGATGCCCTTGCACACATCCACTTGATGCCATGAATGCCATACTCAGAGCAATTTCTCCTCAAAACTAGTAACTAAACAAAAATTTATTTACATTTTAGCACTTAAAAACTCGATCAATTTTGAGAAAAACCAGTTCCTCATACCAAAATAACATCCTTACATTACATAGATGCCTCCTGCTACATGACACTTTTCTAAGCAAAAAGCCAATCTGAAACAAGCAGCATTTAATTTTATCGTTACACAGCAGTGATACACCAAAATCTGTCTTGTAGAAAGAGAAAAACCTATTTTAGATTAATATTTTATACAGCTTTCTTCGTGCTCATGTTTAGATTAACGTATTCACAGTATCCTTTAAAAAGACAAATTCTTCCTAAAGGAATCAGCCACCAGAGGGACCTCCAGGTTTCCACACTTCCCCAGTCCCGCCCCCAGCCCTCTGGCAGCTGATTCAGCAATAAATGAAACAGAGAAAGGTCAGGAGAGAAATGTTTATCTTTATGCGAAGTTGTACAGAATTCTTGCCCAAACACTTAGCATTCAATCCAGAACACTGCTCAGCACAGCCCTTCACAAAAATATCCTGGCTTCAGGACTTTTCCACGCACAAACAGAAAGGACTGACAGAACACTTGCCAGAAAAAAAACCAGATTTAAAGAGGGATTCACCTAATGGTAGCTTTAATTTACACTACACTACCATTTTTCATTTGCACAAGGGTATGGGTCTGTCTCTAATCACAGATTATCTTCCTCTTCACCAACAACTGGAGCAATTTGTACTTTAGTGGATAAAAAAGCAGGAAAAGGAAGTAATTTTCCAAGGAACTCCAGCATGCACATCTTTGTTTTGGCTGCTCTCTGCAAAATAAGTGCAGTGGGATCAGAGTTCAGCCTCTTCCGACAGCAATTTCAGAATAAATCCAGAGCCACATTACAAAAATGTCAGCAATTATCAGAGCTCACCACAGCTGGAAACATAATGCCAGCAAAATCACCCCATAAGCCTTTATATGGACAAAGTGCTTGTTTTGCCGAGATTAAAAGGGTTAACCCTTTTACGGTGGAGCTCTTTGCCACCAGTGGAGTGGAGTGTCCAGGTCAAAGTGAGTCCCTGCAGCACTACCACAAAGCATCCAGCCAAACAAACACCTCCTGCAAGCACAGGGATCTTAAAAAATCAATGGAAGACCAGGACGGAGGCACAGTTTCCAGCTTCCAGGCTCCTGAACAAGGCGAGAGAAGGGAAGCCTGGAACTCTTCTGCCACATCCTGTGCTTGGGTACCAGAACTTCAGTGTTCAGTACGTGGCTGTCACTGCTCAGCTCCAGATCTTGCACTTAGCTCGACTTCCTCACGAAAGCAAAGGGGTTTTTTTTGGTGACAAATCAAATTAAGAGAATTTCCTGCCCTTAAAGTAGCACAGCGCAGCTTGAAATGGAAATATAGGCCACAGGAGAGAAAAACTGTTAGGCTAGAGCTTAACACAGGACAGTATCTACCAAATCCGGAATTAAAAAGAAGAAAAGAGGTACTGCAGTCAGTACAATCCCTTCCACAACCTCCATCTTACCAGTTTGATCAGCTGAGCTGGGGCAGGCAGTAACAGAGCTGCTTCTCCAAGGAGAGCCAGCTTAACTCTAGCAATTAGCAACAAGCCTTCCAAAGTCAGCAGGGGAAAACCACTGCTGAAATTTGTCGGGTCTGGAGAGGGTTTGTCAGAAGAATCCTCTCTCAGGAATGAGTGCTATGCCAAACGTCACTGCCTAAACAAACTTATCAGTCCCAGAAATGCAAGTTAGCACTGCAGCAAATCCTCACTCCAGAGGGGCCCAAAGCACATCCAGATTGTCAGAGTAAGGGCTAGGATACAACCTACCCTAAACCTGCAGATAGAGAGAAGCTAAAGCTTCCTAAGTGCCTCCACCAAAATTAAGTCTGTGTTTTCATTTTATTTCTGGTGATAACACAATAAGCTTCTGCCAGTGATCAAAGGTGTTCACAACTGGGCATTGACCAGGATGCATGGACACACTGGGGATCAAGAGGCTGCAGAGCAGCAGGGATGTGAGATCCTGGTGAATGGCCAGCTGGATCTCAGTCAGCAGTGCCCTGGAGCCAGGAGGGACATCCCTGTCCTGAGGGATCAGGCCCAGCACAGCCAGCCAGGCCAGGGAGGAGATTGTCCCGCTCTGCTCTGGCCTGCGGCAGCCTCACTTCCAGTGCTGGGGGCAGTTTTAGGTGCCATAATATAAAAACGATATAAAACAGTTAGAGAGTGTGCAAAGGAGGGACATGAAGATGGGGAAGGGTCTGGAGGGACCACACGAGGAGCAGCTGAGGGCACTTCACTTGTTCAGCTGGAGCAGAGGAGAGACTGAGGCCAGAGCTCACGTAGCCTTCATCTTCCTCCACTGAGGCAGCTCCCATCTCTGACTGCCCACGTTCCCCAGAGAATGGGCACAGCCCCGAGGCTGCCAGAGCTCCAGGAGTGTTTGGACAGCGCTGCCAGGGATGCCCAGAGCAGGATTGTTGGGGTGTCTGTGCAGGGCCAAGGGCTGGATTCGATAATCTCCTCCAGCTCAGAATGTTCTACAGCTCTGTGTGTGCTTGGGCTGAACTCTGTTTGTGTTGCTGCCTGAGCCTCCACAAGAAGGGAGAGAGCCAGGATGAACCATCCTCATCTAGCATAGCAAAACCTGCCCTCTCCTCTCATTTTGCCTGCCTTGCCTTAGAGACCCTCCAGAAAAACACTACTGCATCCTGAGTCTGTTTCAGATTTAGAAATAATTGCTTTTCACTGGTAGCTTCTTAATTTAGAGAAGAAAAATAACAAAATTCCTGCAATTCATACTAAAAAACCAGCTCTGCCAAAACATGCTGAGAGCTCAGGCCCATCTGTACAGAAATATCTGATGTTTGCTCTCAGTAGTCTTCAGATCTGTATTTTATGTGAGGTTGATTTAACATTAAACAACATATTTGCATATCTGCAGTAACTGCAGTGGGGATAACATGAAAAATGTTAAAGAAAAACAAACAGCAAACTTCATTCAGATATAGGGGATTCTTAAAATAACTACAAAGACAAATATTCACATATTGTATTTAAGTATCTTTCTGCCTTTGACTGTACTACCAACATGGTAACACAAATGAGAACATGAGCTAGCAAAGCTGTGCACAGCAGGAAAACCACTGCAGGAAAACTACTGCTGC
The DNA here is from genome assembly GCA_013400435.1 of Pycnonotus jocosus. NCBI lineage: Eukaryota > Metazoa > Chordata > Aves > Passeriformes > Pycnonotidae > Pycnonotus > Pycnonotus jocosus. Next base: position 147,900 of record VWYP01033823.1, read on the forward strand.
TTTTTGCTCACTGTTCAGTGAACAGTGATAGAAGGGGGAAACAAAACTCTCAGGAAAAAAAAAAAAA
>VWYP01033823.1:147984-193818 GCA_013400435.1 Pycnonotus jocosus
AAAAAAAAAAAAAAAGGTCAGAGCTGCAGTGACAAGCTGTTGTATGCTTTAATTTAGAAAGTACCATGGAATCATTCTCCACTCTCAAGTACCCGACTGAAAATGCTACCAGAACACTTTGAAGCCTGCCAGTAAAAGTGATCCCTCACTCTGAGCTACAGGAAAAACAATGTCTGTTTAATACAGGAAAAAGTATTATAAGCACAAGGTGCTGCTGGATTGACCCTGTGCAGCAATAAGAACTTTTAGGATCAGCTGGACTCACTATGACATCAAATCTCTGCTCTTCTTCAAGGTGATAGAGAAAAGGGAAGCTCTTCACACAAGGTAATAAACCACTAATTAAAACAAACAAATAAAAAAGGTGATTTAAGGAGTGCCTGCTGTCTCCCTGCAGAGCAGATTCAGCTTGGTGCTGACACAGCAAACCACCTCCAGCCACTTGCAACTAAGAGGCCAAAGTATAAGCAGGGAATTAAAAATCAGAAACCTCCCTTGCACCTCCCAGCATCCTGTGATTTCAGTAAGCAACTTGCAGGAATGACTCAGTTGGCATACAGAAAACACCTAACAGAAACCAACTGCAGTGTGTGGGTACTCAGTTCTTATCACTCTTACAGAATTGTAATGGAATACCTGTATATTCTGATTAATTTTTCCTTTGTGGGTAATTGAAATTCAGTTTGCAAAGCCATTTAAGATGTATTACTAATATAAGTTATATTCTGCAAGAACTCATAGCTCAGGGACCCAGGTTCAGCAGCTAATTAAAACACTGATTTATTTATAGCTCACTGGCTGCCATACATTACCTGATGAAAATCCCTCTGTTTTTTAATAATTTTAAAAAGTGAATGTACTCTTGGAACACCAAAACTTCAGAGCATGCAGTTTTCAAATGGCAGACTACAAAACTCACTCTTTGTGGCAAATTAATGTTATATTTCAGTTTACTGTAAGCTGCACATTTCCTCTATGAGACATCCTACTGCACTCAGCAGCTGTCTCCATGCTTGGCAATAAATCAGAAAGATACCTAGAGCTGTAAACAGCTGCAGAGAGGAACAGCCACAAAGAGAAAGCACAACGTGCCATTAAAAAAATTAAAGCCAGAAACCTCCTAAAAGCAGGAGATGGACAAGTCTTATCACTTGAGCATTGTTCAGCCACAGCTTGTGCTGGGTGCTCCTTATCCTTCTAGCACTTCACCATGCTAAAGACTGCAGTGCCTGGCACTCTACAGCCACACAATGTTCAAATCCAACCTCTGGAGAGCCCTGCAGCTTTGCACCAAAATACTGCTCACTGGAGAGAAATTGAGCTGCTTGAATGTTGCAGTAAGATTTAGGGTTTTCTGCTCCCCAGAGGAGACACAGCACTTCCATCAACAGCAACCCAGTCTTTTTCACAATAACCTTGCTGTGCTTTATTCTCCATTTAAAGCAAATATAGCATTGTCATCAGAGTCCAAAGTGTACTTTCTGTTGTAAGAACATGCATGTGCACAGAAATCACTGCAGTTTTGCAATTTCTCCTCTGGTTTCTTTGTCTTAAGCACTGCCCAGAAGGTCAGTCAATACCCTGAGGAACTGCCTCACAAGGGACAGTGACCTCTTTGTACGAAAAAGACCTTGAAGAAGAGAGCAATGAAACAGTTGAGGGGCAAAGAGAAATAGAGGAGCTCACCACTGGACTGGCCCGAGCAGAGCTGGCTCTGGAGGATGCCCGAGATCCCGAACCAAGGTAGCAGCTGTACTCAGAAGGCTGCAGCAGGAAAATCAGGAACAGCAGGCAGAGAAAAGAGAAACGCATTAGAATTGGGAAAGGAAGCAGGAGAGGATGTAGAGCATCAGATCTGAAATTAGTTAAAGAGATGGTTACATGCAGCTGGACAAAGGAACAGCAGTGAAAGTCAGAGAATTGTTAATTTGAAAATTACGGCAAGCAGTAATTCCACTGGGTGTTCAAGTAGAGTTTTGATTCAATTCTTAGAATACTGATCATTTATTTATATCTCTTCAGGTACCAGTGACAAGTAAACAGTTCAGTTTCTCTACAAAAGGCTCCATCTTACTACTTTTCAAGAGCTCTGAGGCTCTCTGGTGAATCACTTTCCCATGTTCCCAACATTGTACACATATAAAATGAATTCATGCTCTGCAGGCCAAAGGAAGAAACATCCATCTATGTGGGGATTAAAGTAAAAACTGAGCCCAGCTCAGAGACTGAGTTTCTCTCCTGGTTTTGCAGGACTCATAGTCCTCATCTCCTGCCAGAGAAAGTATTTTCCCTTTTTTTAAAAGGAAACATCTAAGCAGAGATGCAGGACAGGGCTGGCTGGTTGTTGACAAGGACAAAGAACATGTCTATGCTGTTTTGTTTCCAGAGGTTTTAATGCAGTGGAAATGGAGCTGGGAAATGAAAGTTTAAAGCATCAGGGAAACAGAACTAGAACTTACTCTGGAAATAATGAGTTTATTTCAGAGATGATTAGGACTGTTTCTCAGACACAAATGCACAGAAATCGGAAGAATTATCATACTTTGGAGATGCCGTGGGGTTTTTTCAAGGGTTGGGTTTGTTTTTTTTTTTAATTTAGTCACCTGGCCACTACAGGAATTCCTGGACTCTTTAGCTTTACAGAAACAGCCAGGCCTTCACCAAGCCCATGCAGGGCTGCTCCATCATCATTAGTCACAGTATCAAAGCAGCAGAGCATCATCTGCAAATTAAGCTTGCAGCGCTAATAAATGGTGAGAGGGTAAGCTGGAAATAACCCCAGCTAGAGCACAAGCACAGGGTCAGCCCACTGACCACAAAACATCTCGAGCAAGATGCACAGCCCTCAGCAAGCCCACAGGCAGGGCAATGTCCTCAGATGCACTCCGAGGGAGGCCCTAGCACAGGGCGTCCGTAGGAGCTGTGCCTGCCCCATCCCTGGAATGTTCAAGGTTGGATGGGGCTTGGAGCAAGCTGGGATAGTGNATAGGAGCTGTGCCTGCCCCAACCCTGGAATGTTCAAGGTTGCATGGGGCTTGGAGCAAGCTGGGATAGTGGAAGAGGACCCTGCCCAGGGCAGGGGGTGACCTTTAATGTCCCTTCCAACCCCAGCCATTCTGGGACTCTATGTCTTACACTGGCTTTGTGCATCTGATCTTCATTTCAGAGGTGAAATTATGTGGTTGGTTGGGTTTTGCTGTCACAATTTTTTCAACTATTGCCAATCACACCATAATTCCTAAATTAAAGACAAAAAAGCACTGAAGTAAAAATACTGATTTTGTTTGTCACCACAGTGTTTTATGTTTAACAAAAGAAGGGATTAGAATAACTTGGAAATGTGTGACAGGGAAGAAGTTTTAACTACTGAGGAGTCCTTTAATAATGTTTACAGGCCCTATTTATTCCACAATTGCTCCCTGTGCATTGCAGGGGTGACTATGGAAGTAAATGCCTGTGACTAAGCAAGGCCACTTTCAGCCTCACCCCCTGCATTCACCTGCTCATTTAAAAACATTTTTTGGGCACATTCACCCAAGGTGGCACTCCCTCTCCACATTAAAGTGCTGCAAGGTTCAGAGGCAGAACAACCACAGTTACTGCGAGAAGGTCGCTGCCTTGGAGGCAAACCCCTCCTGTTTCATTACTACAGGCAGCAGGCACTGGAAAGGCTGGGTTACACACAAACACCTGTGGCTCAGGGTGGGATGGCGATGGAGGGAGGGGAAAGCACCAGGGTTTTAGTCAGTGTTCCCTGATCATGCCTTTGACAGCCTGCAAAAAACTCGAAACAGGTTGTGGGCTGATAGATTTGCTGTGATTTCTCACAGCTGTGAATCAGTGGGATGGCAAGAGGATGGCACAGCCCTTGGAGGACTAGCAAGTGCTTAGTAAGCATTCTTGAAAATGTTTCTTCCTGCAAGCTAATAAAAATATTATGTTTAAAGTTCACATAACATCAGTGCTCTCTCTTGAGGCCGTTAACTCTTACGACCTTGGATGGTGGTTATTTGTTTGATGGGGGTTTTTTGGTTGGTTGGGTTTTGCTGTCATCAGTGAAGGGCATGAGAGGCAGAATAAGCAGTGGGCCCACGGAGGAGGCCTTGAAAATCTAAAGAGGTTGGAATTTTTTTTTTTCCCCCCCAGGTGGACAAAACAGCACCAGATTAACTGCCTGGCCCAAACACCCACAGAGGAGAAGAGGTGAAGGCATTTTCTGGCTTTTAATCTGTAAACCAACTCCTAGAGTTTCTCTTTTCTGAAAGGAAACCATTTACATGGTCTTTCCTTATATTGTTGCCCCCCATCCATGACAGAGCCCTCCACTCTCAGAACACACATTTTGGAAGGACTGTCACATATATATTAACGTAAAATATATTTGAATACAAAACCAAGCAAGCTGTATATTCACAAAAATCATTTACTTCACACTGCTTATGTGGAACTGACTTTTAAATTCTTGGCTGGTTATTTTTTAAATTTGTATTTTTCTCAGTTTTGAGAAAAGAAGAATTAAGTCTCAGGGAGGGAAAATACTTCAAAGGCCTTTCCAAGGTGTTTTATCTGCGAACCGAGTGCGAGGCAGAACTGGATTTCCCGTCCCATTGATCACTACTTGTTACTTCATGGAAGCTCGTGGGAATGGTGCTCCCACGCCTGCTGCCTACAGCAGCAGGCCCTGGATGTCACACAGCCCACGTGAAACGTTCCTCAGCCCGGCAAAGGACAGACAGAGCAGGGAAATGCAGAAAACCTCTTACAGCACGGGAACTGGGGGCACTATAGCGCCGGCTCCCGCTGTAAACGCTGTCCTCGTACACAGACGCCTACAATTAAAACACAGAGTCAGCACAGGAGTGGCAGCTCAGGCTGCACAATCACAAATCCACCCAAGACACGTGGCAGCGAGCAGGACGGGCAAGGCCAGGGACATCTCCTGTGAGCAACCACAAGAGCATGCAAGGGAAGAGGCAATGTGGAGTGAGGAGACGTGCAAGATCTGACAAAGCCCCGCGGCCGTCACACCCCATCCCATGCATTTCTAACCCTCCTCCCAGGGCTTCAGTTCAGCTAAAATTCAACACTTTGACTGCCTATCCACAAAATGGCTACATCAATTCTTAAACTGATCCCATCTGTTTCACCTTCATTGCTGGTGCTGGCAGTGAGGGGAAAAACTTCCACCTGATAAGCTTCACTTTCCAGCCAGTTTAGTAAATTAATAAAGTAGGAGGAAAATGCATATTTTAAGACTGACTCCAGTTTAGCACAGAGATCTATGGCTCAGGAAGCACAAGGGGAGTAGGAAACTCTAAGCTTTGAGAAAAAATTCTGAGAAGTGCATTTTGAACAAGAAGGCAGGAATTTGTCTAACAACTTTTGTGAACAGATTTTTGTTGTTAAGCAACCAGCAAGAATTGATGTTGCCTCTCTGTCCTGCTCCTGGAAATACACCAAAGAAGACAGCTCTCTCCACACAGCATGACACCTGTGGCAGCATCACAACCTCACAAGCACAGTCCCAACAGGAATTAAAGGAAAGATCAGCAAATCCAGGTCTGCACAAACAGCATCACACAAGTGGCATTCAGATGGATGGGACGCCAGGGTGTGAGACAAATGCACCCAACAGGAATTACAGACAGGGGGCAAGAGACAACATGAGCATGGCTGGGGGTGAGTGGCTGTGGTGTTGGTGTTCAGAGCATCAGCACAACAAACCCTGTAACTCCTGGCTGGCAGGGCATCGCTGTACAGCAGGGAGGGCTGAGGGAGACAAGCACAACGCTTTTTGGTTCGGCAGAGTAAACAAAACAAAGAAGCTGCCTAAAGCTGAATTAACCGTCTTGGTGAGAGATTAGGATCACTACAGGACAACAGAAGGAAACCCAGTACAGAGAATAGTAGTCATCTGCACCATGAAAGCATAAGATCTCAGCTCCCAAAGACTAAGAATACCAAGCAGGCACGTGCATTTCCTACAGGAAGGGAGGACACAACAGTATGCAAAAGCAAAACAGCATAATTTAATTTTAGGTTGTTAAGCTGTTATTGTCTCCCACACATTTGTGTGCAGGAGCCAGAAAGGGGGTTTCTCCTCACTTCAACCAAAGCCACAAAAAGAGCTACACAGAATGCTTCCACGTACACACTCCAAGTGTTTCACACAACTGTAAGATCATCTCCTGTGTGTTTTATTATTCACAAATGCAGAGAAAACCCAACTAATTCAGGAAAAAAATTACAAGCACTTCAGTCAGAGCAACCTGAAACAAGTGTTAGTAACCATCCTCTCCACGATGCAGCAGTTAAACACACCCAGAGCACTCACTCGCTGTGTCTGGCAGAACTGGGTACAAGAGAGGCTCCAGCAGCGATCCCCAGCCCAGGGATTGAGGCCAGGCCCTGCTGCCAATGCCCCATCCACATCCTTGTGCTGTGTCCGCAGGCAGGACCTGGAGCACTGCTGGGGCTCTGCTGGCACAGCTCTGCCACACACAGGGGACAATCCAACCTCCTGGGGGGGTTTTACAAGTTCACTGATGTTCTTCCAGCATTCTGGGAATTGCTTCCCTGTAATTTCATGTCGTGCAGACTGGATTGTCTCAAGTTCACCAGACTGACATGCGATGCAGTTCTCACATAGAGAACTTCAGGTAATTAAGATTTTCCTTATCTTTCCAGACCAATTGAGGCCAATGGCAGACAAGGAAAGGGAGGAGCAGCAAAGGAAAATATGGACTGTGCTCATTTGAAAACAGTTCTCCGTTACTCATGCCAATTTTAAAAGGCCTGATTTGTCTGGGCCTTTTTTAAGTTTCACTAAAAAGAGCTATAGAGACTCTTGACAATTGGTCCAAATTGATTCCTAAGTAAAAGAGGTTGCATTATCCAAACAAAGTCCAAGTCAGCCAGAGGGCAACAGACCCAATTTCCATTTTGGGAAGAAAGTTGAGATGTGGAAGCATAGCTGTTGCTGGGGAGACCCAGGTCAGGGTAGTACGAAGCCTGCATTGACAAACAAAGAAAAAAACCACCAAAACAACCCTCCTTGAGAACTCAGCTTCATTCTTTATTTCTTTAAATGGGAAGCAAAAAGTAAATTATGTGATTACAAACTGCAAAGCAGGTCACAGAGGCAAAAAGAAAAGAGAACAGTTAAAGCTGTGAGGATGTGTGAAAACTGTGTGACCTTTCAAGCACTGGAAAAGTGCATTGGTCAGAGAGCTGGTCAGCGCTTCCTCCTGAGATCCTGAGGAGTTTATGTCCTGTTAAGCTACATCTCCAGGAGAAGGTGAGATCCTGGGAGAGCAAAGCCAGGGACCAAAACCGCTGGCTGTGCCCAGCAGGAAATGCAGGCAGCCCACTGTCAGATATGCCAAAACGGAGTGGGGAGAAAACTTCAAACACCTTCTTTAAATTAAACACCTTCTTTCCCTGCTTTCTGCCACGCATCCAGTCATCCCTGCACTTTTGGTCCACTTAGGAGATCTTAATAAGGAATGGCTGTTCTGAAAGATCTCACACCTTCACCTCCTTTGCTGCTCTCCAGAGCTCTCCTTTTACACCTATGCCCTGACACCCTTCTTCTCCAAACATTTCTCATGGGGGTCCAGACAGCCAAGGTTCTCTGCTTTCAGCAATCAGCTTCTCACAAACCCTAACTCACCCTTGCTTCACCACTGTGGTCCATGGAGGTGTTAATTTCCTCACCTAGGAGGGAGATCTGTGGCAAATTAAAGAAATCTGTTTGCTTTCTTCTGTCACTGCAAGCAAACAGATGTTTAGATATGACACAATAGTCACAGGTACAGGCTGAGGGCAAATCATTTTCCAACCTCCGAGAAAACCTAACCCAGGAAACAATCAACCACAAACCAAAACTCCCCAAACAATGCCTCTAAAGTAAGACTTTTATCGAAAGGACACCTGAACTGAACTTTGAGAAATTATTTTCATTCCTGCTTGGAGTCTGCAATCTGCACGTGGACTATTTAAGGGATCAACCTGTGACACTGCAAGTGCAGTGTCCACATGGAGACAAAACAATTTTGTGACTTAAAACTGGACACTTATTTTGGAAATAGCCAATGCCAGCAAGTTCATTCATGATTTCCCTGCCATCCTGAAGAATTTGCCTCTTTTTCATCCTTCCTTGTCACTTTGACAATCTTTATGATTCAGCTTGGGCTTTTTGGAGAGAATATTCCTAAAAAGTGAATGGCAGCCAGCCTGGCATCAATTTGGTTTGAAGTTTCAGCTATTCTGGGTTATCCCCAAACTTTCCTCCCCCTCCTAATTAATGATTAATCCAAACACCAATGGAACTACAAGGAACTAACGATGCTGCTGTAATTAAGCCTTACTTACACTAAACCCCCATGCTGCAAACACTAATTCCAGGATGATTTTAAATTATTTAAATGGAAACCAAACAACCTCTTCTCCTTGGATGATTTTCTTGCAGATATTTTGCTCTCCCTGTAGTCCTCAGAGCACTGGAGTATGTCAGTAAAGAGTAAGAACATCATTTTCCCCCCGTGCTACAGAATAAAGCTCCTTGAACTCATCAAATGGGCCAGCAAGAGTGCCAGCAACAGGACAGGCTGTTTTCTTAGCAGTTCAAGCAACAGTATTTCATTGTCTCTTATCCACATAATGCCAGCTAAATTATATGGCAGCAACAATTTTAAATGGATGTGAAATATCAGGCCACGTTTCACTGTTTATCCAGGCCCCTGCTTAATTTCATGCCTACAAAGTAACCCCCTGAACTCTCTCTTATGTTCAGCGTGTTATTGCCCGAACAATTGCCTAAATGGAGGCTTAAAATGAGTTCAATTTTGGCCTAAACACTGAGCTTTAGGGTGCATACCACTAAATTTCTTTAGAAGCCTTGATAGCAGCACAAAGATCAACAGGCTCTGAGCTTTTGTCTGGCTTTGTTAAAATAAAGGGAGAAAAAAAACCCCCAAACAGTTCTCTCTCTGCCCCTAGGCTGTGCTTTAAAGTGGACAACCCCTTTAAATCATGTGCACAATCTCCAATATTTAACAAAGCAGGGCCAGGAGTTGCCATCAATGACATCACTGACATACAACACTTCTTGTGCTGGAACAGGAGGGAACACTGTGACCTGCATCCTCACAATGGAGTTAATAATTAAGCTAGACTAGAAATAAAAGTCCATCAATGTTAGGTAACTAAGTGGGAACACTTGCACTGGCTCTTCAGCTCTGCAGGCGTTTCCAGAGACCCTAGGATATGGTTTATAAAGGAAAACAAAACAAAACAAAACCAAAACCAAAGGCATATAGTTAAGCAAAATTCAAATAAACAGCATGCATTTGGGGAAATCTCAAAATCCACAGCCCATTTTAACTATGCAAATCTCAAGGCATGAACTAAGTGAGGAGATTTAGTACTAGAGCAGGGCATGAACACTTTGCAGAGGTTGAAAAGCACTCATTCTGTTTCCAACACATGGAAATCTTCCCTGCCAGTGCTGTCACAATGTATTTTTTACCCTATTTTGTTTACAAGTTAAAGCAGTTCTGGCTTCCAAGATCTTTCTGTACCAATTTCTGAGACCTTCCACTCATGGCCTGACTTTTGATTTTTCATTTCCCGGACAGCTTCTTGCTTGCACCTCCAGTGTCTGACAAACTCCAAACCCCACAACATGCAAGACAGGAAAAACCTGCTTCACCGCCAAAAAGAATTTGCTAATTAGCTTTAATCCCATTAAATGGAGTAATAGAATTTTACAGCAATAGGAATAATCTACTAACCCTGCTAGACTTTCTACTCTGGGATGATCCATACACGTCTTCCTCATAACCATTGGTCTGTTATGGAAGAAAAGGGGAAAAAAAGGAAGAGACAAAAATGGAGAGAAGAAAAATTGACATAGACTCCAAAGGGAATTTTTAAGCAAATGTCATCACTTATGAAAAGCAAAGGCAGAGACAGAACTTTTCAAAGATACACCAGGAACAAGAGCAGTGCAGGACTGGGTCATGATTTCAAACATGAGGACACGAACATTTGTATCACTACCTCTATAACAGCCAAAAATGTCAAGGATACTCCTGCTTGCTCTTTTTGATCTCCCCCTTTTCCCCCCCCCTCCCCTATTATTACTGGTCTATATTCAAACACTCTGTGAAGGTAATAGGGGACAAAATGGGGACAAAAAGGAGATCAGAGACTACAATAAAGGGCATATATCACTATAGCTATTTATACCTCAGGTAGCTAAACACCTAAAAAGCAGCAAATTGTAGAAGAATTAATTCTGTTTGAGAAATCCAGCTTAGCAAACATGCTGTATAAATTCTCTTCTTTTTTATTTTGAGCATCAAAATTAAACCCAGACAGTGGCCATCTGCAACACCCCAGGATTCTGCAGCAGTCTGAGGGCTAGGAAGAGATTTGGGTGGGCTCAGCTGTCCTCCCTGGTGTCAGGAACATGTTTTCCCTCAAAGGAGGAAAAACAAACAGGCTCAGAAGGACTGTTCCATAAACAAAGTGAGGTGCTTCAAATCCCTATGGCAGCAGGGCTGGGAATAAAACAAAACAATCACAATGACTCAGGCCTGAGTCTGGGAATGCAGTGGTGAAGAAGAGAGGGCAGACCCAAAAGTCTCCTCAATCGATCGCACTAAAAGCTCAGGTTTCCCCAGTAATTCACTGCTCTGGTATCACCTCACAATGAGCCCTGGTTTGACACTGAAAACAAGGGAGCACTCAAGAGTATTTGGGGTGGGGGTTTAGTGGAAATTTAATTTGAATTTCTGTTAAAATTAAGTTTTGAAGTCCATGTTTTAATGCGTTCCCAAAATGAAAATCCACTCGAACCAATCTGAATCAATTTCCAAGAGAAATATTTATCATCTACTTTACAGCAGCTTCCATGAAAAATTAAACAAATTAACTTAGAAACCAGTTCAGAGCCAACCTAGGAAAGCTACTTCTGGGAAAAACTTAGATTCTCTTCTGAAATGAAATATTATCTCCCCAAATGAAAGGCAAATATTCAAGTTTCTTTTATTCAAGTACTCATTTGAAATAGTGCTGTAGCCTTCTCACATAGCTTGGCTTCTTTCTAGTTTTTACCAGGTTGGGTTCTTTTTTCCAGGCTCCTTAAATTCCTCGAATACTTCCCTGAAGAATGGTTAAAATGGATCTCCAGCAGCTGGAAGCAACACTCCAGCTCAGCCTCAGTGCTCCATGCTGACTGATTACCTCCACCATCCCTTTTATTGTTACACTGAGGACCTGTTTCCCCTTTTCAGCTGTCTAATATTGACTAAATGTAACCTCAGATCACAATCTGAACCATCCTATTACTTTGCAATAGTACCTTCATTTTTCCCAGATGTGGTATTCCTCATTTGTTTTTACTGTTATTCCGTTTTGACAAGCTGCCTCCTGTTCATCATCAGTATTTTCACTCTAACCTTGTATGAAACTGCCTTTAGTCCCTGCACTTAGCCAGCCAGGCAATACAGACTCCTGGGGAACTGCTTTTCCCTCCTTAAAAAGCCCAGATGATGCTGTCTTAGATGGGAACAGACCAGCTGAGATCCTTCCCAGCTGTCTTGTTTCCTAACAAAGTTATTTTCCAACTGTACATTCCTTTTACAAGAATGAGATCTGGCCCAACATTTCACTTAATGTCACACAGAGACACATCAAGAGCCTTGCAGTCAATTTATGGTAACATCCTTTATGCCCTTAAATAATTACCCTGCTTAGGAACTCCAGCTGAATTGGCACGATGAATTTGCCATAAGCCCAGGTTAATTGGCTATCACTTTACAGTTCAGGCCCTTCTAAAGGAATCTGCCTCATTTGCCCTGTGTCCTTCAGATTTCAGCCTGAAGCCCCAGAGCTGGGGCCATTTCCCCTGCCCCTCTGACCCATCCTCTCCAGAAACCTCTCCAGTGCATATTTCTGAAGGCAAATGCTCCAGGCAGCTCTTGAGAGAGCAGAGTCAGTTTTATCAGACCTCACTGACCTTTGTTCTAGGCTATGCTTACATGCAAAGCATCTGACCTTCATGAAAATTGGAACAAATAAAACTGCATACCAGAGAGGCTAAAATTATTCAATTTTACATGTTCTCCCTTCAGTGACCCTATTTCTCTCTGTATTTTCTTCTTGCTTTTGACAGACAAAGGAAACCATTTCACTGCCATCGCGTCCATTTCTGCTTGTAATGTTTTTTATCTCAGACTGTGACTCCTGCTGATGCCTCAGGCTTTCTCAATCCCACATCCAACTTCCAGCCCTCAGGAAAATTCTCTGCTTGTTTCCAGTGTAGCAAAGAACCCCAACCCAGCCTCTGCCTGTGATGTGGAACCTTCCCTCCACAGAAATTCTCCCACTTCTCCCTCTCTTTTGTCCTCTTTGCCTGCCTCGAATTGCTCCCCATAAGATTCACCTCTGACAGGGGGTGGAATGAGATTGGCTTTAAGAACTCTTCTAACCCAAACTATTTGAGATCCTATGATATTCTCTCAATATGATATTCCGTGTCATGTTACAGCTCAAGTTAGGTAGCTCCAGTAAGGTTTTGAGTTTTTCCACATGCTCTTAGTGTATAGCACTGAAATAAGAGTTTAGATTATCCCACATTTTGGAGATGAACTGATGCTCATTATTCCTTAGCAATTGCTGATGGTTACGGCGTATCCTTGACATTGGGCTGGAAGCTTTCACGCTTGCACACGCTCCTTGTCCTGCCACAGTGGGTTTTTTTAGGCAGAACCCTCTCTGAGACAGATAAAGATACATACTGCTTTGGAGTAGTTCTTCTTTTTGGTCCTCTCACTCTCTAATCCAGCCTGCAGTGGGATTAAGAATGCAGGGTGAGAAGATCAGTGAGTCTGTGCACACCCATCTGGAGCCAGGCATGCACATCCCCATGCAGGAACACGACCAGAGCACAGCTCAGGGAGCGCCCAGCAGCGAATCCACCCTCGGAGTTAAATGCCCAGTTATTATGGAATATTGTTAAAATGATGATAGCACTGTTAAATTTAGCAGCCGTGGTTCCAATCAGTCATGCTGGCTGGGTTCTGTCAATGAACAGAGCTCCCAGCTGTCCATCCTGACTGTATCAATACAGCCATGAAAAACCCAAATGTGTTTGAACTATTCCGGGATGTAGGTCACATACAAATAGATGTGCTGCATGCCTAGTTGGAAATAGTGCTGGGAATGAAGGAGAGGGGAAAAGCAGGAGAATCTATAGAGCTGCACTTCCCAGTTTTCTTCCTTGCAGGCACCAGGACACCTCCAGTTCAACACAAGGCTGCAGGAAATGTTTTAAACCGAGCTTTAATCCTCATTGCCCCTTTCTGTTCTTTCAGGAGCCAGCTCTATCTCAGTGTTCGTGACAGCAAATACTTGCTATCAAAGCATTATTATTAATCTGATTTTGTCCTCTAAAGTGAAGGTAACACAAGCTGCAGCCTTGGTAGGTGGTGTGTTTGTCCTGTCACTATTGCTAGATCCATTTACAGTGAGTTTATGAGAGTTTTATTCCTCTCCAGATCTGTGCTGAAATAAATCCAGACGCATCTGGTCCAACAACAGACAGGCTTTAACACAGAGAGCGTTTTAGGGGAAATCCAAGCCCTTCTGCTCTGCCTGTGGTAACTACTGAGCTAAACCTAGCTCAGATCTCTCTAATCATTTGTCACTTCTCATCTGAACTGTGTCAGAGCCGAGAAGAGGGAACTGGCGTCCTGACCTCACAGACCACAAACTGCCTGGGGACCCTTCCAGATCACCCTGATCTCAGAGCAGTTATCACAGTCTGTGTTAGCTTCTCCTCCATGATTAGTTTTTGAACACACACACACACTGCAACTTGTAGACTATTCTCACCACTGGGTAGGTGCTGGCATATTCCAAATGAGACTGTAAAGGCATGAGAGGAGAGGAAAATCAGCATAAAAAGGAAAACACAAGTTATGCCAATCAAAAGAACTCCCCAAAACAAAACAAAGCAAGCAACAAACAAACACAAAAATAGGCAGGGAGATGTAAATCCCAACTAAAGGACTTTGATAATGCAGGATGTCTTGTACAAAGGCACAAGTTTGGAAGTTGGGAGGATACAAAACAAGGATGCATGAATTAATCACAAATGATTGATAACACAACAATATTTCATGCTGATGGTGTTGGATTAGAGACAGCCACCTGGGAAGTAGGAGAACCAGGACAATGAAATAGAAAAATGACTGAAGAGAGGCTCAAGAGCCTCAACAAACACAGGCTGATGTCATGAACTTCCCTAGGAAAATCTGCATGATACAGAATTGAGCTTGCAGAACTCCTGAAACAGAAGTAACAGGAGCTGCTGATGAGTTCAGGATCATCACATCACTGAAGAAGCCTCTCCATGGCAGCTGAGGAGCCACAGATACAGCCAAACCAGGATTCCCTGGACCCTGTTTGCAGCACAATCAGAGCTGTGCAGCTTCATTCAATTTGCTGGCCTGGTCTAATTAGTATCTCTGGAGGTTCTGCAGTGTGTAGTGCTGCCTGCTCCACCAGAAGCATCCAGAAGCTCCCCAAAAGCTACCCCAGCACGTCTCTAGTGCCTGCAGTGCAGGCATCCACTTCAAAAATATTTCAGGAGAGAAGCCCAGAGTGAAATCCACACAGATCAGTGGGGTGGTGAAGCCCTAGGGAGAAGTGAATGTCTGATATTGGCTCATTTCAATGAAAACTTCCTGTACAGAAGAGAAGCACAGCTACAAAAAGGAAGCCCTGGCACCACCAGCCCCTCACTGTGCAAGGAGCCTGAGTGCCAAAGATTGAAGATGAATTTTCAAAAAATGGCATCCTGGAACGATGAGAGCCTTCAAATATCCGAAAAGACAGCATCGTTCAGAATTCTCCAAGTCATTGTATAAACCCTTTGTGGACACAAAGCAGCTGTTTTTGATGCTGTCTTCAGGCCAAAATAGCTCCAAAGCCAAACTGGACACTAGAACTCAGGTAATTTTTTTTAAGTTGGTCAAAATTTATAGGGCTTTTTTCTTTGTTATTTTGAAGTCAGATGCATCAAGAGCCAAACCTTTACAGATTAGCCAGAGATGTGGTCAAATTACCAAAAGCATCTCCTGTAAATCCACATGGGGGAAGTGATCAGAGAGGCTGTTTACAAGGGCCTGGAGTGACAGGAAAGGAAAAAATGGCTTCAAACTGACAAAAAATACGTTTAAATTGGGTATTAGGAAGAAATTTTTCCCTGTGACGGGAGGGAGACCCTGGCACAGGTTGCCCAGAGAAGCTGTGACTGCTCCCTGGAAGTGTTCAGGCCAAGTTGGATGGGGCTTGGAGCAACTTGGGATAGTGGAAGGTGTCCTTGTCCATGGCAGGGGGTGGGACTGGATGGGGTTTTGAGGTCTTTCCCAACTCAACTCATTCTGTGATTCTCTCAATTAATTGTGAATAAAACAACTGGAAGACATAGAAGCGTAAATTTCAGTTCAGACTGGCTAATATTTACGTGCTTCTACAATCCCAGTGACACAAGAATGAGGGAAGGAAGCTCTGTCCAAACGTTTCCTGTTTTTGCCAAAATGTCAGCGCATCCACCAAATGCTGCCTTATGGGGAAAGGGCCTGTACAACATCACTGAGAAACACTAGCATGGAAAATTTCAGCCAGATCCTTCTGCCAGAGGAGGACATTCCTTGCAGAAGTGTGAGGAATTTGGGGCCATCCCACAGAGCAGCTGGAGGCTGCTGCTCACCAGGCCAGTGCTGGTTATCACAGCCTGAGATGGCTTGGGGGAAAAGGGCAAGAGAAGCTTCCCTAAAGGATGGTGAAAAGGCAGAATGCAGGGCTTCTGCTCTTTAAATGGGATTTTGTTGCAAAAACATCTCAGAAAGAATCACTGGCGGATTTCTATGAAGAGGTTTCAGATGAAAATGTGCTATAAACACAAAGTCAGTGTGTTTGCATCGTGCCACATTACAGCCAGGGATAAACAACCCATTTGTGTTGTCATCACCTTCTAAATAGATAGAATTGATACTTCAACTGAACTAGAGATTTTTTTCTCCCCTCCAAGAAACACTCCCATATGTCAACATTTAACCCTAAGTAAAATAAACACCACTTTTCATGTTCAGCTGTGCAGAGAGGCTTTTCTTCACTGAATCTTTGGAGCTTTGAGGCATCTCCTAGCTCTGAAAAGCACTCAAGTTTGTCAACTTGAGGAAAAAAGCTTGTAACAGCATTTCATGAGTAGCAATAAGGATTCCACTAAAAAGGGAACAAGGTAGCACTTTGTATTTTTAAGCATGTTTTGTGCAATTTTACAGTGGTATCCCTGAGCAGGCTCTGCAGCAGCATTTTTTTTTTTTTTAATGAGTCTTCTAGACTCTGTGTTATAGCAGAGTTAAGGTTTATATAAATGTGTGTTATCTGGGAAAATACTGTCTGGACGTTTTGAGGGAAAACGTGTTTGAACTTTTCCTACAGATGAGCACTCGGTGCTTTGCTAATCCCACCCTCCACAAAAATCAGGCCTGCAGATGACTTTCAAGTATTTCTAAAGCATTTTTAAAGTGCATAACCAATGATAGGACCTAAGGGAATGGCTGGAACTGTGTCTGAGGGATTTGGGGTTAGATATCAGGAAAAGGTTCTTCCCCCAGAGGGTGCTGGGCACTGACCACGCTCCCCAGGGAATGGGCACAGCCCTGAGGCTGCCAGAGCTCCAGGAGCATTTGGACAGCGCTGCCAGGGATGCACAGGGTGGGATTGTTGGGGTGTCTGTGCAGGGACAGGAGCAGGATCCTTGTAGGTCCCTTCCAGCTCAGGCTATTCTGTTATTTTATGAGTATTCACCTACAATTCCAAAGCGTTCAATACTTATTTCCACTGACTAATCACTTCTGGTTTCCTGAGCTAATAAACACTGACTCCACTAGCACTTCCCCTTCCCAAATTTCCAGTATTTATGAGTGTTTATGAGTATATATGAGTGAAAGAGGGGAGCTTACAAGATGCATTCAGATACCAATGTCTTGGCTAAGTCCATCCTGCAAAAGTGAAGAGCGGTGACCACAAAGCATCCTGCACAGGGCACACACTGGAGAGAATCAGTGATCCATGTGTACTTGAAAAAACCCAGCATGGGACACGTCAGGGATGATCCCCTTGGAGTGTGGGGGCACAGCAGGACAGTGACACCCGTACACAGACATGCACACAGAGATTGCAGAGTTTACCAACCCTCAGGCTTCCACGGCTACCCACTGACATGCGCTCATCTTCATCCGAAGCCTAGCGAGAGAGAGAGCGTAGAGACAAAAAAAAACAGTGAAAAGAACACAGGTAACAGGCACTGAGGCAAACGCTGATGGCTTTGATGGAACAGGAGGAAGGGAGAGATGGACAAACTCAATGTTTTTTAAAAAATATTGCGTTGAAAGTATAAGCAGAAAGCAAATGAAATCATACCCTGCCCAAGAAGCAGTCAAGCATTTTACTGTAGGGTGAAGGAGGAGCTTGCTCAGGTGTTCCCTGCTCTATCCTCTTGGCCCTTTAATGAACATTAAACACTCCAATAATAATAACCAAACAGGTAATTTCCCCACTTTCCACTCCCTTTATTCTTGCACACTAGCAAAAGCTCCCTGAAGTGACTGGGGAGAGGGCAGAGAAGTCAGGAAGTGGCTTTGGGGTTTCCCCTTGCCGGGGGTGGCAGCAGCTTGTTTTGGTTCTTTTCTTTTGAGAAGGAAGTGCCTTATACACGTCTGTTTTCTTAATCTGAAATGTCTGGCTAAACAAAAAAAGCAAAAGTAGGTACTGACCGAGGCATTTCTTCGGGCTCTACGGGAATAACGCTCACTGTCTTCCTACCAAGGCAGCAGAGAGAAAACAGAGGGAGGCGTTGAGAAGACAGACACAGCAACAGAATGTTCCAGAAACACACAGGGAACTCCAACCAGGCTTAGGAGCCAGGAAAGTTAAACCAAACAATGGGAGGCGAAACCCTGTCAAAGCAGAAAAATCCTTCCTCCGTCCTCTGTGACCCCAAGTTTCTTCCCCTCTCCTACACAAACACTGGGGAGGCCATCAGATGTTTTACATTTTAACAAGCTGATTTTAACAAATTGATTTGCCACTGAATTTGGAAACAGCAGTAGAAAACAGAAAAAAAAACCCGTTTCAACACTGTAGTGAACAGATTCCCATAGGTGAGCTGATTTCCAAGCAAGGGAACTGCCAGTAAGGTGGAGATATCCTCATCCAGGAAGGATTTGAGGAGACTTAGTGTGAGTCTGGGGTGGATGGGTGATCCAGTTAATAAGTATTTACTGATTAATTATCAAAGACCAAGAAATTTGGGGAGTTTGGGAAGTTACCTTCCACACGCCTGTTCAATTTTGCCTTTTCCAGTGTGGAGTACTCAGCTTTGCAGGGCAAGGCCACAGCTTTCCTCTGGCATTGCGGGTAACTGGTTTTGTAAACTTAGGGTTGAAAGACATTTGAAGCCAGTGACTTCCAGCCCATTAGCAACTTCTTTATCTCATATCACGGGTGTTTAAACAGTCAGATGGTGCTAGTGGCCAAGTCTGTAGCTGGTATTCACTGGTTTTAGCAAATTTTAAAATCCAACAAGGTCATTGTATTATTGGAAAAAAGCAGTAATAACTCCTTTGAGGGATTCCCCTGGGCCAGTAAGTGCTAAGGGAAATGAAACAGCATGAGTGAAACTTGCCCACAATTTACCTGAAGGCAGATTTAAGAAGACTCAAATGGTGATGAAACGCACAAAAAGTAAAATGAGCACAAAACCACAAAAGGTAAATACTCCCTGTATCCCAAGGGGCTTTAACAGATTTTTATTCTAACCTAATCTTCCAGCAATAGCGTGGACACAGGTCTGTAAAAAGAGATGGCTCTAGCCCAATCATTGCCAGTTTTAAGCTGTACAAAACTCACATTTCAGTTGGAAAAGCAAGACTGTGGGATTGCTTGGAGCGGAACTCACACTCCCAATGACTGAAAATACCTACTCTGAGGGATCTCAAACTCTATCAACTACACAGAACTTCAACAGGCAAAAGTTGTTGAGCTATGTTGATCAAGTCCTACCATCCATTGCTCGATGTCTCCCCACTTAGTATCCAGCCCATAATACTTCTACAGACAGAAAAAGGAAAAAAAAGCAGAATTTAGATGAGAAAAGCAAAGACAGAACATTCAGATATGCACTGCCAGGCCTTGGACAAGCCACACAGCTCCACATGAACATGCCAGGGAGAGCTGTGCCTTGTTGGCACCAGAGCCCTCCGTAGCATGTGCCTGGGAAAAGCTGCCTGGAAAGGGGAAAAGGGGAAAAGGGAGTTTGGGGGTGACCAGGGTGCTCAGCAGCTTCTTCTCCCTCAGCAGTGAAAAAGCCCCCATGCTGGGGGACAGGAGCAAGGAGGGTAATGAGTCTTGAATTCCTGACCCAGTTAAGTCAAGACTCATTACAAGGGAGGCGAGCGCAGGACACTTTCAGGATGAAAATTGCTGTCAAATCATGTTTCCCGTAAAGGTTTGTCAAACTGGGCAGACAAGTTGGATGCAACTCATCTCTGATTTGCTGGATTAGAGCTCCTTTCAGAGCAGCAGGCTTTTTGCCTACGTTTGACCCACCTGACAGCAGTGGCAGCACAAAAAAGGGTACAAGAGGATAAGATCCACCAGTGTAGGTGAAGACAACACTGGGGACTTCTCAAGGAACTTGAATTTCCTCCAGGCAGCAAGTTATTCAAAGATTCACAGGTTTAATGGGACTTTTCTTCCTCCCCAAACAAGCCTGTCAAATCTGGTCTCAGGAATTTTGCGTTTTTAATCCTGCCCATTAAAATTCTTCCTGTGTGAATTAAAATCACTGGCCTAAAGCACAGCAATGGCCAAATGGAGATCCTGCTTAATTAAGGAAGAATAATATATATTTTAGAACTTTCTTACAGGCTTGAGGAGGCAGGAGTATCAACAGCCAAAACTTTAGGAAATGATTGAAAGAAAAATCAGAAACCTCTTCTGTATTGCATTCTGGTTTTAGCACTCGCTCAATGGTATTAATGTAATTTTATTTTCATCCTTAAAACCTCATTCACTCTTTATTGATAAACCAAAACAAACAGCTGCACATTCTTCAGTGCTGGATTACTTTATTCCCACTTCAGATTCATAACCCATGCACCAGCTTATTATAAAATGAACTGTTAGGCACATCTCAGCCTGAGAATGACCCCAGAAAATTCCATTAACTCCCACAGCCGTGTACACAATGAGAACCTACAGATTATATGCTTTGTAGTAAAGCAGGTCAGGTAGAGCCTTATTAGAGGCTTTTTAGCCATTAACAGACTGAAAACATTTTCTAACACTAGACATCAATTTAAAAAACTGAAACACACTATTAACGTGGAGAATCTTTTTTCACACATAGGAAGGAGCCATAAAAACAGTTGTAATTTTTTTAGGGTTTGCTGCTTCCTTTTCATGCCCTCTGTTCTCGTCACTGTCCAACACTGACTTATGAATTCAGCCTTGCAAAAGGCAGATAAGGAAACAGCCCTTACAAGACTTGCTGTGCCACAGTTTAAGTTCCACTCACAGGCTTTTCTTTCTCCATTTCAAATTACTCAGCTACTTGGCTTAACATCTCCTGAAGAAAAATCTTAATGAATGAGACTGCCCAGAGACTATCTTTAATTTATAATCTTTTAAACAGCACACATCATACTGGACTGAACTGGCAGCTTCTGAGCTCTCAAGTGTTTTGACCCCTCACAGCCACTTTTCTCAGTTCTCTCTCTACACTGACTCTTCTGTTCTGCCCCCAGGGGCCTGATTCCAATGGGTTAAGGGAGGAAATGGTGCTTTTCCATTCATTTAGGTTTCAGTTAGAGGCCCTTGCTGGACTCAGGTTCCCTTCTGCCTTGAAATGTGATATTACAATTAAATAATTAATGATGTTAATACCATCGAGAGAGAATTCCAGATGTGACTTGCTCACTGAGTGACAGTGAAACTGCCAGACTCACAAACACGGGATGTTGGGAGGATAACCCACTTATCTCCTCATCCATGTCAGGATACCAACAGTAAACAACCTCCTGGGCTCCCACAGGGCTACTTTTGCACCAGAAGGTTAAATTAGTCCCCATAAAGAAAATTAATAATGAGCCTTTCGATCCATGGGCAGATGTTGAGTCACTCAGTGTGTAGTCAATTCCAGAAATAAAACCAGGAGTGAGAGAGATTTGTTGCCAAATTGATGGGTTCAGGATTTAAATACCAGAGCACATGATGTGAGCAGCTCCCTTCATATACATACACAATCGAAGAACAGCACTCCCAAGAAGCACATGCAGGGCTGGGTCAGGCTTTGAAACATGCAGTTAGGGCAGCTGGAGTGCCAGAACAAAACACAACAAAACACACTGTGGGTTTAGGAAGACAGTCATCACTCAGCAAGCAATAAAAATATCTCAGGAAAAAAAGAGAAATATTCAGTAAGGTAGAAAATGCCAGGCTTGAAGAAAAATGTGCTTTCTCCCTCCCAGTAAATATTCTTTACAGAGCTGTTTCTGTTTCTAGGTGCCACACAGTTCACATGCTGAANGGTAAATATTCTTTACAGAGCTATTTCTGTTTCTTCTTCTGTTTTATATTTTACAGAGCTATTTCTGTGCCACACAGTTCACATGCTGAAAGTGTAGAACAGCCAGACATCATGACACAAACCCCAAAATCTCTATTGATACATGGCAAGTGACCTCAGTTAGAGCTACTGTTATCATCCTCTTTGCCATCATCATGGAAAGGAAATTGGGAGGAGGGAAGAGACCATGACTTTAAACTGAGATGAGAGAAGATTAAACAATATAAAAGCACATTTAATGCTTGGGCGCTGTTGGAAGGAAGGCCATACAGTTTATTTACCCAAGGATTATGAATTCAAACACAGCATCCCCGGTGTCCTTCAGTGACTTTGTGCAAATAAAGTCACCTGAAAGTCATTCTTCCTGCTGGCACCTGTTAAATGCTTGCCCAGCCTGGAACACTTCCAGTGATCTTCTTGGCCTTCAGCATACGAGCAGAGGTGACACACAGGTGACACAGGGAGCCACCGTAGCCTCCTCTGACCCTGCTTTGCCAAGCCACTTTTCTGACACTGCTTATTCTTTGCCAAACAGGCTGTAGAAAAAATCACATTAAGTGCCGGACCAGATATCTTACACGGCTCATCTTCCCCCACTCCCCTTGATTGTCCACCCCACAAGATTATGGGAGGAGAGAGCACAATCACATGGAAATTTACAACCTGCTGGGCATCTCCCACTCTTTAGAGGATTTCCGAGGTTGGACTTGAGGATCTTGGAGGTCTTTTGCAACCCAAATGGCTCTGTGATTCTGAAATTGTAGCAAGACTCACAGGGTGGGAAGGCATGCAAACAAGAACGAAAGCAAGCAAGCCCTACCTTCTGGACCTGATAGATCTGGGGGGAAAGGGAGAGGAAAGAAACAAGGAACAAAGCTAGCATGAATGATGGATACACAGCAACGCTCCACAGATCATTCTAGAGGGGAAAAAACAGCATTTATAGAGAAAATATGGCAGAACATGAATACAGAGAAGAGTATAGTGAAGCCCTGGGGATTTAGGCAAGACAAAAGCAATGTTTGCATTGTAGGCCTCCTCCATGTGCCCGGCCTCCACGCACTGTCCCCATCCCACCAGGCTCTGGGAGGCACATGGGACATTTTATCCCTAGTCTTTGCATCAGGCCAGAGCCCAGCCCAGCTCTGAGCCAGGACCTCTCATTTTTCCAGCCTCTCTCCACAAGAGGAATGGATGCCCAAATATTCACCTGGGACAAGTCATGTATCTACCACCACAATAAATGCAAACAGCATTAATTCCAGACCAGCTGTCCCTCTCTGAAGGATAGAATTTATCCTTGAGGGATGAAGCACAGTTACAAAAGTACCAACCCCACACACCTTTCACCTGTGCCAGTGTGTAAAAATTCCTGGAAAATTCCTTCCACATATATTGCTGGCCTTAAAGGATCCTGTAGGTTGTTCTGTCAATTTTTAATACTTCTGTGGAGCCTCCCACTGTTTTCAGGCTTTAATAAATGCCCTGCTGACACTGTTGTTCCATAGTCTTGGAGCACTTTGATAATACATAAAACCTTTACAGCCACTCTACTGCATCTGAATTTTGTGTTCTTGGAGAACTGCCCTTGACTGATGAGCTTTGTGCATTCATGTGAAAACAGAAAACATGGTTTTTCCTCACATCTTTCCTGAAACCAGAAACGTTTCTGCATTCAAAAAAAAACCAAAAAACCAAACCCCAAAGAACCCTTCTTGCTCAAAAACACCTGGCTGGCTGCAAAATCCTCTGGTGGCAAGGTAGCCAAGTATTTGGAAGACCCCTGCCATTCACTGCTCTCAGAGATACCTCATGGGGATCCAAATCCCAGTGCTTGGAAGCAAAGCTTTTGCCTCTCAATCCCTGCCCTCCTGATCAGGTTCCCCTTCATGAAGGACAACTGTACAACCCAGATTAATGCCTCAGCAGCTTTAACTCCCATTCTGGCAAGCGCAGGAGGGAAAAGTAGGACCCATTCCAAAACCAGTATTCCCACACAAGTAACCACCCCACTTCCCTTTCCCTAAGAAAGCCATGAAGAGGAAAATGAACTGGGCCCTCCCACAAGGCTGCACACAATTCCAATCTCTGGCTTCTCCATGGCACACTCAGAGTGCCTTTCATCCACACACACGAGGCAAACACCACAGGTTCAAATGCGGCAATTACCACAGAGCTGATTAACCTCAAAGCTTTAACTTTTCCACGCTGTTTTTTTTCACTCGTGCCTTGAGGCAACTCCATGGAAGCCTTATTTTTCAAAGCCCAGGGCTCCAGGCTTGGCACAGCAGGTATTCCTTGCTGAGTCCAAAGCAAGGCACGCAAGGAGCCTTGTGCCCAGGAGCCAGATGGCCAATGGACAAGACAATGGGACCCTTGTTCGGGCCAAGCACCATGGAGGGAGGTGGGGAGGCCTCAGAGATAAAGCCAAGTCCATCATCTGACTATTCCAGCTTTTTATAAAACCTGGAATTTTGGAGGAACACAGTAGCCAACAGGCATTACAACAGCTCTGCTCCAAAGTGACTGATCCCTCAGCAGTGCACAATGGAAAGGTGTCCCTGTCCATGGCAGGGAGGTTGGAATTAGGGGATTTTTAAGGCCCCTTCCAACCCAAGCTATTTTAGGATGCTGTGATAACATTGTCCTCTTTAGAAAGTGTGGTATAAGAGAAAATATACACTTTTAAACAATCAATGCACCTCTGTTGCATTTGTGTCCCCCTCAAAAAGACTCAGTACACATCTAAGCATCAAATGCTTTAAAGAGCAGTTTCCTATATTGTGGAATGACCAAAAAACCCAAATGTGTTTCATCCACAGTATTAACAGCAGACAGCTTTCCTGGTTTCCTCATCAAAGGAGGTTGCCCACAAAAATAAAGTTTCTCATAGAAATAGCTTTAAAACAGGACAGAACAAGCCAGTGTTGCATGGTTAGATGGTGGCAGAAGAACAGTCTGCTAATAACATCATCCACATCAACCCTCTCCAGATTTTCCTGGGCATCGTCACATTGAGTGTATAAGACACAGATTAACCACCACAAACCTCCTTCATTTCTTCCCTGCTTATGTAAGCACCAAGTTTCATAGTCAGTCTCACCCCTCCACAATCAAGCCACAAGAATCTGCTTTTCTCTTTTTTTTTTTTTTTTTTTTTAACTAGGAAGCATTGGTAGCATATTTTATTCCACAGAAATACAAATCCAAAGGAGGGAAAGCATGTGCAAGTGAGGTAAGGAATTAACAAAACAGCCAAGGCAAGTTTCATGCTGTAACCTTAAAGCAAGTGCTGCACATGAAGCCAGGAGAGTAGTGCACTTGCCTTGAACTAGAAGCACAGGCTCATCTACTGTGTGAACTGGCAGGAAAGAGGCTTATCCCACCGATTAAGGAGTGGGAGGAGATCAGTCTCTTTTCACTTCAGGCACTAATATCAGTTACACTGTGGTCTCCAAGTGTCAACCCTTGAAGAGACATTTAAAGCCTTGCCAACAGAACACACAGAAGGCACTTCTACAGAAGGCATTCTCCACAATTAGCCCTACTGCTGCAGCTTTTACGTGCCTCCAAACTGTTACTGTTAAATATTGCTGGGGGAAAAAAAAGGCTTCAATACATTTCAGGTCAAGCTTCTGCAAGGAAAAAAAATGCACAGGAAAAAAAATTGGTCTTCCAATTTTACCTTGTAGCCCCATGAGAATTAACAAATTATTACTCAGAAAAATTGGGCTGCCCACTCCTGGCTTGCTCTTCTGCATGAATTAACAATAAACACCTGAGTGCACACAGGAATTTGTCTCAGGACCAAACACAACTCGACCAGTACAAGCCAAAGTGACTGGCCTCAGATTCTGCAGCTGGAAACCAAATGTTTCAAAAGCATGGCAACATGGTATGGTAAACCAGGACCCATCACTGCTCTGACTCCCACCAATGACAGGAAAACAGGGAAGGGAGGAAATACCATGTATTTTAATTGTCCTTCCAGCTCAGAACAGGCCCTGGCAATGAGAGCTGTCCTGAACTCACTGATGTGTGGAAGCAAACCAGAGAATTTAACCAGACCTCCAGATGAATTATTTACATCTTTGGTGGGTAACAACAACAAAGCAGCTCCAAATGAGAAGTCAGAAGCACTCAAGCTGTTACACTTGTTAGACCTGTGCCTTTCCTAAAGCCTCATCACCAAGAACACATTCTCTAATAAATGTATAAATTGATTCCCATCTCTGTGATTCAAGAGTGAACAATACCCTTATCTTCAGTGAAACTCCCCATGCCCTGGGCTGATCCCACAGTGTGGGCAGAAGGAAAGGGGGAATTCTGCCCCTCTGCCCTGCTCAGGTGAGACCCCACTTGCAGAGCTGCCTCCAGCCCTGGGAGCCAGCACAGGAAAGACCTGGACCTGTTGGAGCCAGTCCAGAGGAGGCCACCAAGATGATTAGAGGGATGGAGCAGCTCTGTTGTGGGGAAAGGCTGGGAGATTTGGGAATGTTCCAATAGGAGCCCCATCCAACAGGAAAGATGGTGCAAGACTATTTACAAGGGACTGGAGTGACAGGACAAGGGGGAACAGCTTCCCACTCACAGAGAGTAGGATGACCTTGGATATTGGGAAGGAATTCTTCCCTGTGAGGGTGGTGATGCCCTGGCACCGGTTGCCCAGAGAAGCTGTGGCTGCCCCTGGATCNACAGGAAAGACCTGGACCTGTTGGAGCCAGTCCAGAGGAGGCCACCGAGATGATTAGAGGGATGGAGCAGCTCTGTTGTGGGGGAAAGGCTGGGAGATTTGGGAATGTTCCAATAGGAGCCCCATCCAACAGGAAAGATGGTGCAAGACTATTTACAAGGGACTGGAGTGACAGGACAAGGGGGAATGGCTTCCCACTCCCAGAGAGTAGGATGACCTTGGATATTGGGAAGGAATTCTTCCCTGTGAGGGTGGTGATGCCCTGGCACCGGTTGCCCAGAGAAGCTGTGGCTGCCCCTGGATCCCCAGAGAGAGCAACCTGAGCTAGTGGAAGGTGTCTCTGCCCATGGCAGGGGGTGGAACAAGTTAAGTTCTAAGGCACTTTCAGCTCAACACATTCTGGGCTTCTGTGATCAAGTCACGGTTCTTTTTTTCTCTTCTGTGCTCGCTTTTTTCTTCTTTTCATGTACCCAGCTTACAGTTTCCAATGAAACTTATGCTCATCTTGTCCTCCTTAGCTTTCCCTCCCTGGAGAAAAAAAACCCAATGTAGAAACCAAACCAAAAACCCAAACCACTGGCACAGTTACCCTTCTTTGTGCTGCCTGGCATGAGGTGGTGCCAGGTGATGAGACATTACCGCCCCTGGAGCACACCTGCAATCCTGCCCCACCGCAGTGCAGCCTTCCACAGGAACATTCCCACATCTCACCCTGCAACTGAGTGTTCTTTGCCAAAAGCCCATCTATTCCTGCTGTGCAATTTCTCAATTGTATGCACAGACTCTTCATGCAAAAGTCACCCAATTACTTTAAAACGAGGGAAATGAAGTGCAAGATTGAGAAATGTCATAAATATGAGGTGGTGGGCAGGAGAGGAGCCAGTTTCCAAATCCGAATCATTAAAACACCCTCTTTCACTGCCATCGTTATAGCCTGTAATGGTAGCACCTGGAAACTTTTAACTCAGACCAGCAGTGTAAATATATTTTCAAGTAATCCATCCTCCACAAGAAGCCTGCCAGGGCATGCACACGGCTTAAAGCATGAAAAGCTACACGCACACGTAATAAATTCATTTATTGCTTTTTAACTCCCAGAAGGGAGTTAGGGCTCTAAAAAGCCTTCTGAAGCAGTAAAGCAAATGCTTTAACTTCTGGTTATTTAATATGGCAGCAGTGGGAAAGCGCTGTTTATGTTTCTGAAAAGTTTGTAAAGGGAAATTAAGATGGCAGAGAACCAGGCATACAGATCCCAATATCACAGCAGGTTCCCCTCCAAGGGAGGGGTAAGTGCCAAATATTTTGTGTTGATCACTGCTTGGGATTTTCTGTATTTACGTTTTATTATACCTGCAAGACACTTGTGGCAATGAAAAACTTCCTGCAGCTATCCTTAATATCTCTACCTGGCATCTGGGGCTAAGATTAATCTATTACAAAAAGTTACAGAATATCCAAGCATGCAAAATATTAAATAAATGTGTCATTTATGCTAGCGAGTTACAAAGCAGACTGTGACAGGTATCTGGCTGAGCATTCAAGGACTGTGGTATTTCAGAGGGACAACCTGCCTTACTCAATTTCTATCCATACCAAGTTTTCACAGGTTTTCAGATGACAAGCTCTTAATTGCAGGAGCTTTAGTTTTCACGCCTAAATTTCAGTTTACCAAGCCACCCTTTCCAGCATCATCTTTTAATCTGCAAAGGGGTCATCAGCTCCATTAAGTCACCTGTAAATTAGATGGTGTCAGCTGCCAGGACACCCCTATTTACTCTGCTGCCCAAACAAAACACGTGGGGCCTGTTTAGCACAGCCCTCCCATGGCTGCTCCCAAGTCCCCCTGCCCGGCTGCCAGCACTGACAACACTTCCCAGTGTGGGCCAAGTTGCAAGAAATATNTCCCTGCCCGGCTGCCAGCACTGCAGGTCGGCAGTGACAACGCTTCCCACTGTGGGCCAAGTTGCAAGAAATATCCTTCAGAAAGCAGCAACTGCAGCAGGAAAAGGCTCCCACCTTCCTCAAGTGCTGTGTTTGCAGCGAGGGAGCTGAGACACATCCAGACCTGCCTCACCAAAAGCTGGGTGTGGGCAATCTGCCCAAGAGCTTCTCTGTGGGCTGACTACTGCAGCCTGCACTGGCACTGCTCTGCTGTCACATCCTGATCCACATCCTGCTGTCACCTCCTGATTCACTGCTCCAAAGCTCAACCAGATCCTGCTCTGCAAATGCAGAACCACTGAATTACAGAATGGCCTGGGTTGGAAGGGACCTCAAGATCATCCAGTTCCACCCCCTGCCATGGGCAGGGACACCTTCCACTATCCCAGGTTGCTCCAAGCCCTGTCCAACCCAGCCTTGGACACTTCCAGGGACTGGGCCATGGCCACAGCTGCTACGGGCAACCTGTGCCAGGGCATCACCACCCTCACAGGGAAGATATTTTTCCTAATATCCAATCCAACTCTGCCCTCTGTCAATGCGAAGCCATTTCCCTTTTTTCCTGCCATTCCTTAC
This sequence comes from Pycnonotus jocosus, assembly GCA_013400435.1. NCBI lineage: Eukaryota > Metazoa > Chordata > Aves > Passeriformes > Pycnonotidae > Pycnonotus > Pycnonotus jocosus. Next base: position 176,904 of record VWYP01033823.1, read on the forward strand.
ATTTATTCTTACTGTGTGTTCCCAGACCCTGCCCCCAGACTCCCTACTTCTTCCTTCTCCTTCAAAAATCTACTGAAAAAACTAAATTGTGATTACTGTTGTCTACTCTACTGTTTCACTGAATGCACATCACCAAGCACCAGTTTTGAGCGCTTCTGGTCCAAGTTCACCAGGTAATGCTTTGCCAAGTGCAGTTTCTATCCTTCCTCCTGCCAGGAGCAGCACATCCTTTTTACAAACTTGGGGAGGGCACGGCACCAGCTTCACAGCAGGAAGCAGAACAACTTCACAGTGGAGTTATACAAGGGCCAGGGATCTTCCATATTCATTGGATTTCTAAAGTGATAAGAATCCACCACCTCTGACAGGCACACAAAGAAGCAGCACACTTCAAAGTTTAACATTAAACAAGAATTACTAACCACCAGGATTTTCTGTGAATAATTATACTGGGTTCAATGAGATAAAATTCTTTCCACGATTCATGTTTTTCCAGGTTTTTCTATGATCAACATTAGTTCCAGGCAGACTATTTCAACAAAAATACAAATACAAATTCTGTTTCAGAATCTCTGAGCATCTTCCTCCCCGGATACAACCCAGGCACCTCCCAAAGCCTCGGCCTTACCTCCTTCTGCTGCCTTTCCAGCTCTTTCATCCGGATCTCCCGTGCCTCTGCCCGCGCCGCTCGCTTCGCCGCAAGTCTCGCTTCAGCCTGGGAACGGGAACACAGGGATGGGATGAGATGAAAGCTCAGCAACTCAATGGGGAACACACTCCGGAAGCAGGGCAGGGAATGGGGAGGCTTGACTTCGGCAAGGCTGTAAACACATCTGTAGGAGTTAATTCCCTATTGCAGGTAATGGCCCTGCCTTCCCGAACTTGTTATCTTAACAGTCAGGTAAAACACCCCCGTGCAGGCACTACCCTCCCTGAGCACTTGTGTTTAAAAGAGCTCTTTAATTATTATTTATGTGGCTGGAGAGGAAGCTGGGAGGTTTATTTAAGAAAGGCAGGTTTTGCTCTTTTTGTTTTGGGTTGTTGTTTTGGGTTTTTTTCCCTCCCCTGCAGCGTGGATTGTTTTTCATAGATGAATTAATTTGACCAACACCAAACACATTACGTGCCATTTTTCCTAACTACTGACACTGTGCACACATACCTAGGCACAGGATTTGTGTAAACACTGGAGTTCAGTACACACAGCTAAGGCTGAAATTATGGAGAGAAAATGCACTAGCTCCATTATAAATCTCCAGAATTCCATATTCCAGTCCAAACCTCGCTGGAATGGAATTCAGTCAAGAACAGACCTCTTGAGAGGTCTACAGTGCTTCCTCACTTCAGCCCATTTGGAAGTAATGGAACATGCTATAGAGTAACATTTTTAATATTCTGCTTCAAATCCCAGGCAAAGCCAGTAGGTCTTACAGAGGAAAAAGTAAAATTAGCTCCGGCTTGGTACAGTACAACTGAGCAGCTTGTCCGGTGGAATTCAGCACAGCTCAGCAGGGAGCCAAAGGCACCACTCACCGCCAGTCACCCTGGTGTTACACCCAACTCCTCTGCTTCACAGTGAAACCTTTCACTGTGAGTACAGCACCCAAATTGACAGGAAAAACTGCCATAATTTCAAGGTCAAGCACACAGAGAAATCAAAATGCCGGTGTTTTCAGTAGCACTTCTAAACAGAAGGAAAACCACCTAAAAAAAGAAAGGTGTAATTTCTTTTCCCTTCTATGAGTGCATTCACCACTCAAGCCCAGGGAAAAGGGTCACAGCATTCAAAAACACAAACAAAACATGCGAAAAAAAGTTAAACAGAAAAAAAAATGTTGAAATTTGCAGTTAACAGAAAAGAGCTGATGAAAATCAAACACAAGCTGATGTATGGGAGGCCCAGGAGCCTTCTGATAATGTAGATCTTAAAACCTCGGACTTGAGAAGACCAAGAGGGGATCTCATCAATCCATATAAATATCCCAAGGGCAGGCACCAAGAGGGTGGCACCAGACTCTTCTTAGTGGTGCCCAGCAGCAGGATCAGGAGCAATGGCCAAAAAATAAACCACAAGAAGTTCCACCTCAGCATGAGAGAGAACTTGCGTTCATTGAAGGTGACAGAGCACTGGAACAGCTGCCCAGGGAGGCTGTGGAATCTCCCTCTCTGGAGGCATCCCAAACCCAACTGGACATGTTTCAGTGCCACCTGCTCTAGGCAACCCAGGGGATTGGACTTGGACTCCAGAGGTCCCATGCAACCCCAAATGTTGTGTGATTCCGTGAAGTCTGAAAAATTACTTGTAACAAGAAAACAAGCCTTCTCAGAGAATTAAAAAAACAAGCCCGTGGCAGAAAGAGCAAAGGGCTGTTTTTGCACAGAGCTGCTCTCCCTTGAGTTCTTTGCCTGAATTTTGAGGTAAGTGGCTCTGCCATGGACAGAAACTCATAGTAGGAGCAGGCCCTCCACACCTGCACCCAAAACCATCCCCTCTCATAACCTTACTTACAGAGCCAGGTGACAGCCGGCTCTGGGTGCAGGCATGAATCCCCAAATGTGTTTTCAACAACACTTCCCAACCTGAAGCAGTCAGTCCAAGAAAAGAAAGCCCCAGCCCTGCTGCTGCTGGGCAAAGCCTGGGTGGAATCCCTGGGAGGCAGTGGCCGTGATCCACCTGCAATGTTTGGAATTGCTCATGACCACCCACTATCCAAACATGCCCTGAAATGTGTGCTAAAGGCACGAAATCACAGCTCTGGAAACAAGCCTGATATCAGCTTGATGCAATCCCTTGTTTATTTAAAAATAAACACCGGCAAATCCTACCTGATAGAGGTGAGGAATAACACCGGCACAAACAGTTTTTTCCCTGTGGAAAACAAAGGGGCCTAAAGTCTCCATAAGCAAAACAAACCAAACAGTACAGGGTGTGTATCCCCAACTTCCCTCCTGACAAAAAAAAAAGGGCAGAAACAAGATTATTTGGATGTTAACATGATCGTAGCCGTCATCCTCATGAATTTCAATAACCAGTTGAGCTTTCACATCAGAACTAGGTGCCTACATATAAAATTCAGATGTAATTCAAATTATACATATTTCCCCTTGTTTTCCTTGTATGATAAGGGCCAAAGGATTTACACACTTGCTAGCTATGTTGCAGAATTACATATTCTCCCAGAAGCAAGCACAATATAATATGTAATGAAGCAACTTGAAAAACAGGAAAAAAATTTAAAATTTAGCCATTTTTTCTCAGGCCTTCCTGAGAATGAGGCTCGCCAGTTTCTAAATTACAGATATCAACTGCAGGAAGTTAAATGAATTTTACTTTATGCAAACCCACAAGTTTTGTGCATAATTTCTTAGGATATAATTCTGGTTTTAGTGCCAACTTGTGGAGCATCTCCACTTCATTCTATTTCATCTTTGCAGCCCTCCAGCTGCCTACTTAAGCCAACCTGCAAACCCTGTAAGAACAAAAACACATTTTCACTCAGCAGCTTTGACTAACAATGGCTTACATCTTAGAACAAGCATATTGTTTATTTATGAACTTTTTCTTTCCATGACCACATCAGCCTTAAGTATCTTTGAATACAAACAACAGAAATAGTATCCTGGGTTCCTGAACTTTAAGCTAAAAACCTGTGGTTAGCATATACTGGTACCTTTGTAAGAAGTCACCAAGTGTTACTCCATCCTGAACACTCATATTTTAAAGCAACTCATTTCCATCACATCGAAACAAGTAATTACAGAATTGTTTGGGCTGGAAGGGACCTCATGAGGTCCCAACAGTTCATCCTCCTGCTCAAAGCAGGGTCAGCATCACATTCAGATCACATTGCTTAGGACTTGGTCCAGATGGCTTTTGAAAACCTCTGAGGTGGGTGATTCCATAGCCTCCCTAGGCTCCTGTTTCACTGCCTGAGTGTCCTCATGGAATAAAGGAATAAGTCCCCACCAAATCACATCAGAACCTGCTCTTGGCCCCTTAGTGACCCCAACTTCTCTGTCAGAAGGGTGCTGTACCTTAAGGGCTGCATCAAGCACTAAGGAATATCTTCAAGTATGTTCTCAAGGATGCCTGGGTGCCATTTAGATGATTACACAGTTATTTTCACCATGGTTCCTGACCAAACACCAGCTCATTTGTGCTGAACAAAGAGGGGTTTGTAAGAAACAGGCCATCATTCCCTAAAGAGTTTTCAAGCCCATGGCAAAATGAGAGAACGGGGGACAGGAAACATACAAAGAGGAAAAAAAAAAAAAAAAAAGGCTTTTTGTGAGGCTACCAATGAGTCTTTGGAGTGTGCTCTCCAGCTCAACAGAAATAAATCATGTTATAGTCAGGCCAGCCATCAAATGGTCAACCTGTGGTCTTCATAATCCCATTTCTAGCATGCTTTGGTGGATGGAATTACTTAAATCAGAATGATTTTTTTTTTAATATATATACTCTATAGGTGGCATTGGTGACAAACTTGGTGTTGCCTGTGAGCTCAGAGGAAGTGTATCTATCAGGGCAGGGATGAGTCCACATCTCACTGGGTATGACATTACCAAAGTCTGGTAGCAACCCCAACACCCAACAAATCCTGCAGTGAGTGCGGGAGCCAAACAGGGCCTGTTGCACACAAGTTTTCCTATGCCAAAGCCCGGCTCAGGTACAGTGGGTGTCTCTCAGCACAGGTCAAGGACACCCAGAACAGCCACCCTCACCTGCTCAAGCTGTGAACCTTTAGGAACATGTAAAAATAAAAACACAGGCCAGACTTTCAGACAAACACAGAGGAGCATCAGATTTACTGTGGGCCTCTTCCTCAGAAGCAGGGGCGTGACTGAACTCATGGGAGTTTGTCAAATCACACTCTCTGAGACTCTTGGACTCTGCTCTGTGCTATAAATACCTTGATTTTTTGCACAGCCTGCAAGCAGCAACGCTAACTTTACATTTCTCTCTCTGTGCTGACTAAACCAAAACAGGCTTTGCCTGGCTGACTTCGGTCTTCATCCAGCCCAAGCACCTGGCAGGGCCCAGAGTCAAGTCACCTCTAAGGGCAGTAGCAGAGACAGACACTGCAGCCTGCAAGAGACACAGTAGAAAACCACACAAAATTTTCACACACTTCTGAAATTCAGCTCACTAAAAGCTGTTCTTTATGCTGCCTAAGGCGTAATTAACTATGCAAGGGATTAAAGATAAAAAGAAAAAAAATTAGAAATCACCAAGACTGAAGGAAGTGATCTTAAAATCATCTAAAATTCACTAGTGACTCAGCAAGCAATACAGGCCTCCATCAAAAGTGACAGATCACTGTCAAAAACAGAAGGCTAAAATTATGAAGCCTAACTGCACTCATTACAAAGCTTTTGCAACTTCCGTTTCATGAAATATTGCTCATCTGACAAGAAGAACTGGCAGCTTGAGCCTTACTGAGCATGTCACACCAAAAAACCCCAAACCTCATAGGAGGATTCTGTAAAGCCCTGTGGGTAAAATGAGAGGAGATGGCAACCAGACTGCTGAGATGAACATGGAACTGGGCACCAGCTGAAAAATCATCACCTTAATTTATGGGACTCACTCAAATACTACAAATATACACACCGAATTCTTGTCTTTTTATTGCAGTTGCTCAGAATGATTTACAGTCACCAAGCCCTGAAACAAATGCACTGTAGAACTGCAAAATGCTCGTTGCTTTTGCTGGCCTACTTGCTCAGCACTTGACACTCCTGCTTAAGGGTCACTCAGCCTGAAAATAAAAACCCAGCCCTGTGCAGCAGCAAATCTTTACACTGGCTTAAGGGGTTCAGTATATTTAGATCTAAAGAAGGAAAAACTAAGCAGGTTGTAACTGGAGCACAACTACCTCTGAGAAAAAAAAACAGACCAGGTATTGGGTATCAGCTGGAAAGGGTGAGAAGCATCTTCTGCCGCCTGCGGCAGTGGGGAGAAGTGGGAGCATGGGACATGCAGCTGCTGTGGAGTGACCCCTGCACAGCCTCTTTTTAAACACCACTGGTGGGGACGAGGCCTGGCTGTGCCCATGGCCAGGGGATAAAGCACAATGGTGACGGAAGCCATGGCTTCCTGGCCCCGTGCGCCGCGCCGGGGAAGCTGCGCTGTCATCATCGTGGCGATGAGAGAATTATTTAGGTGAGTTGCTAAGGTAGAGGCCAGCGACACACACACACACATCCTGAAGGTGTGCATTCTCAGAGCCTGGCCCCCCTGAAATGGCCAAGGCTTCATTGTTAGCCTGGAAGCCCCAAGACACAGCCAACAAAGACAGGAAGTTATGCTGCTTTTCTGAGCGGTGAAAAATGACTATGTTGACTTGCCACATAGTTACATGTGTTAAGAGTTTTCCAGCAATACAAAGCACCCCTCAATTCCAGCGTGCTCAAAATTACCTGCTTCTAAGACTAGTAATTGAAGTCAGTGTCGTTATTTTTTGTGGAGGATTGAAGTGTTAGGTTGCCAGCACCAAACCATACCCAGAAAAGCTCTCTGATCCCACTGCCAGAGAAACCTTAAAACACAAGTCTGCCTGACTAAATTACACCTGCTCCCTGTAAGCAACCACTGCTGTGCGTTGCTACAATAACTATTCTCAGGCTGATTTAAACTTCTTGCCAACACTCTTAAGACACACCCAGCCAGTCATTTTTGGGGTCAACATAATTTTTCAGGATGGATGCTGTCCCATTCCAGTATTCTGTACCCTCTTCCTCAAATATTACAGGACTGTTCATTCTGTTTAGCCAAGTCACACTTCATCAGTCAAAAATCTGATAAGGTTTCTTGCACTCCTACATAATTTAAAGTCTGTTTGGGCATGCAACACCTGATTTGCAATATTCCTCTAACACAGCTGACCAAGATAGCTACCGGCTAGAACTAGTGCTAACCCATGGCAATGTTTTTCACATGTGACCTAACTCGGCAGTTCCAGGAGCTCACCTGTGAGTGGTGACTACTTAGCATCGAAACAAGAGCGACTACAATGACTTCCATGTTTAAGAGGTCAAACCAGCATATTTATCTGATTTTTTTTTTTTTTTTGGTATTTGAGTTATAAATACAAACAACACTTTGCACCACTTACTCATATGGTAATAAACCCGTGAATCATATAGGGCTCGGGCAGTCCACATCCTGCTTTACTCCTCACCTTTCTCTTCAATGCAAATTACTATTCAGAGGAGCAGGCTGATGAACCTTAGCCTACAGGTAAACACCGGCACTCGCTTCTAATACCCCCAGCGCCGCTAGCCCTTCAGCCCATCCTGGGCTGGTCTGACAGCTCCTCTCCCCCTCGCAGTGATACCGAGTGACAGTTCCTGTCGAGGGATGCCCGACCCGCCCGCGGCCATCTGATGGTCCCACGGGGCTGCCGTGACATTTTACTCAGCAATCATTTAACAGGTTCTGCCGGCTACCGGAGTAGCGAGCAACTCACGTTTTGGTCAGTCATTGTGCAAAGCGAGCCCGGCACAAGCCCCCAGGCTGGACTCACACAGCCACCACGTGGAGTCCTGGCCGCGCTGCCCGAGCCCCCCGCAGGCCCCCGGCCTTACCTGCTGCTGGGCAGCCGGGCTGAGGCAGTCAGCAGCCGCGTCCATGGCTCCGGCTGCCACCGTCTGTCCCGGCGGGGCCCGCCCGGACGCGCCCGGCACAGCCCGGGGGCGGAGCGGGGAGCGGGCGGGGAGCGGGAGCTGCGCTCGGGGCAGCACGGAGGGAGCGCTCGGTGACAGCGCACACCTGCCACCGCCGGGCATCGCTCTGAAACACGCACGGCATCCTCCACATCCTCGCCTCCCTTTTGTCCCCGAGGAAGACAAACAGCCCCAGAACATGCCAACAACTCGGCGCACGCCCGCCGTCCCTCCGGGCTGCGCATCCACCAGATGCTTATAAATATATATTCCTATTCACGCCAAAGGGCCTTTGCACGGCAGAACAAACCGCCCCACTGCTGTTAACTGCTGCAATTATATTGGTGCTGCGGATTGCGTTGTATAGAGCCGAGCTTAAAACGAGCCATCCACGCTGGATGGCTGGTGTTGGTTTCACTCTTTCAGAAATGGCATTACACGCCACAGAATAATGAAAAAAAAAAACCCACCCCAACAAACCCAAAACGTGTAATTGAAGTCTGACAGAGACTTCTGCTCTCTGCAGAAGAGCAATCGGGAATAGTGGCTGGCCAAAAAATAAGGACACCCTGCGTTTCAAAAGGTCTCTGGTAATGAGCTGGATGAGCCGAAGGCACAGAAGGATTAGAGGGCACAAGTGGGCTTAAGCGGCACTAAGTGGAACGATACCCGAGGAACAACTGAAGGCACGGTCAGAGCAGATATCCTGGCTCCCCGGAAATCAGTGCCATCTGTTGATTCCTCCGAATTTCACTCAAAGCACCTCTCGATTCCCCTTGACTTCACCCCAAGCTCGCACACCCATCCCCTCACAAAAGGCCAGGGAGGAGCCGCGAGGGCCGGGAGAGCTACGAAGCCTAAAGAGCTTATTTTACCCACTGCCATTCCGCAGCAGCAAGAGCAGAGCACTCGGAGAGTCATCTCTTCCTGGCACGGGATTTTCCACGGCAAGCCAGACAGGTCGCTCCTTAGCAACTCAGCCTGCACCGTCCTTCCCGGTCAGCGAGCTCAGCGAAGCCTCCACCCAGCGACTGAGCTCAGTTTTTCCATGAGCTGTCTGCCCAGGACAAGGAATCTGGTTGCTCAGGCTGGCAGAGCACACGCTGCCATGCTGCTGATAGTATTTTAGCTGATTTGGAAGCGCTGGCACTGTTCTACATTTGGGGGCAATACTTCAGCCTGATTCACTTGGCAGTCCCTGGACCCAAGCCATGTCCCACTGTCTCTGAGAAGGCCAGTCATGCTTCCTTTAAATAAGAAGGGATTAGGGATGTCTAACTTGCACCCTGCCCCTGGAAGAAATCCTGCTTAAGTCAGGTGAAGCTTTACAATTGTAAAACAGATTGGTTTTATGTAAATCATAGAACTACAGAATGGTTTGGGTTGGAAGGGACCTTAAAGCCCATCCAGCTGCACCACCTGGGTACCTGCCATGGGCAGGAACTCCTTCCACTATCCCAGGTTGCTCCAAGCCCCAGTGTCCAACCTGGCCTTGGACACTGCCAGGGATCCAGGGGCAGGCACAGCTTCTCTGGGAAACTGGTGCCAGAGCATCACCATCCTCACAGGGAAGAATTCCTTCCCAATATCCCATCTAGCCCTGCCCTCTGGCAGTGGGAAGAAATTCTCCTGTGTACTGTCGCTCCCATACACCTTGTCAAAAAGTCTCTGTCATTCCTATAACAATTTCTTTAAGTACTGAAAGGCTGCAATAACATCTCCAAAGTCACATCTTTCATTAAACTCCAAAGCCACCAGCTGAGCGTACAAGTTATTTTTAACTTCTTCACCAGGTAAACGACTCAACTTTGCTTTATCAAAATAAATCCAAACTGTCTCAAATCCACTCCAGCATGTGCATAAAGAAACTAATAAATACTGTATGTTCCTGTGAAGCACCTATAATTTAAATCTTCATTTAACAGACACTCACTTCATTCTCCAGCAGGTCTGTCTTTTGTGAACAGCCCCAAGTCCAAGAGGAGTTATGCCCTGATTCCCAGAGGCTGCTCAGCACTCATTTTTGGTGCAAGTAGCAGCATGATTTGGGGCTTCCAGCAGTGTTTGGTGCTCAGCTGTGAAGAAGGCACTTCTGGACTATGGCAGCCCACCTCAAGGCAGCCAGGCCCAGGCACTGGAGTTAATTCTTCAGGAAAAATACATATTGCCTTATATGTAGAAGTTTTAACAGAGAAGGGGAGTGATGTTAACTGTGGAAATCTGAAGCATCAAAACAACCCAGTGTGACAAATATCTTCATCTTATCTTGAAACAGACCATATGTTCTGGTTCTTGGTTAACAAGAATTAACCTCCCCTTACATTCACTGGCAAATCTCTAAAGGTTTTGCACTGTCACTTGAAAAATACACTGAAAATATAAGTATTTCCTACACCAGGCATAAATTATCCTCTCACACACAGCTTTTCCTATTTACTTTCCAAGCCAGGATATTTACTTGAGGAAGCACTTCATGCACACCCTGGGATAAATTCAAACAAACAACTGTACTACAGACCTGCTGGGCTGGAACTGAAGGATCAGGAGATCTTTCTAATGCTGCTAGCCAACTTCTATTTTCCAGCAATACAGACATGACAGCACTCTGAACACATACTTCAGCATTTTATAATTGATTTTATGTAAAAGATGGCTTGGAATTCCAATCAGGTCCTGACAAATCCCCTCAAAACTGCAGTGCCTATCTTGTCATAGCTCTCTCCTACTCAGAAAAAACAGCATCACCTTCTAAAATTGATATTTAGTTATTTATTCAGCACACAGTTCTTGTGTCCATGCATTTCCCATCTGAAATAGGATGCTGTGGAAGAGTGACATTAAGTACAGGACATATCTACGCAGGAAGGATGTTCCCAGTGGAAATATGCATTGCATGTACTACAATGCTAAACTGAGCCTAAGAAAAACAGATAATGGGAGATTTAGAAAGGGGAGAAAAAGAGACAGCTGACACTTCCAGAAACCTGGTGGGATAACTGTGAGTTGGGTATGTCTAAGCAAAAAATAAAAAGGAAGTTTACTGCACTTAGAACAGCAGCTCTGATTCCAATGAGACCGACTCCTTATCTCCCCAAGGGGAACACACCTCTCCTTTGCAAACACGCATATACAAAGTGCCTGCCTGTACTCAGAACAATGTGATCCTCCACAAATGCTGGCCCAAATCCTAAAAATCACCTTTCCAGAACAGCAGTTTACCCATAACAACCAACAACCGAGGAGCTGCATCAAAAGCAACAGGGAAAGATCACCCAGTCAAGCCTCCAGGTATGTTGATATCACTGATAACTCAAATGCCAAGGAAGCCTGGCCCCCAGCACAGCTCATACTCAACTGCTTTTTATTTCACCTTTAAGCCATGTTGTAGGTAGGTTAAGAGGCATGTAAATAGGAATAAAGTAGTCAGGACCTTTAGAGACAGGTTTAAAAACTGAAAAAACCTGCACCTCAGAGCACTCTGGCTCCAGCCTGGCCTACCTCAGTATTAATTCTTCATCAAGACAGCAGCCACTTCCCAACACTATCTATCACCAACATATATAACTCAGATTATATCATTTATATCTATAAAAATGAAATGCTGTTGTGCATTTCCTGCATTCTTTTCAAGTGGTATCACTTTTGGTGGATTTGCCAGTGTTGGATTATTGGTTGGACTTGATCTTTCCCAATCTAAATGATTCTGTGTTTCTTAGAATTTCGGTAATGTCCATCAGTGTCTTATTTAGTCCTGGCTTTCCAAACAGTGGGAACAGAGAAAGTCTCATTTTGTGGAAAAAAGCTAAAAATTACTTTATATTAGAAGAAATATTTGGTTTCTCCAGTTTTGGGGTGCTTTTTTAATAAGGTTCATAGTGTTCTTTGAATGTTGAAGAAAGCCAATAAAAACTTCTGGAGTGACACCCACCCGAAGCCAGAGAGACAGGAGAAGTGACATCTGTGCCTCATCACTCGATCATCCCTGCCCTCTGGGCCATGCTGGCACGCCTGGAGCCCAGCTGGCCAAGGGAACAAAACCTCCTTGTATCCCATCACCAAGGCACTGACGCAGCCAAGTGCTCCTTAGGAAAACAATGTCCGGTTTTCAGCATGGAAGTCCCCTGCCAGGATCAACAGATTATCTTCTGCCCAGCCTGCGTGGCGGCCTGGACAGAGGAGCAGGAGGAAGGAAACTGCTGGATCAGGCACAAGTCAGACTGAGTCATGCTCCAGCAGGGAAGCTGGAAGGCTCTTGGAGAGCCTATGGTACATTTGTCATTCAGCTTCAAAAGAGTGATGCCATCAACATTTGGATATTGAATATATTAAAGCCTTCAGCTTCAGAAATTTGAAATACAGGTGGAAAAAAGCTTCGGAAATTGGAAATATGGGTGGATGAAAAGCTATATGATCGTCCCGGTTAAAAGGTACAGATTCAAGAGTGGTTCCCATAATAAAAATTCCTGACCTAGTCTTAAGCTTTTCCATTCCTTTGCTCAATAATGGGGGGGGGGAAAAATCAAACCAAAGAAAAAAAGGAGTTTTGGTTTGGATCATCTCACAGTGATCTCATCTGTACCTCTCTGAGCCTACAGATATCTGTGTAAAAACCCACAAAAGTGATCCAGCAAGAGCCTTTTGCTTGTAGAAAAGTGCTTCTCTGCTGGTGTATCCACAGGACAAGGCTTTGCCATCTCCCAGGCTCTACTCCTAACCTAATGAGATTAAAGAGTTGGAATTAACCATTTCCACCACGACTAAATTTTGTGAATTGGAAACCCAACATTAATTCCAAAAAGTACCACAATAAAGGGCAGAGGTTCTGCACTTCATCCTACTCCCATCTGGAATGTTAGGTGGGAAAACACCACCAGCATTTGCAAACTCTGGGAGTGCTATAGTTAAGTCATCAAGCTCTCCCACTCAACATGCAAAAAATAGACAAATCAAATTCCCAGTAAAAATCAAGTCCAAAAAGTCAGACTTACAGCTAAACATCATTAGGGCTTCAACTCAAATATTTGACTGTATTCACTAGAGAGAATGAATAGGGATCATATCCTCTACAAACACCAAAGAAACTCATTATCAAACATTTTAGCAAAAAATTGAGAGTTTCCTTTGAGGAGTGTCCAATTTTCCCATACAAAAAGGATAATAAAGTATACCTACAGTGGAAACCTGGCCAAAAGAACTTTTATGGTGTCCCCATGACCACTCTGACCACAGCCTGAACCTATTTTCCTGGGTCAGGCTCATCCACACCTTGCAATCCTACAAGACTGAAGTTTGATGGGAGATCAAATGATGGATTTTTTTCATGGAAAGTTTCTCTTGCAAGGGCATTCCAAGAGTGATTTCCAATCTTGTTTTTGGGGTTTCTCAGAATGCCAGAGCTCCTAAGCACCAGGAGTGGGAACAGGCAGACACTCTGCTCTGACATGCCGAGGATGCTGCTGTGAGTTATCTGCGTTTAAGGGCTCAGCATTCTTGGTCCTCTTGCTTAACTTTTTGAGCCAAAGACTGGGAAGGGGAGGAGGGAATGAGAACCACAGCTAATGAAGGAATTTATACATAAGCACGTCCACTTTGGAGAAACATTTGCTGATGTGTTTGCCAGGAAATCCATCTTGGAGACAGAACTTAGGCACATGAGCAGAGGCTGGAAAGTCTTGTTGACACAGACCTTTCCCCCCCACAAAGGAGGAGACTGTTTATTCTGCAGTGAACAGCCTGTACAGCTTGACAATGCAAGAGACAATTAAGGACTTGTATCCTACCTTGTAAATTATTGGAGTCCCAAGAAGCTGCTGCTAAAAATACAACAATAAACATTATTTAGCCTAAACAATAACTGAGCTCCACCAGGAGCTTGCACGGATTACCAAAGCAAATCCTGCCACAAGGAATTGATCTTAAAACACCTCTTAAAACTGAAGTATCTTGTTATCATTTCCATTTTGGCAGTGGTTTAGAGGCATTTATTATCTCAGTAAATGTTTTTGTTGGTGGGGTTTTGTTTTGTTTTTTCATAAGCATTGTAGCTCCATTCTCCAGCACCGCTCTATATATAGAGTGCACCACTTCCACTGCTATTTAGCAATCAATCACTGGTCCTGTTTCCAGGCCAAAAAAGCAAAACAGGGATGAAAGAGCAACTCCAGGATAGGATGTTGGCTTGCAGCTCCTCAGTTAGTATCAACTGACCACATTTACGTCACTTCTTCAATTGGCATTTTCTCCCTAAATAGCTCTCTGGCCAGTAAGTGGTTGGTCCCACCAGGGAAGAATTTGGATACTCCTCTACAGCTGTTACCACTGAGAACAAATCCATGTGTTTTCTACACCCTGGATAATACTGCAGTCATGTATTTTACATCAAGACTGTTCACTCACAGAAATAGTTTTGGGGGAGTCCAGTGCACTTTGGAAACAGCTGGATCGCTCATACAAATAAATTAATCAATCAGAAATGATCCCTAGAAGGAGAAAAATAAACAAAACTCACCGGCAGCATTAGCAAATATGGGCTGGAATTTCACAAGGAAAGCATAAAAATCTTCCCAGTGCTGTCTCCTGGGATAGTTATTTGCATGAAGCTGCAGCCAGTGGTTTCTTCTACATGTTTTACCAAACTTCTTCATAAAAAAAGAAGTTTCTCTTTTGCAGTGACCACTTGTAGTTCTCTCTCTATGGCACCAGCAGCATTTTGCAGCAACTGTTGTCCTCATTTAAAATTTAAATAAAAATGAACTTCAGAACAACCAAGTAGAATGGCTGTATTGCAGAGTGCTGCTTAAATACCATATTTCTGTTTGACTGCAGAACTGCCTCTGCAATTAAAGTCACTCAGCGTTCACAAATAAAAGAATTGAGTTGTATTTCAGACTTTTGGTATTTGACTTCTCTTTGGAAGCAAAGCTCCAAACAATGTTCTCCACCGGGAACTTGTCCTCAGGCACCAGCACACAGCAGAAAGGCTCTTAATGAGGGAGCACACATGCAAAATTAATTCAGTCACTGGTACACATTACTGAAGAGCAAACATGTTTGTCTTGACCATAAAGTAAAGCACAACAACCCCATTTGGAACTTAAAATAAAGTGCAATTGCTCATCTGCTTCATTTACAGCATAAACACAGGCTGGTGAGGGCTCTGGGGCTGGGTGGATGCCAACATCTTTTTGATGCATGGACATAAACAGAGGTTTTGTTCCTGACTGGTAAAAATATTTGAAGTATAAATAAGAAGTGAAATTCAGGAACTGCTACAAGCAATGTAATCTGTGAGCATCACCCTCTGGTCCCCACTGAACTACGAATTTCATCTGAATAAAAGCTGAACACACTTAGAGCACATTAAAATGTAGATACAAACCCCAGCAACTGCTTAAAATAATGCTCACACTACCAGTCAATAGAAATCACAAATTTTGAAGTAAAGGTTACTGATGGTGTTCTAAGGATTACCCAGTCTGTGACATGAAATGATATAAAGCTTTAAGAAAAGGCATAAATAGAACACTAAGTTCTGCTTTTTTTGTTTTGTTTGGTTGGTTGGTTTGAGGGGGTTTTTTTGTTTGTTTGTTTATTTGGTTTGGGTTTTTTTTCCTCCCCTCAAATCAAGTGCACTTGCTTCCTGGTTTAACCTCAGTCAAAATCCCACCTTTGCCTGCATCACAGAAAGAATAAATACATTTACAGGGAATTCATTATGTGTCAAACAACAGCACTGGGTCTCCACAGAAGCACAGACTTTGCATGCAGGCACATTTTAAATTGATTTATTCTTTCAAAGCCAAGTAAAATGAAGATCAAAAGTTTCAGGTAATCCACTGCAAAGCTGAGATTTAATACCCATAATTGCAGTTCCTGGACAGAAACAGTTGAACATGAGTTAAGTGATGGAAACTGCAGCGCTGAAACAAATCCTATCACTATTTTGAAATGGTGTAATATTAGAAATTAGATCATGTGAACTGCTCTTGTTTCGGTGTCACACTGATGTGGCCCCTTCCCATTTTGCAAGAGGTCAGGACAATTTGCCTTTTAAGCTTCAGTGGGAAATTCCTGGAAGAGTTTCACATCTAAAACTGGTCAGTGAAGTTGCACAGGTCTCTGCCATCAATTAGGAGCAATGAAGAAATCCACAGCACTTCAGTTTCTTGTCCAGAGAACAGAGACCATATGTCGAGAGCTCATCTGTCTCTCTGGAGCAAAACAAACATAAGCAGTGTTTTTATATCTTCAGGCATAACATTTTAGATGTAGAGATTTTAGGCCAGCAGAAGAACTGAGAAATTACAAGGAGGGGGGAAAAAAAATCTTTCCCCCAGCTACAGCATTTGCATTTACTTGGGATACAGGAGAGTATGTGGGGAGGGTTTTTTTGCGGGGTTTAATTTTCAGGAGGAAATTTTTAATTCGTTTTTAATTAAATTAAATTAATTTTAAACTCACTTAAGAAGGGCAACAGCCGGAGGAGTGCAAGTCAGAAGCGCTGACTTCAGGAGAGGAGGTGTAAGAGGCTTCACTGCTGCCAGTACAGCAAGACTTGCCAAGTCTGCTACAGCTGTGGGACTGCCTCATGTCTGCCCTGACAGAAATGTAAACCCTGCTATGTATTAACAGCACAACAGGACGAGTTCTTGAAAAGAAACCTAAATTAAACTGAAGTGAATTAAATGCTTTTGCAGATTTAGTCACCTTGACATAAAAGAATGTTGTGATTTGGAGAGGTACACAGAGATGCAAGTGTTAAGGTTATTACCCCACCCGGTGTATCAGAGGAGAACCACTGATTAATTACTCCAACAAATGGACCAAAAGTGAACTCCAAGCTTGTTTGAACCGGCCTGAACCCCACAAGAGGGAGCAGCAATCAAGCAAATCAAGTAAATCAAGCAAAGCACACTTCTTTGTGTTCCTAAGGAGACACTACTTCCATCACACAAAGCTGGACCTCTGAATTTTCAATATAAATGTTTAATTACATGGTTATTCAGTCAATGAGAATGTGCATGAAAACCATCATTAAAGGATAAGAGACTACAGTAGAAAGGAGACTCCTCTTTATTCCTACTGAGGACCTGGTAATTCAGCCTTCAATTCTTACCATTACCAGATACATTTCAACCAATTATGTGAAGAAGCAAACCAACAAAGCTGGCTAGGGAGTTTAGAATTTGTGTTAAGAATTATAGAAATTTAAATTTATTTTTATTTTAGTAGTTTATTAAATGTTTAT